>JANAVB010001599.1:447792-662792 GCA_029216955.1 Iris pallida | reverse complement strand
GCGTAATGCAACAATCAAATCTAACCACGGTAATCATGCCTTGACCATAAAGTACATATGCTTCTTTTATAGAAAATAAATAAGTAAATAAATAAATAAATAGATTGAAGCCTGCATGTGCATGTATGTCAACATTCGGGATCAGCCAGTCGATTACAATAGTTCATAATTCATATGAACGTGTCTCATTTATTCATTTCAATAAGACGACTAGCCAGTCTCTTAGTTCCAACTAGGAACGCATGATCAATTTAGTCAAGATAACCATTATTATCAATGGTGACAAGGCATGAAAGTCAATTAGTATTCAGTGGGGTCGAGTCTACAACTCTCAGGGTTTAATTCCAGTCAATCGGGGTATTTATAACTCAATTCATGACACATGGTACATCCCATGTAACAATCTATATTTAACAGAAATATCAACATATCATGATTTATCAAGTTTATGCCAAAAGGCGTAAGGATATAAAATGGACGTTAAATATCTAACAAAATATCAATATACAGGGCTATAGAAGATCCAGGGTAAGTAGGCTACGCTCAAGTCAGGCTACGCTCAAGTCAGCGTACGCTCAGGTCAAGCTAGCGTATGGACTCCATACGACTCCTTACTATTCAAGTCAGCGTATGAAAGTCATACGCTCCCAAAAGGTAGCGTATGAACTCCATACGACTTCTGACCATTCAAGTCAGCGTATGCAAGTCATACGCTCCCAAAAGGTAGCGTATGAACTCCATACGACTCCTGACCATTCAAGTCAGCGTATGCAAGTCATACGCTCCCAAAAGGTAGCGTATGAACTCCATATGACTCCTGACCATTCAAGTCAACGTATGCAAGTCATACGCTCCCAAAAGTTAGCGTATGAACTCCATACGACTCCTGACCATTCAAGTCAGCGTATGCAAGTCATACGCTCCCAAAAGGTAGCGTATGAACTCCATACGACTCTTGACCATTCAAGTCAGCGTATGCAAGTCATACGCTCCCAAAAGGTAGCGTATGAACTCCATACGACATACGCTTCCAAAAGGTAGCGTATGCAAGACACACGCTTCCTAAAAAGGCAGCGTATGGACTCCATACTGTGCTGCACTAAAGAGCGCGCACAGCTCAGTAACGCAAGCTAAAAAGCTAGTGTACACTGCTCACTGTCTTCTCCAAACAGCAAGAACTCCATAGTTGCACCCCAAAGCTTCAAAGGTCCATAACTTGGTCAAAACAAGTCCAAATCCAACTTTCCAAAGGTCAAAATTGGATAGAATAAACTTCTCTACAATATGGAACCATCAAAATTTGCAAACAAAGAAGTTTGATAGATCAAAACCACCAAAATCCAAAAATAACTAATTTCTAGATCTACAAAAATTAAGACTTCGAAATGAAAAATGCCAAGTTCTAAACTCTCTTAGGATCACGAGAGGAAGATAAATGAACCATAAAAACATGGGTTCTCATGTGGAGCAAGTTGTACTTGCCTACGGTTTGGTAGGTGGAGAGAGTAATGAAGAAGAAGAAGAAGAGGAGTAATGGTGAGAATGTGAGTTTATGAGGAGAGAGAAAGAGATGTAAGCTTTAAATAAAAAAGGGGTGGTAGGTGGGAGTTGGGCCGGGTCCAATGGGTCCAATGGGTCGGGTTGTAGGGGATCCAACCAAAGCCAACCCGAACCCAAATAAGCAAGACTAAGGCAGGAAATAAAAGCAGGAAATAAAGTGCAGAAATAAAATTGCAGAAATAAAATTACAGAAACAAAATTGCAGGAAATAAATTAACATGAAAATTTAAAGAGCAGATTAATTGATTAACATAAAATTAAAGGAATTTAAATACAGGATAATACATGATAAATATTAAATAAATACTCATGAGTTGTACATGTATAAAAATATGTATTCTGGGAACGGGGAGTGACATCTCTACCCTCCTTAGAAAAATTTCGTCCTCGGAATTTCAAATCCAAGCAGGATAGAAACCTCGGGGATAAACTAATCTAAGTACAAGCAATTCAATGAAGCAATCATTTTACAATGTCCATAGCAAGTAACATATCTATAAACAATCTACGATATCAAGCAATTATACCCATAAGGTGATAAGCATGAGGAATTGAGACAATCAAGGTACACAGAAAAAGATATACCTTGTGAGTCAAACAGATGTGGATACCGTGATCGGATATCATCCTCACGTTCCCACGTTGACTCTCCCAAAGAGTGATGACCCCAAGCAACCCGGACAAGGTTAATTGTTCGGTTCTTGAGTATCTTCTCCCTTCGGTCCAAGATAGACACAGGTTGCTCCTTGTAAGACAGGTTGGTACTAACAACCAGTTCTGAATGATCGAGGACATGGCTGGGGTCTGATACATACCTTCGCAATTAAGATACATGAAACACGTTATGCACCTCTCGCAACGAAGGTAGAAGGGATAAACGATAAGCAACATCGCCTACCCTATCAAGAATAGCAAATGGGCCTACGTATCGCGGACTCAACTTCCCGCGAACGCCAAATCTAATGACCCCACGGGTAGGTGAGATCCGCAAGAACACGTGGTCCCTAACAGAGAACTCTAGCGGCCTACGATGCTGTTCCGCCCAATGACGATGCCGATCTTGCGCAACACGAAGTCGCTATCTAATTCCCTTAATCACTTCAACCGTCTGGATAATCATTTCTGGGCCTAGCATCTTCCTCTCCCCGATATCATCCCATGCAAGCGGTGATCTACACTTCTTACCATATAGAGCTTCAAATGGCACCATCTGGATACTGGCTTGATAACTGTTATTATATGAAAATTCGACTAAGTGCAGGCGGCTTTCCCAAGATCTTCTAAAATCCAGAGTGCAAGCTCGCAACATATCTTCCAAAGTCTGAATTGTCCTTTCTGATTGCCCGTCCGTCTGTGGGTGGTAAGCCGTGCTAAATCTTAACTTGGTGCCCAAACTATGATGCAAGCTCTTCCAGAAATATGATATAAAGCGGGTATCTCGGTCTGACACAATACTGACAGGGACTCCATGCTGTCTGACTATCTGTTGCATATACAACTCTGCCAACTTTTTTGTAGATTGCCCTACTCTGAAAGGAAGAAAATGTGCTACCTTTGTAAGCCGATCTACTATCACCCAAATAGCATCTTTACCACTTGGTGATCTCGGTAAACCGGTCACAAAGTCCATTGTAATATGCTCCCACTTCCATTCCGGGATAGGAAGCGGTTGCAATAATCCAGCTGGCCTCTGCTGTTCTGTCTTCACTTGCTGACATACCAAGCAACGGAAAACAAACCTAGCTATCTCCCTCTTCATCCCGTTCCACCAGAAGTGCTGCTTGATATCTTGGTACATCTTGGTCCCTCCAGGATGTATAGAATACTGGGAAATGTGAGCTTCTGCCATAACTTCCTGTCTGATATCTCTACTAGGCACACATAGACGTGATCCAAACCTAAGTGTACCATCTTCGTGGATTTGTATCTCCTTTCTGTGCCCTGACTCACATTCTGCCCTAAGCTTCTGAATTCTTGGGTCCTGTGCCTGAGCTGTCTTGATCCTGTCTACCAAGTCGGATTGGACTTGTAGACTTGCCAGAACTCTTACATCGCTAGGAAGTATAACCTCTATGCCCATCTCCTGAAGGTCTTCTAAGATATGCTTCTGTGTTGTCAACATAAATGCGCCGCCCCTTCTGCTGAGAGCGTCTGCTACCATATTAGCCTTGCCTGGATGATACTGAAGCTCCACGTCATAATCCTTGATCAACTCCAACCATCTTCTCTGCCTCATGTTCAGTTCCTTCTGGGTAAAGATGTACTTTAGGCTTTTATGATATGTGTACATCTCCACTCGGTCACCATATAAGTAATGCCTCCATAGCTTCAGAGCAAACACTACTGCCGCTAACTCCAAATCATGAGTGGGGTAATTCTTTTCGTGGTCCCGAAGCTGCCTAGATGCATATGCTATCACCTTTCCGTGCTGCATGAGGACACATCCAAGTCCTTTACCTGACGCATCACAATATACGGTAAAACCTTCGGATCCAACTGGCAATGTAAGAATGGGTGCTGATATCAACTTCTGCTTCAAATTCTCAAATGATGTCTGACATTCTGCCGACCAAACGAATGGCACATCCTTCCGTGTCAAGCGGGTCAGGGGTGCTGAAAGTCTTGCAAAATCTGACACAAATCTTCTGTAATATCCCGCCAATCCCAAGAAACTCCATACATCAGCTATGGTCTTGGGTACTGGCCAACTCTCTACTGCTTCTACCTTCTTGGGATCCACTGCTACTCCAGCTCCTGATACGATATGACCCAAGAATGAAATATGGTCCATCCAGAACTCACACTTGCTGAGCTTGGCATACAACTGGTTCTCTCTCAGAACCTGCAACACTTTCCTGAGGTGGTCTTCATGCTCCTCTTCACTAGCAGAGTATACGAGAATGTCGTCGAGAAATACTACGACAAACTGATCTAAATACGGCATAAAGATGCGGTTCATCAAATCTATAAATATTGCTGGAGCATTGGTCAAACCAAACGGCATTACCAAAAATTCATAATGTCCATACTTCGACCTGAATGCTGTCTTGGGAATATCTTCCTTCCGAACCCTCACTTGATGGTACCCTGAACGAAGATCTATCTTGGAGAAAACTCTAGCCCTGCTCAACTGATCAAATAAGTCGTCGATCCTTGGTAATGGGTACTTGTTCTTTACTGTTGCCGTGTTAAGCTTCCTGTAATCGATGCATAATCTGGATGATCCATCCTTCTTCCCCACAAGTACCACTGGTGCGTCCCATGGCGATACGCTAGCTTGGATAAACTTCTTCTCCTTTAATTCCTCTATATGTTGATATACCTTGGCCTGCTCCGAATCCGTCATTCTGTAAACCCGATCTGATATCGGTTTAGTCCCAGGTGCCAATTCTATACTGAACTCAATATCTCTAACCGGTGGTAGACCTGGAAGTTCTTCAGGAAACACGACTAGAAATTCTTTAACTACCTTCGGAACCTGAACTTCTTCCATTGTCGTTACTACTCCCTGCTCTTGCTGAGTTGCCTCTGATCTGACTAAGGTAAATCTTTTCATGCCTGGAATATCAAAAGATACACTCCCACTACGACAATCTATTGTCGCATGACTGTCTTTCAGCCAGTCCATGCCTAAGATAACGTCGAAATTTCCAACAGAAAATTCTATCAACTGGGCGGGTAAAGAATGCCCGCAAACTACAACACTACACGCTAGAATAACTCTACTAACCCCTACGAGCCCATTACCAGTGAGTATATTCAACCTCCCTGGCAATGCCTCGAACTCCATTCATAGTCGTGTCGCAAATTGTGCAGATATAAATGAGTGCGATGCTCCCGAATCAAACAATGCTACTGCGGGATATGAGGCGATGAGAATGTTACCTGCAACAACATCTTCCGACGCTAATGCCTCTTCTAAGGACAGAGTGAATGTCTGCCCTCGACCTCCTTGCTGGTTCCCATGCTGCGGCCTAGCCTGGTGCTGCTGCTGGCCCCTGCCTTGATGATGCTGGGGTGGTCTATGCTGGTGTTGCTGCATCGGCGGTCCCTGCTGCCGAAACATCTGAGCATGCGGTACTAACGGACGCTGTGCCAACGACCTCACTGCTACCGCTGGTCCTCGATACTGCCCTGCCCCTGGTGCTGGCAGAGCAGAAAACTGTTGCCCTGGTCCTCCTGACCTCGAATTCATGGGACATGTGGTAACCCGATGGTCTGGATTTCCACATATCAGACATAGTCCGTTCAATGTCCGACACACATCTCTAGTGTGCCCCATCTTCCCACAATAAGTGCAGCCCGCTGGGGGTTGCTGGTTCTTCTTCTGTTGCTGCTGCTGCTGCCTGGGTGGTGGTGCTGGCCCTCGTATCGCCACATCGTGGATACGAATACCAGGGGATGGTGCTGTTGTTCGGGGCGCTGCTCCCCCTCCTCCTTCAATCTGACTGTAGGATCTCTTCTGACCCCCAGTCCTTGCCGCAAGCCTCTGAATGGTGATTTTATGCCTGCGGGTTGTCGTCAATATTTCGTCAAAAGTCTGGTAGTTGTGCCCCTCTATCAATTGCAAGAGCTCAAGATGAAACCCTTGTTGGAACCTCATCGCCCTCTGGCGCTCCGTTGCTACCATCTCTGGGGCAAACCTGTCACGACCCGCACCCACTGTGAGGGTACGAGAACGTAACAACGCCCAGCCTACGCCGCAGTGTCGGCGGTAGAACGCTGTCCTAGGTCAATCATCTAACAATAAAAAGGTACCTGTACAGTATATACACTCCGAATGGAGGTGACATAACAGAACAGTCTCAATCACATCTAAGGCAGATACAGAATAGTAAAGGTAGATAGAGAGATCAAAAGCACAATGTAATACAAATAAGAGGGAGAAAGTCTAAGTGTTTAAGATAACAACTCAAGAACATCCAGCTCAAAACATATCTCAAAATATAACTACATCTCAGAACAACAACTGAAATTCAAATAACAATGCTGAAAGAAAAGCTAAAGCCTAGCTATCTAGCCTAGACTCTGGGAGTAGCATCCTGTGCTGCAGCTGGGTCCTCCAGAGGAACCAGGTTGCAGGTGTCGTCTAATCCTGCTCTGTAATAGGTGGTACATAGGGCCTCCTCCTCATCCTCTGTAATATTTTCAACAGGTCCAGTCAGGACAGGAGCGAGTACAGTACATCTCAACAGTTCATAACAGGTTAGAAAATATAATCATGCAGTAAAGTAAGATATAGATACTGAAGGAAATGCAGTATATAATCAGAGAGAGAACTGTAATAGAAATATCTACTATACATAGAGAACTAATAGTGACTAGTGAGTCAGAGTAAAATATAAACATGTGAATGGCATAGGAGATTCATGACTACAGCTAAGAGAGTGATTCATGACTACAGCTACTTGGATAATATTCACATGTCTATTTCTACTCCCCCATCCCCAATCAATACACAAGGATCTGTTCAAGTTATGTTAAGATTCGTGAAACTTCATATGGCTCATAAAATGAGTGATACGTGAAGGTGATTCATGATGGCTCTGTGAACATGAGAGTACATGTGTCACAAGCGATTCGTGAATCAGAGGAAGTATAGAGATACGTGATGATTCGTGAAACGCACAAAACATGCTGTATCCGATGCTCCCGAGGGGGATAACATCTCATGAAAAGATCCATATAGTACCAATCCGTGTGACCAACGTGACAGTATCAAGTAAAGTAATTTAAAGCAGGAAAATAATTCTAAGCATGATATAAAATGATCAGAGAATGTACTCGCCTGGTATCCTGAACGTCCGAAGAGAATATACTGTCCGAGGAGTGGTGTCTGTCTCCTATAGAACAGTACAAGTCACAACAAGTCTAAAATAAGAAAATAGACTGCTACAATGCATCTACATGAAGTGTGGGGTCAATCTAAGCTAAAGTCAACCTTTGGTCAACTCCAGTCAACCCTAATAGTCAACTAGGTCAATTCTAGTCTAATCTAGACTCAACCAAGCCTAGCCTATACCAAACCACATATCAATATCAATATCAATATCAATATCAATATCAATATCAATATCCTATATCATTTTCATATATCAATATCAATATTAATATCAAATATCAATATCAATATATATACATATTTACATACATTCATATAGCATACATACATATATATTTACATGTATTTATACATAGAGAAATAGAGAGGGGGTTTAAGGGGACTGGAATGTGGGTGAACATGGACTGAATTTGAAGGCTAATAGGACTGATATGCATGTTAGGGAGGGGCATGTGTTGGGCTGGTTTATGGACAGGTGAAGGGGGCTGTCATTGGACTGAAATGGGATGATTTTGTTGGTGTATTGGGGGCATGCTAAGGACAGCTACTTAGGCAACTAATGACAGGTTATTGGACAGGAAACAGGACAGTCACCATGGTGTTCTAAGGGGACTGTCCTGCTGTTATTTGGCAGCAGTGAATGGGTTGGTTTAATGGACCTAGGGCTCAGATTTTTCAGGGAATTAGAGTCTCAGTGAACAACAGTGAAGCAATTCAATTTCAAGTTAAAAACAACACAAACAACTTAGGAATCAAAATCAATTCAAAAACAAACAAACAGGAGCTGTGGGTATCAATGTGTGTGAGTGTCAAGTGTGGCAGGACATGAGTTTCAGATTGTGTGTGACAGTAGTACATGTGTGTACAGTAAACAAAACAGGGTGTTAGTGATAGGAATAAGTTTGTGTGTGTGAATGTTACCTAGGAAGTGAGTGAGTGAATGAATGAACTTGAGTTAAAATCTGACAATGGGAATTCAGGATTTTAAGGAGTGTAAATACCTTTGTGTGAGGGTTTAAAAAGACAGTGAACCTTAGCCAATAGTTCACTCCATTGCCTCAAACAAAATCGAATTCCTAATCTCAAACACCAAGCCAATACCCATTCTCAGTTATTATCATTTCAATTTCAGTTTGTGTGTGTTGACTGTGAGTGAGTGATGAGTGAAATATGTGTGTATAACTAACAGGAAGGGGGTATCCTCAATCTCAGGAAAAAAAAAGTGCTAAACCAGTGTTCTCAGGAATCAAGTATATGACAGTTGTATATCAGTCCTAGCAGTCCTAAACCCAATAAAAAAAAACCCAAACAATCAACCAACAGTTCAAATTTAAACTGCAAAGAAATAGGACAATCAAATCAGAACAGGAAACTGGGTTCAGTGTGTGTGTGTGTGGAAGAATGGAGTGTGAGTTAATCTTGACATTCAAATGTCAGGTTTCAGAAAAATCCATTGACAGTTATTGGTATTTTTATTCAAAACAATAGACATATCAAAATCGATTTGAATACCAACTTTTCAAAACCCAAACCTAAATTTTCATTTCAGCAATATAATATACATGTCTATGAATTAATTCTAACATTTACATCATCTAACAATTAATAAAAACCAATTTCAAAATCAGAAAATTCATTTTCAGTCCAGTATCAGTGAAAACAGTGAAGAACAGGGAACTGGATTTTCGAATGCAAATACTCACTAAAATCGTGAAACAAGGGTTGGTAATGTACACATCATGTGCCCGTGTCCCATGAAGTGTTTGTATCCCAGCAAGAGGACACAAACGTGTCCAATGGATCAAAACATGAAAACAGT
This sequence comes from Iris pallida, assembly GCA_029216955.1. Classification (NCBI taxonomy): domain Eukaryota; kingdom Viridiplantae; phylum Streptophyta; class Magnoliopsida; order Asparagales; family Iridaceae; genus Iris; species Iris pallida. Next base: position 653,571 of record JANAVB010001599.1, on the reverse strand, counting down.
GTACACAGACACATTGCACAGACAGTGCATCGTGCACAGGTGCACGCGTGTCATGCACTTGACACGACGCAAACTGGACCACGTGCATGTGTCAGTGGGTGCGCCTAGGGTAGACCTAGGTGTGTGTCACCCTGATTCGTGTCAGTGTGTGTCGGGTCCAAAGAATAAAGGCCGTATCAGTGGCTAATAGTCACATTGCACAGAACAGTGCAAATTCAGTGCGTGGCCAATTTCTCCCAATCCTTACCATACAATCACGTGAAACTTGGGGACAGTGATGTCAGAGGGTGCCCCAAGCTGTCCACAAAATCTTGTGTCAAACAAAATCGTGTCGTGTCCTACAGGAAGCCCGATAAGCAGGGGATTACTGTAGCTGTGTGCGCGCGCACGAGAGAGCGTGTGCACGCGTGTCCAATCGACTCGACACAGACTCGATTCAAGCTCAGAGCAATGGAAATGAGTAAGCGACATCAAAACACAAATTTTCATTCAAAAACAATTCAAAAATATCACAAAAAGAGTCACTGTGGCATTACCACAAACACCTAGCTCAGGACACTGATACGTGTCCTGTTAGGACACGAATCGACACAAAAACTTAGGGCTTCCTATTCCTATAGTTAGGTTAGGTCTAGGGCTCCCTATTCATGCACTTAAACCAGAATTTCATGGTGGAAATGTAGAGTTACCTCTATGTATCAAAACCCTCCAAAAAGCTCAAAGAGTGGGGTTCTTCCCAATGGTGGAACTCCTCCAAATCTTCCCAAATCTGAGAATACTCATAGCCAACAGAAAGTAGGAAGGATTTAGAACCCAATGCAATTTGTTTGGGTTAAAAAGGAAATAAAATGAATTTACTAGGATTTATGGAAGATGGGAAATACCTCTTTCCTTAGAACTCTTGAAGAAACCTTAAAAGAGGCTAGCCCTAAAAACTAGGAGAATATTTATAATGAGAGAATCCCTAGGTTCAGCTAGGGTGGCTGACCACTTGGCTTTGGGTTAGGGTTGAGCTAGGTTTGGCTAGTCCTATCTAGTTTAGTCACAAAATGACTTGTGTAATCACAAGCCATTTAACAAATAACTTGATTCCTAAATTCCTAATTCAAGTTCTAAGGAATCACTAACCACTAACTTGAGTCACACTAGGTTAGACTAGGGTCCACTTGACCTAACCAAGCCCAACTAACTATAGTTAGTTCCTAGTTTGGTCTACATGAGTCAAAACTAGTCCAAAATCAAACTAGTCCAAATAAATTCAAAATAAATCCTAAAAATTCCCATAAATTCTAATAAATTATAATAAATCCAAATAACCCTAAAAATGTCAAAAAAAAATACCCTAATCACATGGCTAGGCTCTAGGGTAGGCAGTATCTACTAATCACTAGCACAACACCAAAATCACAAGTCATAAATTTAAATAGTTTAAAATTAATTAAAAATCACTAAAAATTCTAATATGAAATAAATATCATTAATTAATAATTATAATTACAAAATTTCAAAATTACCCTCATTTTAGAAACTGGGTGTTACAAAACCTACTCAATCTGCAGAACTCCGCTGCATAAGCATCTACAGTCTTGCCAGCCTGTCTGAGGTTGATAAACTTCTGTTGTAGCTCAAACTGCGCCACAACTCCATAATACTTCGTCTTGAACCTTACAGTAAAATCATCCCAAGCAAAAGGACGCCTGATGCCCACTTCCTCTGATTTCCACCAATCACGTGCGAGATCCTGAAGTAACAACTTCACTAGATCCACACGCTCTTCTGCCGGCACCTTAGCGGCTGTCAGAATAGCCTCAATGTCCTTAAGCCATGCATCTGCTGAGATAGCATCCTCCGTGCCCTCGAAACGACGGGGGTTGTACTTGCAAAACCGGGCTGACGCTCCTGAATCTGTCCTTGCCCCTCTTTCCAATGCCGTCTGTAACCCTTGGTTGAGTAGTACATTCTGCTCTTGTAACTGAGCGTGCATGTGCTGCTGGGCTAACATCTGGTGTTGCTGAGTAGCCATCATCCCTCTCATGATCTCCAGAAGGGCTGGTGTATCCAATTCCACAGGGGTAGGTGGAACTATTGGTGGTGTTGGAACCTCCGGATACTACGGTCCAACCGCTGGTTCTACTATCACCTCTTCTTGAATAGCCTCATGAAGTGGTTCTGACCCTTGTTGCTGACCAACCTGGTCAGGTTGTCCATGCTGCCCTTGTTGTTGTTGCCCAATCCTGACAGATGCGGACGAGGTGCCCCTAAGAAAAGGGACAAGAGAACAATCAAATGACCGGACATGAAGGATCAATGAAGTCAAGGGATACTGGAATGTCAAGCTGGAGTTGAGAATCAACAAATCATGAGATCAAAGGGGAACATGTGTGATTGAGACATCCTATAAATCAAAACACCCCACAAGTCTGAAATCAGACCTGCATGGGCCACCACTAAAACCTTATCACGCCCCAGAACCAGAATACTGGAGAGCGGGGGAATGACTCAGCCAGCTACGTATTACGGGTAGATATATACCGTATAATACGATCAATGCTGTCTAACCAGACGAGGGGGTACATACTACATAAAAGTCTTACTATGGTCACTTCACATCTATTGTCTCAATCATTCAAACAAGAAACAGTAATAGAGAACATGTAAGATAAAGCAGTAAGGCGTCCCAAACGCTCTGTCAAAATGTTCTTGATATCTGGCTTTACAAAACATAGCCAGATTGATGTAGCAAAAGTATACACAATTGTTATCAGCTGCAGTCTGACTTTAATTACAATTATGTAAAAGTAAGTACAAAACAATCCAACTAACATGTCGGTGCCAAACGGCAAGGTATTAAGTAAGTGACAAAACGAGCGGTGAAGTAAGGGGACCCACTCGAGTCCTCCTGCGATCATCCCTCTAGTGTTGACCATCTTGGAGGTAGAAGTAAGCTGGATCCTCAGGGACCGGCTCTAAATCTGGCCATGCAAAACCAGAGAGGTTAGACCTCTAATAGCAAGTACCACAAGGGAGCACAACATGAGAACTAAAACCAGTAATGAGAAATATAATAATAGATCTCTGCTTTCCACTAGGATTCACATCACATTACGACACTTCGAACCAACCTCCCAACCAAACAAGGACAGAAGTTGGCCCGTCATGTCCTGACATTTTGATCATCCCAGTTAGGTAACAGAGTAGTACAGTATACAAACAAATCATCTTGAACGGCCAATCAACTCCTACGGCTTGCTATTGTGAGTCCCAAGTTATCCTGGAATTATGCAATTAGGGATTCCGTAGTTCTTACTATGTGCAAGCAAGGCTAGTCTATCCAGTCAATCATGTGCGCCATGCATGAATTAGACGAGTCCTAGCAGGACGCCCGTCATCAATATACAATATACAATAATAATATAAGCAGATACTGTTCCCTGCCCGTGTGGCAGTTTTACAGTATCTGTGGGAACCAGCCGGCCCGTCGGGTACTACTTGTCCCAAGGGGGCTGCCATGTAAGAACTCGAGAATCCATTCTCTCCATGCCATCATTATTTTATTTAACTTAATAGTCCCTACGTTGAGTGAAATCCCATGCCGTGGATCATGGTCATTCAAATGAGTACTTTCGTACGGGGTACGATATGCACAACTCTACAACGATACCAGTGCGATTAGGTTGTAGGTCTTACATAGCGTAATGCAACAATCAAATCTAACCACGGTAATCATGCCTTGACCATAAAGTACACATGCTTATTTTGTAGAAAATAAATAAGTAAATAAATAAATAGATTGAAGCCTGCATGTGTATGTATGTCAATATTCGGGATCAGCCAGTCGATTATAATAGTTCATAATTCATATGAACGTGTCTCATTTATTCATTTCAATGAGACGACTAGCCAGTCTCTTAGTTCCAACTAGGAACGCATGATCAATTTAGTCAAGATAACCATTATTATCAATGGTAACAAGGCATGAAAGTCAATTAGTATTCAGTGGGGTCGAGTCTACAACTCTCAGGGTTTAATTCCAGTCAATCGGGGTATCTATAACTCAATTCATGACACATGGTACATCCCATGTAACAATCTATATTTAACAGAAATATCAACATATCATGATTTATCAAGTTTATGCCAAAAGGCGTAAGGATATAAAATGGACGTTAAATATCTAACAAAATATCAATATACAGGGCTATAGAAGATCCAGGGTAAGTAGGCTACGCTCAAGTCAAGCTACGCTCAAGTCAGCGTACGCTCAGGTCAAGCTAGCGTATGGACTCCATACGACTCCTTACTATTCAAGTCAGCGTATGAAAGTCATACACTCCCAAAAGGTAGCGTATGAACTCCATACGACTCCTGACCATTCAAGTCAGCGTATGCAAGTCATACGCTCCCAAAAGGTAGCGTATGAACTCCATACGACTCCTGACCATTCAAGTCAGCGTATGCAAGTCATACGCTCCCAAAAGGTAGCGTATGAACTCCATACGACTCCTGACCATTCAAGTCAGCGTATGCAAGTCATACGCTCCCAAAAGGTAGCGTATGAACTCCATACGACTCCTGACCATTCAAGTCAGCGTATGCAAGTTATATGCTCCCAAAAGGTAGCGTATGAACTCCATACGACATACGCTTCCAAAAGGTAGCGTATGCAAGACACACGCTTCCTAAAAAGGCAGCGTATGGACTCCATACTGCGCTGCGCTAAAGAGCGCGCACAGCTCAGTGATGCAAGCTAAAAAGCTAGTGTACACTGCTCACTGTCTTCTCCAAACAGCAAGAACTCCATGGTTGCACCCCAAAGCTTCAAAGGTCCATAACTTGGTCAAAACAAGTCCAAATCTAACTTTCCAAAGGTCAAAATTGGGTAGAATAAACTTCTCTACAACATGAAACCATCAAAATTTGCAAACAAAGAAGTTTGATAGATTAAAACCACCAAAATCCGAAAATAACTAATTTCTAGATCTACAAAAATTAAGACTTCGAAATGAAAAATGTCAAGTTCTAAACTCTCTTAGGATCACGAGAGGAAGATAAATGAACCATAAAAACATGGGTTCTCATGTGGAGCAAGTTGTACTTGCCTACGGTTTGGTAGGTGGAGAGAGTAATAAAGAAGAAGAAGAGGAGTAATGGTGAGAATGTGAGTTTATGAGGAGAGAGAAAGAGATGTAAGCTTTAAATAGAAAAGGGGTGGTAGGTAGGAGTTGGGCCGGGTCCAATGGGTCCAATGGGTCGGGTTGTAGGGGATCCAACCAAAGCCAACCCGAACCCAAATAAGCAAGACTAAGACAGAGAATAAAAGTAGGAAATAAAGTGCAGAAATAAAATTGCAGAAATAAAATTGCAGAAATAAAATTGCAGGAAATAAATTAACATGAAAATTTAAAGAGCAGATTAATTGATTAACATGAAATTAAAGGAATTTAAATACAGGATAATACATGATAAATATTAAATAAATACTCATGAGTTGTACATGTATAAAAATATGTATTCTGGGAACGGGGAGTGACAACGGTCTTAAACAGGCTCCCAAGATGTGGCATGAGAAATTTGACAAAGGTATAAGGTCAAATGGCTACATGGTCAGCGATACGGACATGTGTGTTTACACGAAGTTCGCTGATGGAAGAGGTGTGATCGTTTGTCTGTACGTGGACGACATGCTTATCCTAGGTACGGATATTAGCTGTGTCACGGAGACAAAAAAATTCATCTCAAGCAAGTTCAGTATGAAGAACTTGGGGGAAGCTGATGTGATCTTAGGGATCAAGATCATCCGGACAGACACTGGACTAGCGCTGTCACAGTCTCTTATATTAAGAAAATGATCACTCGTTATGGGTATCGGGATCTTCCAGGGATCGATATGCCGTACAGGTGTGATCTGAAGCTGAAGCCTAATTCAGGGGAAAGCGTCATGCAGCTGGAGTATGCAAGCGTAATCGGAAGTTTGATGTATGCTACTACTGCCACAAGGCCTGACACAGCTTTCGCCGTGGGAATGCTGCGTCGTTTCACGAGCAACCCAGGTGTTGAACACTAGAAAGCTGTGAAACGGGTTATGAGATATCTCAAGAAGACTCAGACATATGCACTGTACTACAGCGAAGATCCGCCGGTAGTGGAAGGCTTCAGTGATGCCAGCTGGTGCTCAGAGGTGGAGAGCGAGAGGTCCACAGGTGGATTCATTTTCATAATAGGTGGAGCTGCTATATCATGGAAGTCGAAGAAGCAGACTATGCTCTCACGGTCATCCATGGAATCTGAGTTCTTTGTACTTGATACCGCAGCCGAGGAAGCGGAATGGCTTCGGGAGCTCATGTATGATCTTCCAGTGGTTGGGGCGCAAATACCGGCGATACCGATATACTGTGACAACCAGGCGACTGCGGCGGTGGCATCAAATGACCTCTTCAATGGGAAGAAGAGGACTATGCGGTTGAAGCACAGGGCAGTACACGATCTTATCAAGAGAGGTGTTATTGCAGTGATTGATGTTTGGAGTCAGGAGAACCTGGCGGATCCATTCACCAAGGGCCTCAAGCGCCAGCTGGTCGATGATACAGCTTGTAAAATGGGCTTGAAGGCATTCTGATATTGTATTATTGTATTCCTACCATAAAGTTTTATGCTAATAGTTCAAAGAGAAATCTACTAGGCATCTAGCTTTTGGTTCAAGGGAGGACCACTAATCGGAAGAATATCAGGAACGGTGGGTACATGTTCTATTGGGCATGGAGAGGTTACGAACCTATAACCACTGTTGTCTACTGTTGTTTTCTGCAGAAAACGGTTCCTGTAGGAAGGTTGGCTTAATTGCCTTAATGAGTTCTCACGCAGAGTGAATGCCTGGTGTGCTTTACAGGAAGCACGGTAGAGCAGCACTACAAGGAGTAAAACTCCATGCTACAGTGGGGTGACTCCACGATGAGGTTCCTATATGTGGGGTGCTGCCCAGGAATAGGATAAAGCCTCGGCTTTGCAGGCCAAGTCACAGCGGCGTAGCACCGCAAATAGGCAGTTAGCCTAATGCTGTACATTAAAATAAAGAGGGGTGTAATCAGCACTACAAAGAGGAGGAGTTCCTCATGTTACAGTGGCACGACACCACGATGAGGTACCCGGTTAAGGATAAAGCCTTTGCCTTGCAAGCCATGTCGTTGCGGCGTAACACCGCAAGGGAGCCTAAGGCTTCATGCTGGGTAGTTTGGCACTACAAAGAGGCGGTTGCCTCATGCTACAGTAGTATGACACTACGATGAGATTTCCGGTACGGGGTAAGGCCTCGGCTTTAAGCTATGTCATAGCGGCGTAGCACCGCAAGGGAAGCGCAAAATGCTTTATGCCATGTCTCTTTATAATGAACTCATCTATAGTGTATGGACAAAGAGATATTAGGCCGTCTCTTGAGGGTAAACTTGTAGACGCCCAAAATTATACACTGAAACCAGGCTGGCACAGGGCCTTTAATGTGTAGCCAGAAGCACATGTAACTACATTATGTGAATGGAAAGAATTTCAGCTATGATGCAGAATTCAAGGCTTAGTCCATTCTTGTATTATAGTCTGTTGTTTGAACCATGCGGGAAGATTCAAGTCGTCAGCGACATCTCTCCTAATGCATAATGGACAGTTACTGTGGGGAACACTTATACTCATATATAGAGATATGTGGGGGATTGTTGGGTTTTGGTCTTTTTCAAAGTAAATTTTAGTCCCATATCGGCTAGACCAAAGGAGTTGTATCTCTATATATTAGCTTTGCTAGTTTAGAGATGCACATATGGTGTGGAGGTGCACATGGGTGTGCCATGTGGGATTATTTTTCTAATGAAAAAAAGGCTAAATCAACAATAGAAAGCATTCATGCTTTTTGCTCTTGGGAAATTTATTTCCATGGGAGCTAAGCCCCGTAGAGGCTTAACGACTCGAACTCGGACTCGGGCTCATGGGCTCATGAGGCTTAATGTGGCGTTTTGTTGGGGGTGGTTTTTACCACGTCCCTAACTTTGTGGCAACCGACCAGTTGCTGCAGGGCCTATATAAGGCATCCTCTCTCTCAAGGCTGAATATATACAATTAAGAGAAGCCACCACAGAAAGTTTACGAAGTATTTTTTTAACACAAGTAAACAGAGAATTCAGAAGTGTTCTTTAACACAGTTCTGATCGGAATTTGCTTGCGAATTCCAGCAGCCTTCGAGAGAGAGGAAAGACGCTGCACCAGCGTTGCTTTTGCACGGGAGTTCGTGTCCATCCGAGGAGTCAGAAGAACAGGAGTGTTCTAAGTTCTCCGACGAACTTGCTGGTTCCTGGAAGCTGTTCGTGTAGGACGAATAAAGCTTTGAGCAACGGTGATTATTCACCCCAGCAGGAGTTCTTCCATCTTTCGTCAGTCACCTTCTTCGTTGCTGCCAGTAATTCTGATTGTATCTTCTTTTTAGAAGTACTACGATCGATTGCTGTTGATTACGAAACCTTTTTAGATTCTCGTAATTCAGAATCACCTTCCTTGAAGTGTTGATTTGAAACATTGTTTTTACAATTGTTTCATTTTCTCAGTTTTCCATCGAAAAATTCTGTCCCGGCATTAACACTTACAACCTTGAAGCTGTGTTTGATTGGGCTTTTTTTTCCATGGAAAATATTTTTATCACAAATTTTCCATCAATTGTAGTGTTTGATAGCTTATATTTTTCATGGAATTATTTTCCGTAAAACTATATTTTCATCTAAAATGGTAGAAAATAAAACTTGTCCAATTCATAGGAAAATATCATTTTCTATGAAAAATAATGGCAATCAAACACCCGAATTAAGTTTTCCATAGAATTTTTTCCTAGGAAAATAATTCTATGGAATTAATTTCTTTTTCACATATTTTCCACCTTGCTATCAAAAGCACCCGAATGTTTCATAAACACGATTTTGCGGAATATTTCAAAAATTGATGAACTTCAATAGTACAGAATCCACCCTAAATAGCCTACATATGTCTGAAAACATTAGCACATTGGCGAGAGCTTACCAGCATCAAGGTCTAGTTTGGTGTTTGCGGAAAGGAAATCAATTTTTTCTTCTTTATTATTATTTTTTTTTTTTTTGGAAATTATAATCCTCATTAATTTTTCTTAAGTTATTTGGAAAGATAGTGAAATTGAGAGAAAAAGTGAATCATTTGTATGGATGTGGAACAATTTTACTTTCTTTTTCCTTACCTTTGGATTTTTTTTTTTTTTTTTTTTTATCTTTTCTGTTTGTTTCTTTTTTTTTTTGGCATCCAAATCAATGTTTTAAAAATTGGACCAGATTGATCCGGCCAAAGCACTATGTCGGGTCATATTGGTTTAACTAGTAATCCTGAGTTAATCTAAGTAGTCCAAGTTTAATTCCTTGTGGACACTGATTGAATCGGTTGAACCAGCCGATCTAATTCGGTTTTTAAAATATCGATTCAAACACATGAAAGAAGTAACTTTGCTTTCTCAAGATCCTGACTTATATCACAGTTCTCCCAAAGTAATTGTTCCCTTAAAAGTGTGGTCTGTTGCACACTTTCTTCTGCTTAATTATGCTATAACTTGACTGGGACCGTTGGTCGTCATAATATTAAAAGAGAGGGTGGCCATCTGGAAGAGCAGCAAGGGCTCCAACCGTTTCAGTAAGGTCTCTGGACTATCCAGCTCGACTATGCGGCTATGCCATACTTCATTTCTCACTGAAATAACAAAGAAGTCAGAAATCTATTTTTTTTCTGAGAACTACAGTAAGTACTTGGATTTCTACAATGCAAACTGCACAGTGCCAGTGGCAATTGCAAAATTGTTGAGACATTCGTGGTTGGACTATTCATTTAGATGCACATCTCATGTGTATAGTCACACCTGAAGTGAAGATGATACAAATTAATACAAACTGACAGGTTCCTCGTTCCAACAACATTTCTTTGCCATTAACTCGAACCAGAGTTGATGCTTGCTCTGTAAATGGTCCGACCGCTATATTTCATAGGGAGACTAGTTGATTCTCGGTTGGATTCTTAAGTTTTCCAATTTCAAAATGGTGTCATATGTAATAATACATTATTTGTTATTAGAAAATTAATACTTATGTTGATTAAATTTGGTTGGATGTTTTCTTTGTTAAATAAAATGGTCTCAATATTCTAACATAAAAAATATATTATCAGAATAAAAATATTTTTTTAATAAATTTAGTTATATATTATTTTTGTTACATAAAATGATATCAATATTTGTAAAACACAACACCCATCGTGTGTGCCAAGGACGGAACAAAAAATCCTATCTAGAGAGGACAACGATGGGTTGACTGATATGAAAATACAACTCATGACTAGTGCATCATGCATGCATTGGTGTCCCTTGCACAAATCCGAACCATCTCGGTCCTCGGAACATTTCTCCGTCGTCCATTTAGCCGACTTAGATACGTGTCCAGGGAATCCTACAATCACATGACACTACTAAAGCAGTAAACCACTCTTCCGTAAGCCTGAACAAAAACCTTGTCTATTTCACCATGCCCAGCCCTAAGTAATGGATAAACTTACAAATCTATGTCCCAACAAATACCTTTTTTTTTTTTAATTTCCTAAATATTGCTCTAATCCACATCATGATAGCTATTTAAGGGTGCTCATTTCTTTCACATCTCGACTGCCCAACAATTTCAGACAAGCATGTTTAGCTGCCATATTATCAATTTTCCAATATACAATCACTTGAAACATTTCAGTCGCACCACAATCACATTTCTACAATTCTAACTACCTGGGGGTGTTTTGTGGGTAGCAGAGAATGATTTATGAAATTAACAAATGTCTGGATCACCAGCAGTAAAATGATCCATGCCACTTTACTTAAGCAAGAAGAAGAAAACACTATTCATCATCAACACAAGAATTTGTTAGAAACAGTCTACAATCTATTGCACCAAAAGGAACATACTTTCTTTCAAAAACGCAAAACATAGTAAACCACAACAAAAAGAGCAGCCGCCTGCAGATATGCTTGCAATGCTGATAATTAAAAAAGGCGGGATACGAGCTTCGGAATGTATTTTCAAAGTGGGAAAAATAAAAACTTCAATGTTGCATTGTGCAAAACATATTACTCTTCCAAGAAAAACCAAATAGAAACATTGAAGTACCTGTTAGCATCCTTTCTCAAACTTTGCATACTGCTTAAGTTCTTTCCTATCGGTCATGGAATTTCTTCACATTTCCTTACACGTTTCACTAAGGAAAGAAGTAAGTTGTCTTAATAAAGATATCAATCACATTCTACCTTCTTTTCAGTCAAATAATTCACAAAACTGACCAAAAAAAGCTAATTTATTCTGTGACATGTATCTTATTAGTCGAGAGAAGTAATAAGTTATCACCCAAAATTGTCAACAATTTTCATAAAATAGATACCCTCTCCCCATCTCGGTAGACCAAAAGTGCTTGCTTACAGAAACATCTACATGGACTATAGCAACTTTTCTGCAATCTGTACAGCATTCAATGCAGCACCCTTGCGTATCTGATCCCCACAAACAAATATGTCCAACCTGTTGCAAAATAACATATTAGTTTCTGTTTAGCTTCATCGGGTTAATATGGTAAAAGAATGGAGAATTTTATAATCCAAATTTATTTGAAATTAACATAAGGAATATTGTATATCCACTGCATGAGGATTACATATCTCGTTTTCAATGACTTTTGCACCCCCGAAACATAGTAAAATTAATAATTTGTCATGTTAACATAAGGAATATTGTATATGCACAGCATGAGGATTACATATCTCGTTTTCAATGACTTTTGCACCCCCAAAAAATAGTAAAATAATAACTTGTCATGTTACCGTTTTTGCAACAAACCAAACTGAAAAGGGCATGTTTTATTGAAGAATCAAAATTTCAAGTCTGAAGTAATGGTACAAGGTAATATTACCCATAATTGCCATCTTGAGATAAATCCTGGCGGATCCGTCCCACTGCAACATCATCTTTGTTTGATACCTACAGTAGATAAAATGTACATTATAAGAATTTGGAGTTCCCTTCAGCAACCTGGTGATATATGGTTTTCCTTTATCCTCTATATTTATTTTCAACAAAGTAAAAGACAGTAAGCAACCTGCAATGGTGTGGGGAAGGAATTTGACACTCGGTCATCAATAACCACCACCCCAGCAGCTCCGTTAAGGATTTGCCTTGCTGTATCCTGTACGATCAACAGGCAGACTAATATTAGAATAATTCACTGTAAGATTTCGCACTGTCAAAGTTTATACTTTATAGCTTTAGAGGAGAAAGAACAACTATATAACTTGAATCCAACAAACAAATCTTTCTCTGAAAATACTTACTTTCCTACTTAAAGTATGCTACTTACTATGAAAAGTTTAGGATGAAAAAGGAAGAATATTCTTGTATAATCATAAAGACATCTTGGCACAAAGTCCTTCTTGAACTCGTTTTCCGTACAAAGTTTGAACGAAAGGAAAACTTGTATTGATATGTAAATGAATTACAACTCTTCAACAAGAGCTTTACAAAGAATCTCTACAATCTTTAAATTTCTGGCGAAGTGTTCCAATGGAAATATGGTGAGCGTGTGACCACTTTGTTCCGTTTACGATCCATGACTCGATCTTCTACTTCTTTGCTGCAATGATCCGTGGATTCTTCTCAAATGCTTGTTCTTTGTTGCAACAGTCCGTGAATTCTTCTCAAATGCTTCGGAATTGCTACGATAGCATGAACTCTTTAGGAGAACTCCGTACAGACTACCATGGTATTCAAATCCTCTTTTAGTCTAGTCTTTGTTCTCGTAAGAGAAACCCATATCTCAAGACCAAGTTGATGGGTTGTTTCTCAAGAAGCAAAGCTCTCTCTCTCTCTCTCTCTCTCTCTCTCTCTCTCTCTAATAGCTAAAGTGGGAATCCGGATTGGGCTACCCTCCATTCAGCCCCTAGGAGGCTATTTATAGAGTTTAGGACCATTAGAGCCCCTGCAACCGCTTGGCAGCAGAGTAAGCATGCAGCGAGGCTGAAAGCTACGCTAAAAAGCCTTCAAAGCCTGCAAAGCATCCATTCAGCAAGGCTAGCTCGCTAGTATGTGGCGCTCAACGGTCTCCAAAGCCTGCAACAGAGCAAGCAGCCAAGTAGTTGTCGTTTCCCATTACTCACGGAAGTCACGGCCATAATAGACAATTATTAGGGTCATAGCAACCCACTAAGTACGTGGGTTATTACACCCTAGAACCCTGCTCAATAGGGTGAGAACTGGTCAAACGACCTGTAACTGCCATATGTGTGTGGTGATGCGTCATGCAGTGCTGTGCGGATTAGCGTCATGCGACGCTCTAGTTTTGTCCTTCAGCGGGATTGGCTTGTGATGCTAGCCCTTTGAAGCAGGGCTAAGCTTGCTCGATTCACAAGCTTGTGGAGCTGGCCTTCTAGGCTCTGCTTTCAAGTGTCAAAAGAACTCATTACAAATACAACTGAGCTGGAATGTGATGGTAGTAGTTAACTGGAAATTCCTGAATTATTCTATCATTAACCATGGACAGGATGCATATATGTTTGACTATTAGTTACAAGCTTATAGTGAATTCCTACACCCAACAAGAAAACAACTTGTTGCGGACTATCTTGCACAGACAGGAATATGAAACAATATGGACACACACACCTATTTGGTGTGTCCAACTGTACTTTGGAGTGTATGTGTCGTGTCATGCATGATATGCCTATATTTGAAGTGTCCATGCTCCATAGGTTGTGTATGCAAATCCAATATCTAGCTCAGTTGCTTCATATCTTATAAACATGATAGTTGGCTACAACAAACTATTAATACAACCTCTGTTCTAAAAGGCGGCCGCCTAGGCGCTAAGCGCCGGGTGCCCGTCCGATGCCCGCTTAGCTGTCCCCACCCACCCCCCCCCCCCCCCCCCCCCCGACGTCCGACTATGCATGTTTTGGGGTTTTATGAATTTTTTCTGCAATTATAATAGCTATTAAAGAATAGCTCTTCGTTCTCAAACTTGCCTATGGCGAAAAATGAGATTTCGAGTCAGGAATGAACAAGTACACAATCCCAAACTCTAGCATTTTAAGCAATAGTTGAAAAATGCATATTTGAAACAATTGAAATATTTGATGCAAGGAAACAATTAAAATATTTTGATGCAAGGTAAACAATTGAAATATATCATGCAATGAAACAATTGATTTGAACAGGTAGACACTTGTGACCGACGGGTAGATTCAATTTGTATTCTAGCATACGATCCGGCTTCGGCACACGTGCAAGTGTGGCTTCAGCTATCCACAATAATTCTAGGGGGCTTGGTCACAAGTGCTACACTACTCCCCAATCCCCGAGTCAATATTTGAGTTCATAGGGAAGAACTCCGTGGTGCAATGTGTCAATATGCAATAAAAAAAGAAATAAACCAGAATCCAGTAGTGTACTTGTCTTGAGTTCCGTAAAAGGAGAAGGAAAAGGAGGATCTCAATCTAGTCCTCGAAAAACTACATTTAATTAAAAGGATGTCTCAGTTCCAATATAACCATTTCTACGGTGTTCTAGTTGCAGTCTCTAATATTAGTCCTAGTCAATTTCTTATTTAACAATTACCCAACGATTAACTCTAACGTTGCTTATATACTATTTGCCAACTTGTATAAAAGTCAGTTTGCAATTTGTTTGTAAAGAGTAGCATCTCCATTTATTTTGAAGAACTTTGTGTTTATACAATATATAAAACTATCTTTTTCTTTAGTGATAAAAGCGTGAAATTGTTGATATAGGAAACTTGAATTTAAAGGCGCTCTTATTAATGCGAGAAAACATTATTTTTCTTTTTAGAAAATAAACATTTCCGATTTCAATTTATAAATAAAGCTAGCGTGCAATATCGAACATTCTACTATCACAATTAAACACAGAAAAAGAGCTACTCCTAAGCTACACAATACATGGCTTAGAAAAAGAAAGGAAAAAAATAGGCTTATGCCCTTACAACACATTTATGAAAAATAAAATAAGGAATAAAAATTCTAAGCTACGCTGCGGCGATCTCCTAAAAGCTGGAAAACGTCCAGTCAGAAGGCACGAGTGCCCTGCACCTAAAATATAGAACGTCAAGTAGCCAGTTCTACAAAATCTAAAATAATTTAAAGTCACAAGGTAGGAACATGTAGAGTCTCAAACTTGCTAACGCGGTCACATGTTGCTAATAGCTTACGCCTCAACGTACGGGAATACCCAGTAACGTTTGCGTTTCGCTAAAGGCTCATTCAACCATTTCGGTCATCGCCAAAGTGGATACGATAAAGTCTCAATTTAACCGAAAATACACCCATCTTAATGAACCAATAATTGTAAAATATACATCTATATAAGGGTACATTTTGTAACGACCAGATTTTCGAAAAATAGCAATAATATATACACATATTTTTGAATGAGTCACAATATTAAGAGTATAATTAAAACATAATTTTTTCCCTTTTTAAATCATATATATATATATATATATATATATATATATATATATATATAACAGAACTATAGAACTGAATAATTCTAACTAAGCACACAACATCACAGTCCCTAGCCAAGCCATCTTCACATAACCGAAATTTCCAAGTCTGAAACGGACTAATGGTTCCATAATCGTTCCGAGTACGAAAACAAAACAATGATCCCAGGATCGCTCCAAGTATCCACGCAAGCAACGTAAAATATTCGAATCCCGTAACGGGATCAAGACCGAATCATCATCGACTACTACAGGGAGGGACGAACTACTCGATTTAGGAATTATACCGAAAGTCTGATGACGGAATCCGAATGGTGGCCTCGGACTCGGATCAGCGCATCGTCACTAGCTCGAAGCCTCGGGAACACGTCACGGCGAACACGGCAGCGGTGCGAGCGGCCGTTCGGAACAGCGGCAGCAAGTCAGGCGAGGGTATACCGGCGGGGGCGGTTGCGGGGAAGCGGAGAGGTCAGGCGAGGGGGCGTTGGACGAGGGTCGGACCTGCGAGGAGTTGGGCGCCGGTCAGGGATGATAGGGAGTGAGTTGGAGAGGAAGGGAGAGGAGTCTGGAGAGAAAGGAAATCTTGAATAGGGGATGGTGTTGGTGTTCTCTTGAAGAAGAAAGAAGAGATGCAATTCCGACCAACCAGAGGCCTGCTGTCCAAGTCAATGTTGGTACCATCGAGAACTTCAAGAAACTGGGACCACGACCCTTCGAGGGGACCGAGGGCATCATCTATGCCGACGAATGGCTGGAAGACATGGAACGTCTTCTTAGCGTTGCTCGACTTCCAGACGACCTGAAGGTTGAGGTCGTAGCACTTCATATGCGGGACTTGGCCGGAAGCATCATTATAGATCGAAAATCCACCGGTGTCCGAAGGTAATGATAAGATCGGCGCTGTTGTAAGCCTCTTCTTCAATTCCTCGAACGATGTCTGGCAAACCTCAGTCCAGATGAACTCCTCGTTCTTCCTTGTTAGCTCCGTCATAGGTTCAGCTATCCTGGCTAAGTCCTTCACAAACTTCTTGTAATAACCTGCTAATCCCAGAAAGCTCCTGATTTCTGCAACTGAACCTGGTGTCAACCACTTCTCGATGGCCGCTATCTTCTTCGGATCCACTGAAATGCCATCTCCTTTGACAACGTGGCTTAGAAAATCCACATTGTCCAAGAAGAACTCACACTTGGATAGTTTTCCGTACAGCTTCTCCTGCCGCAGAGTCTCCAAAACTATACATAAGTGTTCCTCGTATTCTTCCGAGGTCTTCGAATAGATCAGGTTGCTGGGGGTGAGGAGGCATGTGATTGTTCGCTTCTTAGACTTGCCCTGGAAGTTGCTAGATCCCGAAAAGTCTCTCTTGGGACGAGCATACGAGCTAGCTTCGATTCCCCGTACTACCTTCAGCATCTTCTCATAAGTTTTGGCACCATTTGCAGTAACTAGGGTGTGAAGCTCCTCTCGCATTCCGTAACGAAATCTCTTAGCACGGTTTATGGGGTCGGCTACCATGGAGGTGGCAAATCGACTGAGTCCACTGAAGTCTGCTGCGTACTCGTTGATTGTACGGTTCTCTTGCTTTCAGACTTGGAATTGCCTCCCCATAGCTTCTATAGCCGTCTCCGAAACGAATTTCCTCTTGAACAGCTTCTTGAAGGTATTCCAAGCTATCCCCTGGATCTGGAACCGTGGTTCGTTTCTGAACCAGATGCTCGCCAAGTCCGGCATCTGAAGTGCTACGGCCTCAACCTTGAGGTCGTCTGGAAGTCGAGCAACGCTAAGAATACGTTCTATATCTTCCAGCCATTCGTCGGCATAGATGATGCCTCGGTCCCCTCGAAGGGTCATGGTCCCAGCTTCTTGAAGTTCTCGATGGTACCAACCTTGACCCGGGCAGCAGGGCTCTGATCAGTCGGAATTGCATCTCCTCTTTCTTCTTCAAGAGAACACCAACACCATCCCCTCTTCAAGACCCTCATTCCTTTCTCTCCAGACTCCTCTCCCTTCCTCTCCAACCGACTCCCCATCAACCCTGACCGGCGCTCAACTCCCCGCATGCCCAACCCACAGCCAGCGCCCCCTCGCCCGACCTCTCCGCTTTCCTGCAGCCGCGACCGCCCCCGCCGGCGCACCCTCGGCCAGCCCTTCCGGCCGACCCTCTCACGGCATCCAACCCCACAGGCCCCGCCGGCTCCGACTCTGTCTCGTGCACCTCCGTGCGCCGATCCTCGACCGACCCCCTGACCCGCTGCCGTGTTCGCCGTTGTCGTTGTTCCGAACTGCCGCCCGCACCACTGCCGTGTTCGCCGTGACGTGTTCCCGAGGCTTCGAGCTAGTGATGACGCGCTGATCCGAGTCCGAGGCCACCCTTCGGATTCCGTCATTAGACTTTCGATATAACTCCTGAACCGAGTAGTTCGTCCCTCCCCGTAGTAGTCGATGATGATTCGGTCTCGAATCCGTTACGGAACTCGAATAGTTTACGTTGCTTGCGTGGATACTTGGAGCGATCCTAGGATCGTTGTTTCGCTTTTGTACTTGGAACGACTATGGAACCGTTAGTCCGTTTCGGACATGGATGGTTCTGTGAAGATGGCTTGGCTAGGGACTGTGATGTTGTGTGCTTAGTTAGAACTATTCAGTTCTATAGTTCTGTTATTATAATTGTGTGATTTTTATTTTTCTTTTTCCCTCTTCTTTATATATTTTTTTTTTCTTTTTTTTTTTTTCTTTTTCCCTCTTCTTTATATATATATATATATATATATATATATATATATATATATATATATATATATATATATATATATATATATATATATATATATAATTTAAAAAGGAAAAGAATTATGTTTTAATTATACTCTTAATATTGTGACTCATTTAAAAATATATATGTATATATATATTATTGCTATTTTCAAAAACATGGTCGTTACAAAATATACCCTTATATAGAGGTATATTTTACAATTATTGGTTCATTAAGATTGATGTATTTTTGGTTAAATTGAGACTTTATCGTATACACTTTGGCGACGACCGAAATGGTCGAATGAACCTTTAGCGAAATGCAAACGCTACTGGATATTTCCGTACATTGAGACGTAAGCTATTAGCAATATGTGACTGTGTGACCAAGTTTGAGACTCTACATGTCCCTATCTTGTGACTTTAAATTATTTTAGATTTTGTAGAACTGGTTACTTGGCGTTCTATATTTTAGGTACAGGACACTCGAGCCTTCTGACTGGATGTTTTTCGACTTTTAGAAGATCGCCGCAGGGTAGCTTAGGATTTTTATTTCTTCTTCATTTTAATTTTAATAAATGAGTTGTAAGGACATAAGCCCATTTTTTTCCTTTCTTTCTCTGAGCCATATATTGTGTAGCTTAGGAGTAACTCTTTTTCTGTGTTTAATTGTGATAGTATAATGTTTGATATCGCACGCTAGCTTTATTTATAAATCATTAAATTGAAATCGGAAATGCTTATTTTCTAAAAAGAAAAATAAAGTTTTCCCACATTAATTAGAACGCCTTTAAATTCAAGTTTCCTATATCAACAATGTCACGCTTTTATCACTAAAGAAAAAGATATAGTTTTATATATTACGAGCTCCGGCGGACGAGCTCGAGTTCCTCGGAGACGAGCTCCGGCGGATGAGCTTGAGTTCCGCGAAGAGATTTCGAGCAGGACGCCCAATTAATCGGAGGCGAGCTCCGACGGGTCGGTCGAAGACGACGACGGGGCTCCGACGGCGGGAGACGCCCAGTTCCTCGAAGACGAGCTTCGGCGGGCTTCGTCGATGGGAGGCGCCCAATTCCTCCAAGACGAGCTCCGGCGGGTCGGTCGAAGACGACGACGGCGCTCCGGGAGAGGAAATGGGACAACAGTGGTTGGTAAAGGAGGAATGAGGTCCTCTCCAAAAGCTCCCAAAGTTTCTCTCCCCTATTTTTTTCACTCCATCCGTGACCCATTAGCAAGAGAGTGAGAAACACTCTCAAAGCAACTTTTTTTGGTTTTTCAAAAACTGCGTTTAAACGCTAGTTTTAGAAGAAAAAAATCTAAACTTTTTTTGGGAATGTCGACAACAAAACACGTTTTTGGAATACTGTAGCAAATATATCCTGAAAAGTGCGTTAAAAAACGTAACCAAACAGGGCCAAAGTTTTCCAAAATAAATGGAGATGCTACTCTTTACAAACAAATTGCGAACCGACTTTTATACAAGTTGGCAAATAGTATATAAGCAACGTTAGAGTTAATCGTTGGGTAATTGTTAAACAAGAAATTGACTAGGACTAATATTAGATATTGTAACTAAAACACCGTAGAAATGGTTATATTGGAACTGAGCCGTCCTTTTAAGTAAATGTAGGGTTCCGAGGGCTAGACTGAGATCCTCATTTCCCTTCTCCTTTTACAGAACTCAAGGCAAGTATACTACTGGATTCTGGTTTATTTCTTTTCTTATTACATATTGACACATTGCACCACGGAGTGCTTCTCTATGAACTCAAATATTGACTCGGGGATTGGGGAGTAGTGTAGCACTTGTGACCAAACCCCCCCTAGAATTATTGTGGATAGCTGAAGCCACACTTGCACGTGTGCCAAAGCCGGATCGTATATTAGAGTACAAATTGAATCTACCAGCCGGTCACAAGTGTCTACCTATTCAAATCACAATTGTTTCATTGCATGAAAAATTTCAATTGTTTCCCTTGCATAAAAATATTTCAATTGTTTACTTGCATCAAATATTTCAATTGTTTCAAATATACATTTTTAAATATTGCTTAAAATGCTAGAGTTTGGGATTGTGTACTTGTTCATCCTTGACTGGAAACCCCATTTTTCACCGTAGGCGAGTTTGAGAACGAAGAGTTATTCTTTAATGGCTATTATGATCCCGACTTGTACCCTGAGGAGTCACTGGCACCAACTTTGGAGAACACTGTCTTGTAGGCACCTGAACCAGCTACTTAGTCTGGAGTTGTTTATTTTATTTGCTTAGCTTTTCCCTTTCAGAACAGTAGTTTGAAGTTGTAATTTTAGTTGCAACTTAAGTTATTTCAACTTTTTGCTTTTAGCTTCAACTAAGACTTCTGTGTGTTTGATGATTAAATATAAAAAATTTAAATTCCGCAAATTTAGATGTTGTGACTTTATGAGTTCCACTATTGATCAGACAACTTACTACCGCCGTCTCACCACGGTGTAGGCTGGACATGATCCGACTTGTCCCAACGTCTTGGGATCGGATCGTGACATGTTTTTAGTGGTGGCCCATGCAAGTCCAGACAAACAACTTAGGAAAACTAACTAGAAACAATTAGAACGCTTAGAACATTGAAATATTATGACTCGTCGCAACACAGGACCGATTTTATTCAAAATATTTTTCTATGTGTGTAACTGTCACGCCCCGATCCAGGAAAATCGCTCGTCCTCGCTAGATTTCACCCGAATCATCGTCCTCGCTGGGGCGTGATGCCGCACGAGCCTGGAGTTGCGCTCGTGCAAGGCAAGATAACGGTTCACATAGTGATTATCTCAAGGTCGTAACATAAGCAGCGGAAGGAAAACAAAGTATAACATAAGAATCTCTTTTATTCATAATGAACTGAAGGTTACAAGGCTCTGAATAGCCCAACATAATATGCCAATTGGCTACAACGCTCATGATCTCTCTAACTCACAAAGGATTACATTGTTCTATACATTATGCCTCTTTATAGCCACCAAGTAGTCTTCGGCCGAACATCTCCATGTCGCAAGTCCGAACGCCTATGCGGTAGCTCCTCTTGAACGCCAAGGACTCTATGCCTCGGCACGTCCAAGCTAAGCTCCGCCCCGAGCCGAACATACCTGAACCTGCACATAAACTAGTGGGGGATTAGTGCTTTCGTCCTCGCTTCGCACTGATCAAGACCCGCTCGCACCCAAGCTAAACACTAAATATTTTTAGTGGAACATGCATCTTAATTTGTGATCTTTCTACTTAGCCTTAGGATCAGTTTCATGGCAATACTTAAACATAGCACCTTATCATAATGTGTCCAATACCGTGTCCCTGCGGCAGATACAGTTAGACATAATATGAACATAAACATAGTGATCGTGCTCATCTTCGTCCCATTTTTCTTAGCCTGCACTGGTTAGAACTTACGTAAGAAACCATATAATTCACGCAACATTCCAATCATAAACTTAGACAATGCATATAGGTCGCAGGCCCTGCGCCTGCACCCAATTCTCATCTCAGCCCACCGGCCCTATCTATATGAAGGTCACGGTGTTTCGCACCGTAATGGACTTGGCATCTCTTATGTGTAAGCCTACGATCATTTCGATACGGGTTGCTAGTCCAGTATCCGAAGGATCCCAAACTTACGGATATCATAGCTTATCACAGCACTGGACGGTCGCAATTCGTCCGAATGATGTGCACCATAAATACCACACATAATTCCCTCCTAGGCCGAACGGTCCCGGTGTCCCGGCGTGACCGTCCGAGGGAAGCCGCACCCGTGCACGGGCCATCCGAGTCCATTGACCATGCAATAAGCGCCATAGCAAACACACATAACATTCCAACCAATCCTCCGTTGCATAAACATAATCTCGTTCCATAAACGATTTCACGTTCCATAAACATAATCCATCATCCCTATCTCACGCTCCGTCGGCGTTATGCCCCAACACATCCATATTGATGCACGACGCCCAACGGCTTAGTCATCTCGTTTTCATATTCAGCGCGTACCATTCGTAAGTTGTTCTCATAGCCTAATTCCGTAGTTGCTTAGTTATTCCCTAGCTTCCGTGCACGAGGGCACGCTCAGCGCCATAATCAATGTTCTACGCCTAGTGTTCAATGTTCTCGGAGGCGTGCACGTGATGCACATCTCGATATTATCTTTCAATGTTCTACCATCATCGCCCTACCGCGACTCGTACACTTGATGCACGTCGCTTCAATTGTTCGATTGTTCAATGTTCTATCTTAGTGTTCGACACATACTTGGACCTTTCGTCGCCCGAGCCACGCTCGCTAACTCAATAGCTACTTGCGCATACCATGATATATATTATTAGACGTGAAGGAATAGGGAGAGAGAGTCAAGAACCCGCCCACCTTAAGCCGATACGCCTTGCCGTTTTACCGAGCTGAAGCGAATCGCTTCCATAACCTGGTCGCATAGCTAACTCTCGGACTTAGCCATTCCTTTGAACTACTCGGTTGAGTTGGCCTATCGCACCCATGCCATGATTCGTAATCCAGCATAAAGGCATAGCCTGCACACCAGATCAACTAACGTCAGCACTTGCTCAAATGGGACTTACCCTTTGCATCGATTCGATTCATAGATTCCAACCGACTCAAGGCTTACCTTTGGCCAACGTAACACTTGCATCGATTCGCATCGATACCTCATCGGGTCAACGCAACTCTTCGAGTCAACGACTCATCATAATGCACCGTGCGGAGCGGGGCATTACATAATATACCAATCAAAACAAGGTTCGTCCTCGAACCGAAACCAACACTTAAATCCAAGTGTCTCGCTGGATCGTTTCACGATCTCGTGCTACTATCGTTGGAATCATACAACTTAGTTTGGATCATACACATATTTTAGGCGTCCCACCAATATATGCATTTCAGCCAAGCTTAGTTGTAGGATATCGGGACAACTAACAAGCTCAACTTAAATCTCAAGCACCAATCAGTCCGTACTCGACTTAGTCAGACCTTAACGCATATTCCTAGAGTCCTGCTCGCAAACATCTTCGCATATAACTTGATCCAAACCATAACGTCGATCTCATAAGTTTCTCGACGGCCATCTAACGCATGCATTGCATTAAGCCGTTGCGCATCCGATCGCAACAGTTTCTCCGCAACACCTATTCGCCCAACCGTTTCCTATCTTTCACATAACTCAAGTCTTTCACCTAATCACCAATAACATTGGCCTCAACGACATGGACTAAGTCCAACATGTCACCAATTTCTTTGCCTACAATCAGTACTAAGTCTCGTACACGACTATCCCAACACGACCCACGTTCTCGAACTGCCTACGCATCGCGTCTGGGGCTACCCCCGCTAGGTAACTTATCCAAACATCATGCTTAATCTCTCCCGACACAAGAGGTCCACTTGAGTCTACGATGCTCAAAGGCAACAATCTTTCTGACCCAAGGTCTCTTACGATATGTCCATCTCCTATTCTCGACCAAGTACGAATCCTTTACTCAATTCTCGAATCAATTCCGACTAGTTCATTTCGGAATATAGATAGCGCGCTCAACACACATAGCCTAACCGTCACTCAAACCAATCTACGACACAACTCTCAGGGTCGTTCTTACTATTCGTCACTCTCGCGCATTGCAAAAATCATTGCAATCGCCTTACCGCATCGCTATGCTAAGCACGTTCCTCGACATCTATTTGATCATCGACCAACCGAGTCTACTTACGTACTTATTCGATCGAACATAAATTTCCTTTCCTGACCGTATCATTCCAGTCGAAGGCTACTTCGCTAACTTACGAAACACGATACTCACTCGCTTAGACTTATCCTTAACATGAACAACATCATTCCTTATCCTCGACAAAATTTCTTGTGCGACTTCTTTAGGGTCATCCTATGGGACTTCAACATTCACTTGATTTGGCGGTCAAGTCTTCTAGGGTCATCTGCCCCGAAACTACGCTCGACAATTGAAAATCATCAACGAGGGACAATTACAACGAACCATGCTATATCCTATCGCGGAGCCAAATCAATTCCCGACAATTCCTAGGGGACTTTACCCAATCCGACATATCAATCCATAATTTATCTATCCCCGCGCAACTGATGCGCCGTTGCTACTCGAATGACTCATGCGCTTGCGCGCCGTTACTACTCGAATCACTCATGTATTACCGTCGACTATTTTTGCTAGTAGCATGACATCTACTCGCCTCAAATCCGAGTTTACCTATTCGTGATCATAGTCCGACACATTCCATACTCATCAAAACCATCCTCGAACAACTTTTCGTATCAAACCACAAGTCAAATCCAATTTGCCACGCCTTGCAAGTTCGATCACCCCCGCTGGATGAATCATCATACCAGCGCTCACATGGAATGATCGTCCTAATTCAACGTGACGCATGTGCGATGCTGGAGTTGCACTCGCATAAGACAAGAATGTCAACATTGTGGTT
Organism: Iris pallida; assembly: GCA_029216955.1. NCBI lineage: Eukaryota > Viridiplantae > Streptophyta > Magnoliopsida > Asparagales > Iridaceae > Iris > Iris pallida. The sequence goes on along the minus strand of JANAVB010001599.1, from coordinate 628,744 downwards.
ATCCTCGAAATAATCAAGCACTTTCATTTTCATCCAAGTAATACACATCCACTCTCCAATTCCCCGAAGCGTTCCTACCGTTATCATCCAAATTGCCATCAACTTAACTTGCGTCTTATTCATCCAACAACAATGCTCAACACAATTTTTGTTCATTCGATCAGAGTATCCCCGAGTTATTGCATATCGTCTTTGATACGCCTCAATACCATCGTCGATATGCATAACTTGAACATCTTCGTCTCTCATAAGCTCAAACTCGTTGCAATCATTGCCATTATCCGAACTCGAATACGAATCAAGTCTTGCACACGTCAAGATTCATTCCGCTGTAACTAACTATCATCATTGTGATACAATTTTCAATTCACATATCCGTTCTCATATCCCTAACTCGCACTTTCAAATCGTGCTACCGACTCATCACACTAACTCGAATTCGTTCGCACGATTTCCTCGTACTTACTCAACTCGTTCCGAACAAGTTTCGTACTAACTCAATGTAAATTCAACCGGCCGACTATTTCCTCAACGCAACATTCCTTCGTTATTCTCAGCCTATCGTTCGACTTACACTTAAGGACTCCTCGTCCGACGTATCATCCATAGGTCCGACTTCACGCATAATTGCTCAACTCAATTCATCAAGGCATACTTGCATCGACTTCTATTAAGTCATTCCCACTCGAGTCTCGACACTACTCCGTCCGTTGAGGACAACTTATCGTAATCAACACATTCGTATCGATGCATTCTATCGCAAGTCACTAACCTGCTTAACATAGCTATCGCTAAGTGGTATTCCATATACCACTCAGGAATCGAGCCTATCATTATCGATACAACACTTTGCGACACTGATCGCACAAGTGGTATTGCATATACCACTCAAAATCGAGTCATTGCTCGACTTTAAACTCTGCATAGGTCCGACATCTATCTTCCAATCGACTATCCCGTATGGCGATCTTTCCGATCCCAGCTCTAGCGTTCTTCTTACTCAAGTTGGCACAACAACTGGACCAACATGCCCTATCGTTCGCTCAAGTTCGACATTCATTCAGTCTAACCGTACCTTGGCAATCATATCGATTACACCCACAACATTCGCTTACTCAAAGCTCAACGCGACATTCGGCCAACATACATGTTCGCCTACTCAACTCGACTTAGCGACCAACTCGACTCGTTACTATCGCATCCGCGATCTTCCAATCTCACTCGTTGCAACTCGTGCATCAACTCATTCTCGATACTTAAGGTCTTTACTCAATCTCGTGCAATATATCGCTATCCATCCGCATAGCCATACAACATGCATCATACCATATCGACTCGTTGTACCGACGCAATGAACGATTCACAACTTGCTGCACTCCGTGCAACCAACAACACATAACCATTCGCATAGCCACATAACACGCATCACCTCATATATCGACTCATTGCACTTCGTGCAACCGACAACACGTATCTCTTCGCACTTCATGAGACCGACAACACGTAAGTCCTCGCTAGGGGTATAAAATGGACAAAGTAGTCCGTTGTCCGTACGTGTCCGGCTCGATAAATGGTTCGACCGCGGACCGTCCGATTGATTAACGAACAGAACTTGGACATTTTTTTTGGTCCGTTTAAAAATCAGACCCGGACACGGTCATATCCATGTCCGGTCCGAATTTGTCCGCGAACCGTCCGATAGTGGAGACTCATTTTGGTTTTGCATCAATTATGTCATATTATTTTGGTTTTGCATTAATTTTTTGTTGTTCGGTCTCCATTTTTATTAACCTTTTACTATTGTTTGTTGTATTCTATAACCTTCAATTGTATTTTCTTTCAACTTGATTTTTTGTACCAACTATCAAAGTATCTTGATAAAATAATAGCTTTTGGTAATATATTTCATTTGTCCGCGGACGATTGAATTAACGAACAGTGGTTGTCCGTGTCCGTCCGGCCCGAACTCGAACAGTGGACTGTCCGTATCCGTCCGTCCGAACTCATTTTCATTTTCGGACCGAACACGGACAGTGGACTGTCCGTGACCGTCCGGCCCGTTTACACCCCTAGTCCTCGCACTTCGTGCGACCAACAACACATGACTCCTCGCATTTCGTGCGATCAACAATACATATATCATTGCACTTCGTGCAATCAACATCGCCATATTCGTTGCACTTCGTGCGACCAACATTCAATAACTCGTTGCACTTCGTGCAACCAACACTCTCCGATGGCACCCGGAGATAGCGTGATAGTCACGACATACTTGTGACAGACGTACGCACTTAATATAGACTTATTGTATGGAACATCCAATGTAGCATTGAGCAGATCCATGAGCCATGCGATTGCGGAAACAACTTAGAGTCAACTGAATTCGATAGCGAAGCAACTGAGGGTCAAAGAGATTCATGCACGGTCCAGAGGATGGAACCGCTCTGATACCAACTTGTCACGCCCCGATCCGGGAAAATCGCTCGTCCTCGCTAGATTTCACCCGAATCATCGTCCTCGCTGGGGCGTGATGCCGCACGAGCCTGGAGTTGCGCTCGTGCAAGACAAGATAACGGTTCACATAGTGATTATCTCAAGGTCGTAACATAAGCAGCGGAAGGAAAACAAAGTATAACATAAGAATCTCTTTTATTCATAATGAACTGAAGGTTACAAGGCTCTGAATAGCCCAACATAATATGCCAATTGGCTACAACGTTCATGATCTCTCTAGCTCACAAAGGATTACATTGTTCTATACATTATGCCTCTTTATAGCCACCAAGTAGTCTTCGGTCGAACATCTCCATGTCGCAAGTCCGAACGCCTATGCGGTAGCTCCTCTTGAACGCCAAGGACTCCATGCCTCGGCACGTCCAAGCTAAGCTCCGCCCCGAGCCGAACATACCTGAACCTGCACATAAACTAGTGGGGGATTAGTGCTTTCGTCCTCGCTTCGCACTGATCAAGACCCGCTCGTACCCATGCCAAACACTAAATATTTTTAGTGGAACATGCATCTTAATTTGTGATCTTTCTACTTAGCCTTAGGATCAGTTTCATGGCAATACTTAAACATAGCACCTTATCATAATGTGTCCAATACCGTGTCCCTGCGACAGATACAGTTAGACATAATATGAACATAAACATAGTGATCGTGCTCATCTTCGTCCCATTTTCCTTAGCCTGCACTAGTTAGAACTTACGTAAGAAACCATATAATTCACGCAACATTCCAATCATAAACTTAGACAATGCATATAGGTCGCAGGCCCTGCGCCTGCACCCAATTCTCATCTCAGCCCACCGGCCCTATCTATAAGAAGGTCACGGTGTTTCGCACCGTAATGGACTTGGCATCTCTTATGTGTAAGCCTACGATCACTTCGATACGGGTTGCTAGTCCAGTATCCGAAGGATCCCAAATTTACGGATATCATAGCTTATCACAGCACCGGACGGTCGCAATCCGTCCGAATGATATGCACCATAAATACCACACATAATTCCCTCCTAGGCCGAACGGTCCCGGTGTCCCGGCGTGACCGTCCGAGGGAAGCCGCACCCGTGCACGAGCCATCCGAGTCCATTGACCATGCAATACGCGCCATAGCAAACACACATAACATTCCAACCAATCCTCCGTTGCATAAACATAATCTCGTTCTATAAACGGTTTCACGTTCCATAAACATAATCCATCACCCCTATCTCACGCTCCGTCGGCGTTATGCCCCAACACATCCATATTGATGCACGACGCCCAACGGCTTAGTCATCTCGTTTTCATATTCAGCGCGTACCATTCGTAAGTTGTTCTCATAGCCTAATTCGGTAGTTGCTTAGTTATTCCCTAACTTCCGTGCACGAGGGCACGCTCAGCGCCATAATCAATGTTCTACACCTAGTGTTCAATGTTCTCGGAGGCGTGCACGTGATGCACATCTCGATATTGTCTTTCAATGTTCTACCATCATCGCCCTACCGCGACTCGTACACTTGATGCACGTCGCTTCAATTGTTCGATTGTTCAATGTTCTATCTTAGTGTTCGACACATACTTGGACCTTTCGTCGCCCGAGCCACGCTCGCTAACTCAATAGCTACTTACGCATACCATGATATATATTATTAGACGTGAAGGAATAGGGAGAGAGAGTCAAGAACCCGCCCACCTTAAGCCGATATGCCTTGCCGTTTTACCGAGCTGAAGCGGATCGCTTCCATAACCTGGTCGCATAGCTAACTCTCGGACTTAGCCATTCCTTTGAACTACTCGGTTGAGTTGGCCTATCGCACCCATGCCATGATTCGTAATCCAGCATAAAGGCATAGCCTGCACACCAGATCAACTAACATCAGCACTTGCTCAAATGGGACTTACCATTTGCATCGATTCGATTCATAGATTCCAACCGACTCAAGGCTTACCTTTGACCAACGTAACACTTGCATCGATTCGCATCGATACCTCATCGAGTCAACGACTCATCATAATGTATCGTGCGGAGCGGAGCATTACAGTAACTTAGTTGGATTGCGTTACTTATGTTGCTTCCTTACCATTCCAGAGAATAGCAAAGGGAAGAACCACCCGTTCTGGCCACACTTCTGAGGAGGCTGAATCCTCAGAGCACCGGCCCGTAGAGTCAGCAACTGGTCCACCTCCACTACTGCTTACCGCTCATCCCCATCCTCCACCATCTCCCCGTTCTGCTTATGTTTCCGCAGTCCATACCGCGCCACCCATTCCTCCCAGGACCATGCCACGACCTCCTCCTACTGGTGTGGTCCCACCTGTCATTCCACCAGCAGGAATTATGCTTGTTGACCCTAACCAGCTCCTAACCCTGCTTCAAGGTGTTCTAGAGGACCAGAGAGCCCAAGCTGAGGCTCATCGCGAGCAGATCGCGATTATGAGAGAGGGCATGGAAAACGTCCACAATGTTGCCATCGCTGCCCTCGAAAGAGGAGTCTGGAGAGAAAGGAATAGGGGTCTTGAAGAGGGGATGGTGTTGGTGTTCTCTTGAAGAAGAAAAAGGAATGGTGGTGAGTGATTTGAGGGGGAGAAATGAACGTGGAGGAGAGAATGAAGGGGGTTTGAGAAATGGAGTGAAGGGTGAGTGGCTGAGAGTGAGGGGTTGGGTTAGGTTTCCTTTTTTTATTTAAGGAAAATAGTTTGGGCTTGGGAATAAAGAATGGGTTGGGCCAGAATCCGGACAAGAACACAATCCAACAATCAAAATTCCAAATTAACTAAAATGTAATTAAATTAACGGACTAAATAATAATACTAATAATATTATTATTATAATAATACTAATATTATTCTAAAATTACACTAATAGGAATTTAAACCTAAATTAATTAAAACCGAATTTGGGTTTTACACTTACCAATCATACAAAAAAAGTTTTTACACATGTATTTTGTTTACAGAAAATTTTCAATTGATGAGCCCCAAAAGAGTCGATTTCTAAGGTAGAAAATGGATAAAAGCTTTATAATCTAGCTCGAAAATGGAATATATGAAATGTAACTTTTGCATAACTCTAAGAAGGAATGAGGGTCCACATGGTGATGAGAAGTAACTAAGTAATCATTTGGTTATTAAGGATCAATTATTCATATCATTTATGGGAAAAGAAAGCTATGTTGCTCACATGAAATAAAACAATATGGCCGCAGCAGCAAAGTGCTTCCGGAGTACTTTATGACTTCAGAATACCCTTCAAATTGAAGGTAGTATTCTACTTGACAGCTATAACTATAAGACCATTGTTATGGATCTGAATATTGGTAACTAGAAGCATAGTCCAAGAAATTGAGCAGTGCTGAAAGATAATGCAATAAAAGATAATAAATATTGCTTTCTTGGAAAGCTTGGAGTAGCAGGTATCTGACATGCGTGAACAAGTACTATAAAGACTGTCTACAGTGGTTAGGTGTAATACAGTCATAAAGCTACTAGGACTAAGTGAATATGGGAATGACTATGGACTAGCAGTAAAGAAGCATGTGCAAGATTGATGTAACCGACACCAAGCATTGGAACAAAAACTTCAGTGCCGTAGTTGTAGGATCAAATTTCTAACTGACAACGTGCATTGGAACAATAGCTTCAATGTTGTAGCTGATCTCTACCCCCATAATTATAACTTGTATTGAAAAGGAACAAAACAAGGTCATAAAGTTAGTTCAATGATGAAATGAATCTGCAATACTATATACTGCACAGTTGTGGACAACAAAACATTTTGTAAAAATGGATGTTATGCTTACCAAAATAGAATAAACAGAAGTAGCAAAAAAGAGGTGCCAAAGTCAGCACAGTTAGAACTTTATATAATTAGCAAGACACCACAATCCTTTAAAAAAAAATCATGCAGAGCACACATCTCATATCTGAACAAAAGTTACACACATAACTCATATATGAACAAAACTTACAACCATTAGCTCATATTTATATGTTTCCTCAATAATTAATATTAATAGACAACCTGCTCTTATAAGTTCTGACAAGCTTCTCTACTAGACCATGGCAAAGAAGGGAAGGGAGAGGGGAGGGGGGGGATTGTGTTTTCCATTTATCTAAAAAAATTGCTCTTAAAAGTTCTCAATGAAATGAAACTCATGCTTACTCAGCTTAGCAAAATTTATAGACACCAAAACAATTCTAATTTTTTTCTCTCCTCACCTCATCTAGTGGCTTTTCAAATTGTAGGTTAACACTTTCTGCATGTGCGCGCATCACAGGGACCCTGATGCAGGTAGCAGTCACTTTGACATCTTTGTCATTCTGAAAAAGATAAAATAAATGAGAGAAAAAACAAGCAACAGAGACAAATACGGTATAATTAGAAAAAAAAACTAATTATTTGTGTAATACATTACCCATATTTTTTGAGTTTCCTTCACCAATTTCATTTCTTCCTCGTTATATCCATTTGAGAGAACTGGTGCATTATGCGAGAATAAATTAAATGCATACTGCATGACAAGGATGTAACTAGTAAATACCAGTGTTAACTCTTATTGATTCACAGAATGTCAGATTTCAAGAATAGAAACTAGGGATGGACCTGTTGCTTAAAAATTTTACAAGTGGGCTCTTTGCCATCCAAGACCTAGTATGCCAAAAACATCCAGTTCTATGAGATAAACCGTAAGTTGTTGAAACTCAAGAAAAACTGAGAATAAAATATAAAAAACCTCCCGAGTCTGCAGTTCAAGTTCTTCCATTGCTGCAGCACCAGCACCACTGGCTGCCTGATAGGTACTGACAACCATCCGAAGCACCTAAATTGAAAAGAAAAATTAGATATGTCATGATTACTCGTGTTCCTAAGACTTATACTAGCATTCAAGTCTTGCATAGAGAGAATGCCTGAAGACAAATAATCGAAATTATGAATTTATTTAGGAAAGTATATTAAACACTTAATAGTTCACACACACCAAGGATAAGATTATAATTAAGGGTATACCTCACAATTTGTAAAACTTATATTACTCAAAACATGACCTTTTACATATGACCTATTATTCATTTAGAAACATGTTCTAGAAAATACAACCATCAACATTTTGGTATAGCTTCACTTATTTTCACATTTATTTATATCTTAGCAACTTAACTGATTACACTACTTTGCCTGGTAAACTGTATTAATCAAAACTTTACCTTTTAGTACGTGACATATATGACCTGATAACACTTTAAAGATTGTTCTATAAAAGTCAACCATCAGTCCTTGTGTACAGCTTCACTTATCTTCACGTTTATTTATAGCTTAGCAAATTAACTTTGGGTACATTAGTTTGCTTGCGGATTATGGGAAACAGCATTAATCAAAACTTGACCTGTTACATGTATTACCTGCTAATCATTTAAAGTTTGTTCTAGAAAAGTCAGCATCAATCTTTTTGCAAAAGATCACTTACGTTCAGGTTACTACAACTAGCTTTCACAGAAATGGGAACTGAAAGGATCCAAACAAAGTTAGTTACTCAGATTCTGGGAAGTGTGACAAAAAGCAGCAACATAGTGAAAATCCAACTGAAATGCAGGGGAAACGACCAATATTTTGACGGACAATTACAGAGAAGGGTATATAAAATCAATAGTTACCAAAATGATTGGACAGACAAAGGTAGGGATTGACAGGTTGGGGATTGACCATGCATAAGAAAATAGGGCCAAGGATTCCAACCTTAGTTGTGTGACTTGTGTCTTGTTCTAAATGACCTGATAGTACTTTAATGTTTGTTCTATAAAAGTCAACCATCAATCTTTTTGTACAGCTTCACTTATCTTCACGTTTATTTATAGCTTAGCATTTGCGTACATTAGTTTGCCTGCGGATTATGGGAAACAGCAATAATCAAAACTTGACCTGTTACATATATGACAAGGTAATCATTAAAGTTTGTTCTAGAAAAGTCAGCATCAAACTTTTTGCAAAAGCTCACTTACGTTCAGGTTACTACAACTAGCTTTCACAGAAACGGGAACTGAAAGGATCCAAATAAAGTTAGTCAGATTCTGGGAAGTGAGACAAAAAGCAGCAACATAGTGAAAATCCAACTAAAATGCAGGGGAGACGACCAATATTTTAATGGGCAATTACAGCGAAGGGGTATAGAAAATTAATAGTTAACAAAATGATTGGACAGACAAAGGTAGGGATTGACGGGTTGGGGATTGACCATGCATAAGAAAATAGGGCCACTGATTCCAAACTTAGTTGTGTCTTGTTCTAAATGGGAACAGGTTTCTGCTTCACGAAATGGTACAGACTACAGAGCTCAAAGAATTACAAGTTTACTTGAAATTTGAATACAATGTCTAAACTGTTAGCAAGGCAAAACATGTAAAACTTTTGTGATGATTGTAGGTAAGCTTGAAAGGGGTGAAAGCGTACTACAGGCTACAGCCCAAGAAAAGGTGATATATACTTTGAATCTCAAATACGCAAATAAAATGAACTATTTTGAAATGTATCAGAGAGATGAAGACAGCATCTTCAAACTTTGCCAAATAATAAAGCTAAGTATGTAAAGATAATAGAAGATGTGCACATATGTTTGATGAATGATGTATTAGTTTCATAGTACAGAAGTTAAAGTAGAGTCCTCTCATGAAATAAAGAGACAAGGCACTAGTACGCGTAGTGCTGCCAACTGCATATGAAAACAATAACAAAACATCCATTTATGGTGGCAATAGCTTCAATTGTATTGCTGGAATACAACAAGTGGAGTCAAACAAATGAATTCTCCTACGACACACAGACAATTAAAAGGCTGAAGAATAAAATATGTGAAGAACTTTTTGGAAATCAATTTGATAGCACATACGAAGTACAAAATAAACTGTAGTGAAAATGAGAAGTGAGCTTCCTCATGTTTAATTGACCCATTAAAAGGATATATTAGAAACCAAAATAGCCTCCTATTAAATGGTTATTTTGAAATGACAGAAAATAAATAGTCAGCTACTTGTTACATGCAAATGATTGGAACTACCTACAAAATGCTTTCACCTAGCTTTGATCACCTAATATTGATGATATTTACTTCCTCAAAAGAGAGGGTATGAATTCCTTATTGGTCTAAATTTTACTAGGAAATATTAATCTTTGTCCAGAAAGTACAAACTAACTTGGAATGTCAGTAAAAACTGAAATCACAAAAGCAGAATCCCAGTATGCTATTTTCAGGCCTTCTCAAAATCATGCTTCTATTCCAGTCTCCGGGCAATATTTAGATGCTCTCCCATGAATTAGTTGATGTTTATACAATTAACACGTTTCACTCGTCAAAATTCTGATTTCACATAGAAATTGGAAGAAAAATCGAAATATATATCATACTTTACCACCTCGGCATGCCGATGGAGAGGACTGTAAGTTCGCAGGTTATCGCTTTCACATTTACAACAACATTTTACTAATAATTACTCCACACATATTAAAGCACCATTAAAAGTCAAAACTTTCATCTACATTCCGCACCTTGGCACTAGCATATTGATTTAAATGATGTTTTCAATATTCACAAATTTGATACACCTGAAACTTGTTACCAAACTACCACTCTTTTTTGAATCATGCTTCCAGACAACGACTTCATTAGTGAAATGCATTTTGAAACGTTGGTTTAGTGTCCACACTGCATTTTTCATGTTGTAGTTGTGCTTTGGAAACACTACTCTATTGGTTAAATCTCATTTAGCGAGATTTTGAAGAAAAGAAGGTAGTCTAGATTTCAGAATTACTGCTTTTATAGAATTTTTTCGAGGTAAATCAAAAATCCCCTTGGCATTAGCATAACAATTTACTTCAGTTACTCAACACGCATTCGATCACCGGCAAGAATCTAGACTTCCACATACAAAATACATAACAGTCGCTTTCAACACCATGTCATGTTGATGGAGAGGAGTGTCGATTAGGGTTCGTAAATCCATCACCTTGGCACTTAGAACAATAATCTTCTTCAATTTTACTATAAAATGTTTCCTAACTCAAATCTCGTGTATCTGAATTTAGCTCGATAATATAGTTGTAATTAAGAATGCACATTCGATCGCCTATAAAAATGGCAACTTTCACAGACCAGCACATAAAAAGAAAAACCAAACATAATCACCTTGGCATAGCGATGGAGAGGAGTAGCAGCCATTAGACAAATAATGGTCGAGCAATTAGGGTTCGCAATGAGCGCCCCCTTCCCCTTTCCCAGCCCGATATGACCCATCGCTTCCGGATTCACCTCCGGTATCACCAGCGGCACCCCCGGGTCCATCCGGAATGCCGAGCTGTTGTCCACGACGACCGACCCCTTCTCCACCGCGATCGGTCCGAACTCCTTGCTGATCGATCCTCCAGCGCTGAACAAAGCGATGTCGACCCCATCGAAGCTTTCGGCAGTCAATTCCTCGATTTTGTAGCTCCGGTCCTCGAAAGTCTGCACCTTTCCGGCGGAGCGGCGGGAGGCGAGGAGCTTGATGGAGCGGTAGGGGAAGTCGCGGTCGGAGAGAACGCTGAGGAACTCCTGGCCGACGGCCCCGGTGGCGCCGACGATGGCGACGGAGGGACCGTCGTCCCGGAGGCTCATGCGGATGCGGGTCGGATTGCGGGTCGGGTTGCGGATCTGGGTTCGGGACGGAGAGGGGGAGAGGAGGGAATGGAGGCGGTGAGCGTACGCCGACGACTGCATTGTGTGTTTTGGTGCGTGGTGCGGCGGGAAATGTGAGGGGGGAGGTGACGGGAACCGGGATTGGGTTTAGGGTTTTCTTGTTGTTCCGTTGGGTTTTGAATTGGTTTTGTGGGCCTCAATCATGGGCCGTAAAAGCTAGTTTCATGACAAGGAAGTTGGAAGTGACTTCCTTGTGGAATTGGTCGAACATTCCTAGTTCCGTGGAAACATTAGAAGGAAGAAAAGTAGGAATAACTTGTGTTTGTTGGTATATTTATCATCATCCATTTCTTTTCCATGAAATGGACTATGAAGTATAAAACATCTTTATACAAAATAATTATATATGATAAATACCAAATTTAACTCTTACAAATATCTTGCGTTTATCGTTTTCTATATGGTGAAACGACTAACCATCGAAACGAGTTAGTCAAAACCGAATAAACCGAAATTCTAAAAATTGCTCCTTTCTTTCGTAGAAAAAAATAAACATTCCTGCAACCTATCTTCTTCCTTTCTTTCGTCGAAAAAATGTTTTCCTCTTCTTCACTTTTAGAAACCGAAAGAGAGAGATCCAGAGATGCCTAAAATATACTTGCCACTAAAGTACCAAAGTGGAGGTCTTGAGGACTTGGGGTAGTGAGGTATGTAGTCTTGTCTACAGTAGACAAGTTGATCGATGCTTGATTGATTTTTTTTGTTTATAATGTAAATATGTTAGAAAATACAGTTATACTGATCCATTGAACGTCTTGTTGTAGACAGGTTATTTTCTAAGTCTTCCTCATGCAATTGGGTTGTAGCATAGGACTCAAAGGGTCGGCTTAATATTTATTTTCCTCCAATTTCAAGTTCTAACTCTAAGTTTTCATTTTCTCAGTAACTTATTATAATGTCTCGTCCCGCTCAGTTCAATCGAAGGAATCGAAACGTCAAAGGCGTTCGGACTTAGCCTGCAACGGCTTGCTCGAAGTCCTGCTCAGTCGAGGCAGCTCCTTGCTCAGGTAGGTGGCTTCGGTGAACTTGCCTCAGCTTGACCTTCACACTAATAAAATAAAAGTTTTCAACTGCACAAATAGGCTTGATAATAAAAGAGACGAATCAACATAGCTAAGGAAATAATCTCAACTTGGGTCAGATTGAGTCAGAATATGGAAAGGTCACACGGTCGGCTTAGAAATGTGCACGGTGTGCTTTCAAAACGACACTCGGTCCTTCATCCTGTGGCTTGGGAGAAGGAAAGTTGGTCTAAGTTGCCACAAAGCTATGAAATTAGCCTAAGTCATAGGTGTCGCACATATAAATGCTTGATAAAGCATGCACGGTCCCATCGTCCAATGCTTGGCATAGCAAAAGTGTCCCACAAGTCTCAATGCACTTTTCTACGGTGCAAGGCTTAGCATAGCCTTTGCTTGTCCCGCGGGTTAACTTGTTGCATGATTGAGTTAGGCAAGAGTTTTGCTGAGCTATCGAAGTTATAATAAGTACTGTCCCATATTTTATGCGGTTGTCAAAGTCACATAGTCTCACGATCTCACGGCTCATCATATAAAGTATGACTTGGGCAGTAGTGTCGCATAGAACACAAGTTGTTTTAAGGCACGAGTCACGGTTGGTTCAAGGATAAGTATGCCACGGTCTATGGAACACAAAGGAACACGTTTGTTCAGGTCAAACTGGAAGGCTATGCAGTAGTCGTTCCCTGGATTTCAAAGGATAGAAAGTTCACACGACCATTTGTCGTCGAGACCGGTGTCGTGGCTTGGGAGTCTCTAATGAAGAATGGAAATCATGGACATGGATAAAGAAGTATAAGGAAGAGATAGCAAGTTATATTTGTAGAACCCTAGAGGGGGGTGAATAGGGTAATAAAAATTTACTTAACACAAGTAAGCTATATTAATGAAGTAAATAAAAGAGAGAGAAAGAGAATCAAACACTCGATGTATCATGGTCTCCTCCCTATAGGTAATCCAGTCCCGGAACTCTCTTCGGCTTAAATCTACTATTGAGTAAATAGCTACACATGAGTTTGGATCCGAAGAACTCGCCAACTTCAACACGAGTTTGGATCCGAAGAACTCGCCAACTTCTTACACACGAGTTTTCTTACGAAGGCTCGTCAACTTCAAAAGGAAATGAAAAGAAACTGTTGATCTTCTACAACACTTGAAGATCGAAAAGTATAACTCTTGAATACTCTAGCACTTTTGGATTGGATGACAATTAAAAGCTTGGGTAGAGTAGTAATGGTGGAGCTCTTGGTTGTTGAGAAAATTTATGGCTTGAGTGGATAGCCTTCAATGGAAGGAATGAATACATTTATATAGAAAACCAAGAGAGGATAGCATTTAATGCTCCTGAACATAATATGGACGGCATGTCGTCAGTATGGACCGATATACCGTCGGCATACCGTTCGGAACAGTAACGATAATAAATCTATCCGTTGGGAGCATTTAATGCTAGTATCTTGTCCATTCAAAAATCAAATCTGATGAAGCCGGTATACCGTCGGTATATGGCGGTATGCCGTCGGTATACGGCGGTATGTCGTCGGTATATCGATGTTCGTCACAGAAAAATTTATGGCTCATAAAAATGGTATACCATCGGTATACTGTAGTATGTCGCCGGTATGACGAGTTTCGTCACAGAATATTTTGTGGCTCACAAAACGGTATACCGTCGGTATACTGTAGTATGCCGCCGGTATGCCGATTTTTGTCACAGAACATTTTGTGGCTCATAAAAGGGTATACCGCCGGTATACTGTAGTATGCCGCCGGTATGCCGAGTTTCATCACAGAACATTTTGTGGCTCATAAAACGGTATACCGTCGGTATATTGTAGTATGTCGTCGGTATGCCGAGTTCTGTCATAGAACGTTTTGAAGCTCAGAAATGGTATACCATCGGTACACAGCGGTATATCGTCGGTATGCCGTTTCTTTAGAAATTGATTTTTGACTAAAAATATAAGAGCTTTATGTTTGTCATCCAACCTTAGGTGTTTTACAGAAAGACCTAGACCTTGTATAGACTCGAAATCTTGAATCTTTTGAGAGCTGTCTTTAAGGAGCGTTGTTCTTTTTTTCAGTCTTCTTTTAGGGACTTCCATAAGGCTTTGATGACTCAGCTTGAATGGATAGATTTTTTTGTAGGAGAGCTTGAGAGATTATCTGTTAGCTGAAATACAGAGAAAACTAAACTACGAAGATGTTGTTAATGTTATCAAAATAAATGTGCCAACAATCTCCTCCATTTTGATAATTGACAAAACAGAGATATAGCATCTTTAGGGAGTGGCTCCCCCGTAGGTAGACTACTCCCCCTTAATACGTTTTCTTCCCCTTTATCACTTAATCAAAGATGGGAAATGAAGAATTTTAGCCAGAAAACATGGAGAGCTCAAGAGTAAACGAAAGCATGCATATATTTGTTTGTCAAAGGTGGAAAGTACATGTTTGATAAACAAAGACAAAAAGACAAATAAACTCTCCCTAATAGGAGTAAAGCAAGACATAAAACGGTCCCCGTAGGACCACACAAGATAGCAAAACATAACCATTGGTCCCCGCAAGACCTCAAAAGACACACTAAAAACTGACACCAATTCTTTATTCGACCATCACCAAAAGGAGACCGCAACTACTGATCCGCTGGATCATCGTCCTCACCACCCGGAGTCTCGTGAAAAGCACCAAAGGGATCCACACCATCTGGGTACATAAACCCGTAAGCATTGGGATCAGAGAACCGGGAGCCTTGGTATTGAGGATCCTGAAGGTTAAGATCCAGATAAGGATTGCGGTCCTGAAGAGTCCGCTGGATGAAGTAAGCTTGGTCATGGAAGCGACTCTGAATGAGATTCCCAAGGCCGCGGGTGTTTGCCCTCATCTGCTCCTCCACCTGAGCCATACGCATATCAAAATGTTGCTGGATTAGCGGCATGAAACGACTAGATGGAGGAGGCGCAAAAGGCGCTGCTGCAGGAGAAGCGGCCGGTGGTTCATGGAAGGAGGAAGCACGAGACGCGGAGGCACCAGGGGCAGAGCAGGAAATGGCAAGAAAGAAGGAAACACCATCCGATTGGCAGAAAGAGAGGTCCATGCCCTTGGCCTTAAGAATTAGAATGATGAAGGTGCCATAGTTAAGTGACTGTTTCCCCGCAAGAAGGACAGAGAAGAAGGCGTTGAGGAGAGTCTTGGGAAACGACCAAGTCTTCTTCGAGTACAAGAAATACATGCAAACTAGAGCGTCATTGGTGATAGCATCGTAGTTGCCGGACTTGGGATAAAGAGTGTGGCAGATGATCCAATGAAGCTCATAGTAGAAGGGCTCCAACTGCTTTGAGAGGGCCAGAATAGCAGGAGGATTTGGTCCCTTGCAGATAATGTTGCAGAACTCATCGAATGAGACTTCGGTGGTAGTATAGAGACCGGCCAAGGTCGGAAGAGCATTCCCCCAATTTGGTATCTCGAGAATCTCCGCAATGATACGAGCTGTGAGGCGAAAATGACGATCATTGACCATGGTCTCGATGGCATTGTTGGCCAGGTCAGGAATAAGGTTGCAGTAGAAGAGGCGCACCGCCGCCGGATAGACAGGCACTTGCCGACGCAAAAGAGAGAAGAGGCCGACAGTCTCAAAAAGTGAGATATGGCCAGAGAAGACGTTCCAATTGATGGCCTTGCCTTTGTAGACACTACAAGAAAATGTAGCATTTACGGCGCACAATTTACGGCATGCAGTCACCGCGTGCCGTAAATGACACTCATTTACGGCATGCAAATCTGTGTGCCATAAAAGAGTTATTTTTTGTCTTTATTACGACGTATTTGACATGCACGCCGTGAATGTTAACTTATTTATGGCATGCATTTGGGCGCGCCGTAAATGATTACTTATTTACGGCATGCATGTGTGCGCGCCATAAATGATTACTTATTTAAGGCATGCATGTGTGCGCGCCATAAATGATTACTTATTTACGGCATGCATTTGTGCACGCCGTGAATGGTAACTTATTGACGACACACATTTGCGCACGCTGTGAATGATTACTTATTTACGACATTCAGTTTTGCCCGTAAATGATAACTTATTTACAACAAGCATTTGTGCACACCGTGTATGTTGCAACATTGTTAGCAATCTCCCGAATATAACTCTAATTATATGCAAAAAAATTTGTATATTTCAGAAACGTATAATAATTGCGTACTTATGAAAGATTCAAATCAGTACATAAATTTTATGCCTACGAAATTTTATGCCTACTACAAAAATGGTTAACAATGACACTTTATAGATGACACCTATCTCAAAATGTTATTAATATAGTACTTTTAATTTCATCTTATTAGATGATCGTCGTTAATAACTTTGTTAATGACATTAAAAAATAGTAGTGTCATGATAAATACTCTAAGATGACGATTAAAAAGATAAATGTCATGAATTTTTTTTGTAGATGTCATCTTTTCTGTATGACAAAAAGATATGGGACTAACAATGATACATTGATATTAAAAGTGATATTTAGTTTAAACAAAATTTTATTACAGTTGTTTAACATCAAAATTTTATTGAAATTTTTTGCTCCATCACAAATTTTGTTTCCCAAACCTGCACCTCTCCCCCTTCTTCCCGCTGGAACCCTTTTCTCAAAAATTCTCCTCCCAAAACTTATCTCTCCATTTTTCAAAAATTCTCCTCCCAAACCTTATCTTTCTCTCTCTCTCTCTCTCTCCTCCTGCAACACCTAGATCCCGAAACCCTAACCCTAATTTTCCTTCCTCCTTTAGCTATGGAGGAAGAACTGGAGATGGAACGGACGAAGGACACGAAGGATATGGATCCGCATAGAGCACCTCCACCACTTCCTCACGTCATCTACCAGGACCCTCGGCTCCTCCGAGGTCGCCCAAGCCTTCGCAAAGGAAGCATTAGGAAACATTAAGTACTCTCCCCTTTGTCTTTATGACCCTATTCTCGGTGGATTCGATGGAAATTTTTTGAATCTGATTGAAATTGTATGATTTTCTCTTTATTTATCTTTTTTTTTCATAAATCCATGATTTTTTGCGTCTCTAACTCGATCAATTCTTCATTTTTGGGTCAATTTCGGTTGGGTTAGGATTTAGGGAATGATTTAGGAGAACACCGACATTTTCTGCGTCGCCCCGACCACCATGGTCCTGTTTGGGCCCTACCGGTGGGTGTGACACCTAGTCTACGCATCCTCCGTGATGCTCTTCGTCGTGCACTACATCGTGCTGAGGGCACCACTGAGCTAGGCTTCTTGTTGCGATGTGGTTATGGTACTACGGGCGAAAGGCAGAGTTGGAGGAGGGGGCGATGTTGGAGGTGTTCGAGAACAGGTACATGGATCATGCGAAAAAGGTCAGGTATAGATTGATCCCTCTGTTGTATTAATTTTTGCGTGTCATGTGGGTCTTGTTAAGTTGAGAAATATTAAGGCTAATTCAGTTCATTTTCGGCACCACTATTGATTTATTATTTACTATGCTGAAGAATACACATAATACAAAGTGTTGAGAAATACAACTTTCTGTGTGTCCAAGCTGTACATGGGATGGCATGCTTCCCATGTACAACTTGAGAGGGGAGGACCGGGAGGTGAGTGTTGGACAATAGAACCAACAGAATTAAGACGTAAATCTAGTTTATGTCGGTCGAAGAAAACTAGGGCTTTATTTAGTTTGATTATTAGGGTTGGTTTTTTCTCTCTCATTGTACTTGGTAATTCTCCATTAATAAATAAATAATCAACTCCTATTGGGGAGGGGTGGGTGGTGTTTCCTCTATAAGTTATTTCAATCCAAACTCGGCGACATCCACCCTCCATACTTTTCTCTTCCGTCCATATCTACAACCACATAAACATGGTAGTTGTTCCTTCGAATTATTATCTTACACCTGTATCATGTCTTATATCCGTGGTTTTCGAAATCACAGTATCATATCCTATTTTTTCTTAATTACCATGTAACCATGGTGTATCTGTATCATGTTATCTTGTCCTAATGTCTTGGTATTCCTAAAATAAATCTTCACGATGATATTTGCCTATTTGATAAGACCAAGGGATCAAAATGAGTGATTTAGTTTTGTATAGTTTAGGATTCTTGTGATGAGGAAGGTAGTCACTGAAATCCTTTTCTTTTATAAGTGGCTGAACATTTGAAGCTTATCCTTTCCCAAGTTCCTTGTTATGAGGGAGTGTGTATATTCTAAATCTTTATGAAATTATTATACCATATACAAGGTTTACTTAATAATCAAACAAGGGCGGTACTTAGAATTTTACTTTCTTCCTTGGTTATCTGTTTCTTATGTTTCTGTTCAACTTAAATACGTCTTCAAGTATTTCTACATTTCCATCTGTGTGCGAGAAACAAAGAAGATTGAATCAACAGCAAAATGTTCTAAAACTATTGCACTGTTGCAACATAATTTGTATTAGATCATTGGGAAAATTAAATACTGCATTCTTAGATACCTGTTCATTTGTCTTAAGCGTAGATGTCTCATAATATGGTCTTTTCATATTTTTTTACTTGTATCTTCTACGAGTAATCAGTTTACAACCCTACTATACATTTCATAATATCCAATGTAAGAAGCTTTGTCAGATGTAGGTTTGGTTCTTACTTTAGCATTCCTTATATGATTCTGAATGTTTCATATTAACATTGACTTGATCATATTCCTCTGAGATTTATTATGTATATAACCTTTCAATTATATCATGGTATCTTGGCTACAGTAAGTTGCACTTCATGTTCTGTTTAGTTATAACTGCAACCAAGCCCTAGGCCATGGGGCCAGTTGCTATTTCCTTGACACAAAGGATTTAGTCGAGGTGGGGTTTGATGAGAAGCTCTCATTTCATATTTATATATTGATATGTTCTCTATAGCCAGCCATCTAAGAAGTGACCTGTCTACTTCTTCCATAAACTCCGTGCTCTCTTTTCGAGGATTGATGTTGCAATATAGTTCAAACATGATTTGAAGGGAAAAGATAATCTTTTTGCTTTGATATGGAAGTACCCAGAAGACCTCCCTGCTACTGATGTCCGGGATGCATATCCAACTTCTATGGATGACTTACAGGTATACCTTGTTTTACTATACTAGTTGCTTTTAGCAAATTTGCAGTCAGAGGAATGCTCAACTTGTTTCCTTTCTCACGGTACTCTACTTCATTATGTTCAGTTGCATGCTAGCCTAGATGCTTTTGTACATGTTGTCTGCTTCATAGATTACAATTTGTATTCTTCTTCTCAAGATTTATAGTCACCAGCATTTGGTTTCCATCACTTATCAGGCGATGTGCAGGGACAATCACAATGTTCATGGAGCCACAACAACTAAAATAGAGTTAGCGAGAATATTGAAGAAGTTTTCCTTCAAGGAAACATGGTATGTCTGTGCCTACTTATTGACTTGGGACATGACATACCCAATCTCAATAAGGTATTCATTAGTTTTGGTGGATTATGATTCTCATATCTAGTTTAGAGCACCTGACCTCTCTTTAGCAACTACTCTAGTTGCATATAGCACAAAAAGACCAATATTTTGCTCAACAATAATACATTTCTAATATTCTTGTTGGTAGAATATTACATACACCATATGACACGGGTATGGACACGATATGGCACGGGTATGGACACGATATAGATACATACTCCATTTTTGTCGTGTCCGTGCAGCTGAGAGGTAAATCTATTGCTGGATCTCATTATGTTTGGTCAGTTTATTACAAAACTTACACAAACCAAGTAAGAAGCAAGGTTGGTGTAACACCCAGTTTTCTGAAATTTGGATATTTTGAAAATTTATTATTTTTATTATTAAATAATGGTGATTTAGTCATGTTATGAATTTTGGTGATTTTTAGATAGTTTAAAACTATTTTCTAAGTCATGGCTTATGACTTTGTGATTTTACTAGTATAACCCTAGTGTAAACCCTAGAGATTTCATAACCTAGAGACTAACCATGACCATGTAAGCCTAACCATGTGATTAGGATATCAAATTACCACTTTTAGTCAAAAGGGTATTTTGGTAATTTATTAGAATTTATTTGGATTTATGTAATTTATTATTATTTAATTAGTTGTTAAGTGTCATGTTAGCTCCTAACCTAGTTTAGCCTAATCTAGAGGTTAGCTACTAACCTAGAAGACTAAGTGGAAGATATTGCTTTATGTCATAAATATCTAAGGTTAGATAAATATCTAAATACTATGTATACTTAGATATTTAGGTAGACCTAAAGAAAGATCTATTAGTCTTTACCTTAGAAGTTAAGTTACTTCACCTACAAGGAACCCTAAATATCTACCCTACCCCCCCATGGCAGCCAACCCATACCCCCTTCCATATAAACACACCCCCCCTTCATTCATGCCTCATTTCATACACCCTAAAAACCTAGTTTTCCCTACAACTTCACACCCTCACCATTTAACCAATTTAGCTCCAAATTGAGCCTAGTTTCTTGCATTGGAACCCCCTACACTAGAGGATACCAGTTATGGCTTGCTAGCAAGGATTTGTGAAGCTTTGGACATTGGGAGTTGAAGGAGGTTTTCATTCAAATAGGCCTATTATTGAGGATTTTGCACTCATAGGTAAATACCCTCAAACCTAGTTAATATTGTGTTTTCTCTTCATAATTGCATGCATATAGGTATACCCTAGCTGTGGGTCAAGTTTGGTAGGAAGTATGTTTGATTTGGTGTCCGTATCGGACACGTATCCATGTTTGAAAAACAGTGTTTGGTGAAATGTCTCTAAGAAATAAACTTCTGTAAAATGGTAAACAAATTGCATGTTTAGATAGCCCTAGACTTCCCCATCACGAATCATCAACTCTGAGCACATTTCTGTGCTGTGTCCGTGTCCAAAATGGACACGAACTCGCAGCACGAGGCCACGCGCGCGTGTCCTGCTACCACGATGTTCGTACTCACTGCACAGAGCACTAGGACACGTCAAAATTGACATGGACATGGGGGCAATGTCTGCGAACATGCCCCCAAAGTCTCATCACTTCTCGTGTCGTGTCGAGTAAGAAAACTCACTTGTACTGGACACGCACTGCACTGCACGCGCACGTTTTCCTTACTGACACGCGACTCGTGTCGCACGGACACGAGTCGTGGACACCTCGTGTTGACACGAGTGTGTAGCCTAACACGTAGGCTACACATGGACATGACCACGTGGCCCCACGTGGCGTGTGTCGTGTCCACGAGACACTAGAACACACGCACGACACTGTCTAAAACAGTGTGTATCAGTCGAGAAAACTCGACTGATACGGGTCTCGTGTCGACACGTGAGGACACGTGGACACCGTGCAGGAACGTAGACACCTAGCCTGACCCTAGGCGAACCTAGGGACACGAGCACGAGACTCCTAGACACTTGTGTCGTGTCCTACACGCGTGTGCATCTCTGCACGACGCTGTGACACAGTGCACAGTCTGTGTTACCCGATTGGGTATTTTGACCACTGGACACGTCGTGTCGTATCGTGGTAGACTCCTATGGACACACACGACACGTACACGTATGGGGACACGATTACCAACCCTTGGTTTTAGGTTTTAGTTAGGTTTAGATCGATTTTGGGTTTACTCCCAATTTTCAGTTATGAACAGTAATTTCTGGTTTTATTTTAGTATTTATTTTGAGATTCAAATTGATTTTTATGTATATGTATACGTATATTTGTGTGTATATATACTGTATATATATGTATATAAGTATGTGTATATGTATGTAAATGTGTGAGTGTGTATATGTATGTATATATGTAGGTTTGTGTGTATACATATATATGTTATAAGTATGTGTGTGTGTGTGTCCCATTTCTTAGTTTTCTGAGAACAGAAAACCCCCCTGCTGTCTACACACACACACACACCACTGCCTTCCCATGACCCCCCTCTCACTGTCACCCACACTCTCACATCTCTCTCTCTTGTTCACTCACTATCTCTCTCACTCTCTCACATCTCTGTCTATCTATTGTTCTCTCTCTCTCTCTCTATATATATATATATGTATATATGTATTTTGTATATATATATATATATATATATATATATATATATATATATATATATATATATATATATATATATATATATATATATATATATATATATATAGGTTATGTCGATATATATATATGGTATATATTAGTATATATATATATTTTGATATATTTGTATATATATATATGTTATGTATATATATAAGGGTATTATATATAATGGGTATATGTGGTTATATATATGTGAATGGGTATATGGATAGATATGTATATGTATATATATGTATTATATATGGTTAAGTATAATAGGTATATATAAATGGTATGTTATATATATATAAGTTATATGTGATGGATTATGGAATATAGGGTACCCTAGATATTTTAGCCTATGGCCTATAGCTAGTGAGCCTAGAATTGACCATTAGGTCTAGTAGACCTAGTTTGACTAGGTAGTTGACCATTGTTGACCATGATTGACCAAAGTCAACTATAGGTCAACCATGACCTAATTGACCTAGAAAGGGGTTTAGATGGACTTAAAGGGGACTAGTTTGACTAAGTTGACTAAACCATAGACTACTGACTAATTGGTTTATGTTTGACCATATAGGTTATGTGGAAAGTCCTATGTAGATTAAGATATGTATGGGGTTAAGTAGAATACTTAGAGGTTGTGTCATGGTTTGAGTTAGTCTTATGGAGTATTGACTTAGATAGTTGACCATTGACCTAATTACCTTGTTGACTAGTCTTTGTTGACCCAAAACCTTAGTTAGTCTAAGATTGACCTAGTTTGACCATATTGACTAGTAAATGACTATTCTGACCATTGTTGACTAAACCTTAGATAACTTGACTAGTTTGGCTAGAATGTTTGACCAAGAGTTGACTTTAACCTAGATTAGACTTGTTTAACCTTGTTTGACCTTGTATGACTTAGTTTAACTTCTTGTGACATAGTATGACTTGATTTGACTTAGTTTGACTGTAGTGTTGACCAAGTTTGACTTTGACCTAGATTGGCTTAGAATTCATATAGATTGCATTGTAGATTTCATTTACCTTCATATTAGACATGTCATAACTGTATTGCTCTATTTTAGGACATTGTGACCATGGTACAGACATCTGATATTACACTACTCTTTTCAGAGTATCAGGCGAGTACATTCTCTGATAGTTCTCTCATTTATTTGTCAATTACTGTATTTCAGTTCTAGTTAGTTCTATGTGATTCTCTGTATCAACACGTATGGATATTTCTGGATTCATGTATCGACACATACCTTACTTGCTGGCCTCTATTACTGGAGTCATTGGAATCATTCTGGAATTATTTATGGAATCATCATGTATTGGCCGGACTCATCTCGATTCTTTTATCGATTTTGGATTCACTTGTTGGGCGGGGAAATATTGAGTAAGACATGTAGACATACCCCAAATCCGGAATCTCCCACTGGAATCTACCGGAAGTATAGCCATCTCTTGTCCGATCAGTGAGAGATGTACCTGATACCTACAGCCGTTTACATGTCGACCTCGGTATTTTAAAATACACTGTTAGATCATAGTTGGACTCATCCTGGATTCATTGATCACTGTTGGACTCATCTTGTACCGGAAATCATCTGGTATCGGATTATATGGACTGGACTCACACTGGGATTACATTAGACTTATATTGTACTGTCTGGACTCATACATATTATTCTAGTTCAGTTAGCTTTTATTACAGTCTTTATTGCCATGATTCTTCTCTTGTTTTAGTTATCTTTCTTTTCTTATATCTTACTGTTTCTCTATGCCATCATTACCTGTATAAAACTGCCATGCTCATCAATAAAACTGTCTATAACTGCTTTATAGTTCTTTGTCATTTACTTGGATTTTCTAGATGAGTTGT
This sequence comes from Iris pallida, assembly GCA_029216955.1. Lineage (NCBI taxonomy): Eukaryota > Viridiplantae > Streptophyta > Magnoliopsida > Asparagales > Iridaceae > Iris > Iris pallida. The sequence goes on along the minus strand of JANAVB010001599.1, from coordinate 604,516 downwards.
ACTCGTTCCTGTCCTGATTGGACCTGTTAAAAATATTACAGATGATAATCCTGAGGACACATGCCCTACTTACCATGGACCTGGCGAGGGATTAGCTACCTTTGGTCCCGACTCTCAGGAGTGATTCATGAGATTAGCTAGTAGACTACTTTAGCTTTCATGTTTTGACTTGTTGTATTAACGTTAAGTTATTGAGTTTGTATTAAGTTGGTTTGAGACATTGTTGTATTATTTTAGTAGTTAGTTGTTGTTGTCTTTAATTCCTTAGGTATAACTTCTGTGTTATCTTATCGTGTTTTAGACTGTGATTGAGTATATCCTATCCTTTACTTGTCCTCCATTCGGAGCTGATATCTGGACAAGTACTTTATATTCACTGCATGAGATTAGTTTGCAACCTAGGACAGCTTACTACCGCCGACACTGCGGCGTAGGCTGGACGTACCCACTTCTCGTGCCCCTATACAGGGTGCGGATCGTGACAGTTGGTACTCCAGTTGATGGAGCGGCTATATAATTGCCACCCTTAGGCCCCAGTTCTTTTTGAGTCCTGGGCATGGGCACCAAATCTAATTGACAACATCTACTGAAAAAGTGGAAAAAAAATCTAAATGACAGTGCATTTGACATAGTACCATAACCTTGGTTTGTGCAGGTTTAGTATCTATCGCTTTGTTCACAAACATCTATATGAGGTTGGGATAGGCCCCTGGACATCAGTACTTAGATTTCTCTTACAAAGAATTTATTGGTCGTCCAAACTAACTAATAGTCGCTAAAGAGTTCACAACTATTTTTACAAATTCAGACGACTTTAGATGACAAGAGTAATCTTTTAGTCACTAAAGATTAGTTTGGGCGACGAAATTTTTTTTGTTGCCTCAGATTTTGTGGCCGAAAGCCCCTATCCTAGTAGTGTTAATATTCACTGTTCAAAATACCATTTTGAAGGTTGTTGACAATGAAAGTGTGCTTTTTGAACCCAAGGAGAAACTGAAAGATGGAGTTCCAATTCGAATATGTGGCACATACGAGTAGTGAGTTGCACTAGACAATTGCTGCTACTTAACCATATTTATTTGGTATGGAATACATTGTTGACGATTTCCTCTTCGTTCTTCATAGCTTGTACGTTGACCCTGTAAAGTGCAGTTCGGAGGTTGAAAATGTACGTTAAACAACATAAATACTTGTTTTGTTTTTCTATCAATTTGTCCCACTTTTTGATAAGATAAGTTTAATTGTCTGCTACAGATTCTCAAGCAAGAAAACATGTGTATCAGCGAAGCATTTCAGAAAGCTCTAGAAGAGGTAATTAGTCCCTACAATAATAATAAGGTCATATTCGTTCAGGACTATATTTTATTTTAGCACAGAGGTCATGGTTTTTTGTTGAACTGAATGGATATAGGATCTTTCTCATTTGAGATCTGGTGGCAAATCAAAGAGACAAGTTTCTAAAACCAAAGGTGAGCCTACTTCTCTTTGTTTCATGCACATGGAATATGAAATTGCCTCTTTCCCTCCTTTTAAATGTTTGCTCTGTACATGCTTATCTTCTTCTTTAAAGATAATGTTTGCTGTCCATTTCAAGCATGAACGTCAGTTGCAAAATTTCATGTCATTTTGCTCTCCTTGATGTTTTAGCATATTAGCTGAATCCTTCCCCAAATGGCAGTTGGTAACCTGACTCTTTTGATGCTCTCCATCATCTTTCCTATTTATGGCATCCCTGCTACAGATTATATAAGCTGAATACTTGTACTACCTATTTGCTCTTCTTCTTCTTAATAACTGTACTACGGAGGTTAGTTAGTATAGATCACAGTACAACAGTGTCGTCTTGTACTTTTCTTAATGAATGGAAAATTAACATTTTGGAATTATTTGGTTTTTGTCCCTATTTATAATTTGGCTATTGACGAAGTAATTTCTGGTTGTACAAAGGTATATTGCAGTCATTTCAAGTGTTTAACATGTAACATTAGTTTGTTTAGTATGAATTCTAGCTTATTTTCTCGATGTCTGGTTACATGACCAGCTCCATCTATACTGAGGAATATTGCAATAGGAAAAAATTATACAGATTAACCAAGCCTCTTTATTAAACTGACATTTTGCAAAATTGTCTGCTTTTGAATTAGTAAAAATGCCAACTCATAAGTTTAATTTTAGATAATTTGATGAATATTTTAGACCCGTTTCGCATAATTTCAAGTGATAAGTTCAGTATTTTCTGTTTTGAATTAGTAAAACTGACATTTCAAGTGTTCCTTATTTTGCATAATTAATATCTTGATATACTTTTGTAGACATGTTTTGCACATATGACATAACGTTCCACATACCAGATATTTATGTGAAGCTGATCGCATAAGTTACTTTAGTCACAAGTATTTAGGTTTTATCATTGTGGGAATAACATGCTATAGTTTATGTATATTTTTTTCATTGTTGTGTTTTATATATACATCAAATTGGATATAATGAACTAAAAAACATTTTATTTTTGTGCAGGTTATCAATCAATAAAAAATCTGGGTATTGTGTTTGAAGCTTCTCTGCAACCATTTGAGCTATAGAAGACGATTTATATTTTTTTCCGCCAAAGTAGGACAAAGTATGAAACAAGCTCAATTTGTATTGAAATATTGTATTGTTCTTAATTCAATACTACAATAGTTTTGTAGTTCATGTAACAATATGACATGATATACATTGGCATGGCCTTTGTTTGCTATTAATGTATTTTGGCTATTGAATCAGATTAGTTTTTATGATCTCACGTGCATGGGTTTATTTGGATTACTTTTTGTTTAAATAAATAGGAATTGGTACGAAAATAATAATAATAATAATAATAATAATAATAATAATAATAATAATAATAATAATAATAATTTGATGAAATTTTTTATTAAAAATTATTTACGGCATGCTATATATGTCACAAAATGGTAAACATAATTTGTTGGAAATATATTTTACGGCATCAAAATGTATGTCGTATTTGATCATGCGGGAATAGCTATTACGACATGCAAATGTATGTCGCACTTGACCCTGCGCAAATATCTATTACGGCGTCCAAAGGTATGCCGTGAAAGAGCAATTACGGCACACTAAATATGCCGTAAATGATTGTCAAAATTTTGTTAGAAAATTAATTACGGCGTTCATTTGTGATCGTTTACGGCGTGTATATTAACATTTACTGCGCTTTCCACCGCGCCGTAAATAATATGGTCATTTACGGCATGGTCTTTTACGGCACCAATATGCACACCGTGAAAGATCATTTACGGCACGTTTTGCGTGCCGTAAATGATCATCTTTCTTGTAGTGAGACGGCGTGGTTGGCAAAGTAATGGAACCACGCATCGGCAGCAAGGGTAGAGGTGAAGATCTTGGGATCATAGACGCCATTAGGTAGGGGCACCGGAGTGAATGGGTTGGAAACGATGGTGGAGCGAGGTCTTTTGAGATTGTGTGATGGTAAGAGTATGAGAAGGGAGTGAAGGAGGATGGAGAGGAGGAAGAAGAAAGAGTTGGGGTTATAAGGAGAAGATGAGAAAGAGGGTATTAATTGGGGGGGTTTTGAAAGAAGTGATGAATATAATAAATGAAGGGGGTTTTGAAAAGGGAGAGGGATGTGAAAGGATGGGATGGATATTAATGAGGGATAGGAATGAAGGGATGGGTAGTTAATGAGGGATAGGAATGAAGGGATGGGTAGTTAATGAGGGAATTTGAAAAGATTTAAATGAAAGTAGAAAATTGTGGTGGGGCCCAAAAGCTGAGTTGACTGGCCTGCTCCGCCATAGACGGCATGTCGTCGGCATGCCGGTGGATGTCGACGGTATACCGATTATGCGTGCAGAAAGTTATTTTGAACGCAAATCGGCATGTCGCCGGTATGCCGCCGTATGTCATCGGTGTGCCGTCTGAGTGGAGCTAGATGTCAAGATGAATGATGCCTAATTCTCGGCAAAGAAAAATGAAACGATCCTCCGAGAGTGGTACTGGTGAAGATGTCGGCCAATTGATAAGTAGTATCAATAAAATCAAGGCAAATATCCCCCTTTTATTGATGGTCACGAAGAAAATGGTGTCTAATCTCAATGTGCTTCGTGCGTGAGTGACAAATCGAATTTTTTGTGAGATTTATTGAGCTAGTATTGTCACATTTAATGAAAGTGCAAGTAGAAGAAATAACATAATTTACAAGTGTTTGTGACATCCAAAGAATTTGTGTACAACAGCAGCCGGCCGCTATATACTCGGCCTCAGTGGTTGAAAGAGCAATGGAGTTTTGTTTCTTACTAAACCACGATACCAAAGATTTTTTAAGGAATTGACATATGCTGCTAGTGCTTTTTCGGTTAATTTTGCATCCGGCAAAATCTGCATCCGAGAAGCCGAGAAGCTCAAAGGATGAAGATTTCGGATACCAAAGTCCCATATTAATGGTGCCTTTGAGATACCGAAAAATATGCTTTACAACACATAAGTGTGATTCCTTTGGATTTGCTTGGTATCGTGCACAAAGACAAACACTAAACATAATATCAGGTCGGCTAGTAGTTAAATAGAGTAAGCTCCCGATCATACCTCGATACTTACGAATGTCGACCGAGATACCGTCTTGATCATTATCAAGTTTTGTCGTTGTTGTCATAGGAGTCCTCATTGATTTGGATGAGTCAAGTTCGAAGCGTTTGAGGAGATCATTTGTATATTTGGCTTGATTGATAAAGGTTCCTTTGGGGCCTTGTTTGATTTGCAAACCCAAAAAGAAGGATAGTTCTCCCATAATGCTTATTTCAAATTCATCCTGCATTACTTTAGCAAATTCTACACAAAGTGCATTGTTAATGGAACAAAAAATAATATCATCGACATAAATTTGAACTAACAATAGTGTGACATTAAAGGATTTGATAAAAAGTGTGGTGTCGACTTTGTCCTTAGAAAAGTTGTGAGAGATAAGAAAAGAACTAAGGCGCTCATACCAAACACGAGGAGCTTGTTTGAGGCCATAAAGGGCTTTGTGTAGTTTGAAAACGTGATGAGGGAATTAAAAATCTTCAAAGCCAGGAGGTTGCTTAACATAAACTTCCTCTTTAATAATGCCATTTAGAAAAACACTTTTAACATCCATTTGAAAAAGTTTGAAATTATTAAAGTAAGCAAAAGCACATACCATGCGAATGGATTCAAGACGAGCAACCGGAGCATAGGTTTCATCGTAGTCAATGCATTCCTCTTGGTTATAGTCTTGAGCAACCAATCAGGCTTTGTTACGAGTGACTAACCCATCTTCATTAAGTTTATTACAAAATACCCATTTAGTTCCAATAATGGGGTGGTTGTGAGGTTTAGGGACAACTTCCCAAACCTTGTTTCGCTAAAATTGATTTAGCTCTTCTTGCATCGCTATCATCCAAAATTCATCATGAAAGCATCATTAATATTTTTAGGCTCTATTTGAGAAATAAAAGTCATGTTTGCACAAAGATCACGAGTGGAGGATCTAGTACTAACACGAGAAGAAGGATCTCCAATGATAAGCTCCTTAGGATGATGAGGGACAAATCTCCACTCCTTTGGAAGGTCCTCTTGAGGAGGCTCGAGTGGTGGAGAATCTTCGGTTAGAGGGGTCATAATTTCATCGTTAGATGAAGAAGGACGAGGGTCTCCAATAGAAGAGTTCTCCAAACCAAAAGAGATGTCATCAATATTATCGGATAAGGAGGATGTAGAAGAGTTAAGTTCATCAAAAGAGACATTAATTGACTCTTCGACAATAAGACTTTATTTGTTAAAGACATGAAAACCTTTACTATGTATTGAGTAGCCAAGGAAAATACGTTCATAGGTTTTTTCTTCAAATTTGCCTAGGTTGTCTGTCACGACCCGCACCCGAATATACGGGTACGAATACATGGGCCACGCCCAGCCTACGCCGCAGTATCGGCGGTAGAGCGTTGTCAAGTACCCGATACTAACTACAACATCTAAAGATCCATAACTAAAAATGTACTCATGTCACATCACGAAAACTAAGGAAGATAAGACAAAAAATAATAGTAATATCACTAGAACAACTAGAATCTACAAGGATCATATGAGATAAGAATAAAGCAGAGGGAAACAATAACAAAACTAAGTAACTACCAGACCTAGAACTCCTGAAAGACAACTCACGGTGAAGAATACCGAGAACCACCCCAGCTAGCAACATCCTGTAGTCCAATACTGAGGGCACAACTACTCCTAAAATATTGTCAACATATCCAGTCAGGATGGAATGAGCACAAATCTTAAATAACAGTTCTAGTTAGATGATATAGAAAATATAGCGGTAAATAGAGAGAATATACAAGAAATTACGAAATGTACATGTGAGTATCACGGCAAGGTAAGCTGTAAATCTAGAGCTAGAACAAGGCAAGTAAAACGGATCATGACAATGTATAAGAATCAAGAACCACCTATCTAGGTGTGTGAGTACTAGCTACAATATGTGGCCGGCTTGGGACATTGCACAATAGTAACAGGCCTGGCTAACCATACGTGGGGTGTATGATCAACACTCACAATCAATCAATGCACAATGGGTACACAATAGGCTTTGACCACATATCTACACCAATATTCCCCGTCCCCCGACTAGTATAGTGGATCCAACCATGACACATCATGACGCACGATTCTCTGAGAGGGTAGCTAGCCTTTGCAGGAATATCGTGTCTATATAATGCACAAGGAACAAGAAAGACTTGCACAATATATACCAAAGAATACCAGGAATAACATCTCATGACGGGATCCAGTCAAATTCCAATCCGTGTGAACTGTGTCAAGAGAACAAGAATATCTACACTATATACACGAAACATAGACGATATCATAAAACAGAAATATTATCAGAGAATGTACTCGCCTGTGATGTGATGGATAAGTCGACTGAGTCCAAGAACAGTGCCTCGAGGACCTATAGATGGAATATTATATCAATATAAGGGTTTGGAAGTAAAATCAAGTCATACTAAGTCAAACTAGGTCAAGGCACGTCAAAGCAAGTCAAACTAGGTCAATCTAACTCAACAGTTGACTTACACTTGACTTCCGGTCAACTGGTCAACTCCGGTCAATCCTAGGTCAACTCAAGGTCAAACTTGACTAACGTTGACTAACAGTTGACTTTTGGGTCAACTGGTCAACTTCGGTCAAGTTCTAGTCAATTTTAGGCTACGGTTGACTTTCGGTTGACTTTTGGTCAAAATAGTCAACTGTGGTCAACCAAGGTCAAAAATAGTCTAACCTAGGTCAAATGTTGACTCTACTTCGACGTTCAGTCAAAGTAGTCAACCAAGGTCAACAGGGTACAATCTAGTCTCTATAAACATCTATAAGGTTAACATATCAATTTCAGTGATGGTAAAATCACTGGAATCGACGGATCTCAAAATACAACAAAAAGAAGAAAGATTATAATAATAGGGTAAAAACCTATAAATGTTGTCGGATGGTGAAACACCCATTACCAACGTGTCCAGAATGGTCGAAATAGCTAGAATAGCCTGCCCATAAGTCCAATTTGGACACAGGGACAAAAAGGTAATTTCAAGTCAAAATGATTTCCGTGTCGGACCCGCTTTGTACCGAAAAATGTGCCAAAATAAAAGTGCACTAAACCTAACAAATTATATGTCCACGAATCCATAATGACGATATGAACCCAACGGTATATCCAGAATTGGATTCCGTTGACCCGATCTCAAATTGGTCCGTTGACCAGGACATTAAAATTTCGATTTGCACGGAAAAAACGTGTCGGAGCCAATATTCTCAAAACTCAGCAAATTATATGTCAGCGAGTCCAGAATGACAATACGAACTCAACGGTATATCCAGAATTGGATTTCGATGAGCCGATCTTAAAATGACCCGTTGACCCGGATATCGGTATCCGACTTACACCGAAATGCGTGCCGGAATCAATGTCCACTAAAACCTAGTAAATTATATGTCAACGAGTCCAAAATGACGATACGAACTCAACGGTATATCCGAAATTGGATTCCGATGAGCCGACGTCAAAAAGTCTCGTTGACCCGGACTATGGGGCCTGCTTTACACCGAAATGCGTGCCAGGGCCCACGTCTTCCAAATCTAACAAACTTTATATGAAAACGTGCCAGAATGACGCCACGAGTCTACTGTTGGTGTCATAAATTGAATTCGGAGTCCCGGGTTCAAAATAGAATTTTACAACTTGGAAATTACGAATTCGGACGACCAACTTTGGCGTCAAATTCAACCAATCAAACATGCTCACTATGAAACGAAACTTAAGGGATAGGAAGAGAGTTATACCAGCTACGCATAGGAAGTGGTGGCATGCCAAACGAAGCTACGACGAAGGATTTACGAGATGACGAAGTTGGCTCCACAAAACTGTCCAAAAATAACACAATTTAAAGCGTCAACTTGGTGGCCGGTTTTGATGTATCAAACGACGAAATTAATAGACGAAAATTGATAGGAGTGAAGGGGTATATACCGAGATTGAGACGGAGCAAAGAAATCATCGATCCAACAGTCGGATTGTCCAAAAAATTCTTACGAAGTTGCTGCGACGAGGCAAACTTTCTGAAATTCAAAATCGTAAGTCACGGCGGGATTTCGTCCAAAATGCACGAATCGCCCGTGTATCGCGTCGGGGACGAGGGCGCTGCCCGGGGGGTTCGCCAGAGCTTCGCCTGGACTAGGGGTGGCCGATGACGGCGGCGGTTGGCCATGGCGGCGGCGGCGGCACCGCCCCATGCTGCTGCAACTGCTCGCAGCTTGTGCTGCTGTTGCAGCTGCGCTGGGAGGCGCGCGCGGCGGCGGCGTTGGCTGCCCGACGGGGCGGCGACGACGGGGTGCCCGCACGGTGGGGCGGCGACGACGGGGTGCCCGTGCGATGGGGCAGCAACGGCGGGGTGGTTCGGGTTGGTGGTGATGGTAGTGTTAATGGTGGTGGTGGTGTGGAGCCATGAAGAAGAAGAAGAAAATGAAGGAGGAAAAGAAAATAATGATGAAGTAGAAGGAGATGGGGGTGTGCTACTCGTGCACAGGAGGGGGGTGGAGAGGTGTGATAATGGTGATGGGTGAGAGAGAGAGAGAGATATTATATATGATATATATATGTGTGTGTATATAATATGTATAAAGAGAGAGAGAGAGATATTAAGAGAGAAAGAGAATAGAGAGAGGGGGTGGGCTGCTCGTGCACAGAAGGGGGGTTGTGTGTGATAATGGGAGAGAGAGTGAGTTATATATATATATATATATATATATATATATATATATATATATATATATATATATATATATATATATATATATCCACAAATATATTATGTATATATTTGAATGGAGAGAGAAATAGATATTTGTATGTAAATAAAGATATTTTTGAGTAGAAAAAAATGAGAAATATCAGTGGGGTGTATAGGTAGACATGGTAGGGTCACACCAATTCGGGTTGGGTGTTGGGTCAAGTTTGGACAAGTTAGACCAAGATTTAATAAAATCACAAATTTAAGCCAATTAAATCTTGGAAGAAATTGGAGCACAAGGGAGATCAATTGGATGGCACGCAAGTTACACGTGCATAGTAGACTCAAAACAGGCCAGAGTCATATATTGGGTCGACTGGATTGGACCGATGTCGGACTCGAAAATTATGTTGGAAATTAAGTCACGAATTACGGCAGACGATAAATTGGTCTAAATTGACCCGAAAGTTGCACGAAGCAAATGGAGCACAAGGGAACAAGTTCGAGTGGGACACGATATATCAACATGAAGATAAACTCGTCTACTATAAACTTCAAGAAGGAAGTTTCCAGAGACTGGCATCCCTGATGCTCTAGAAATCCAAGTCACGGTAAATAGCATTTAATGATCAAAATTAATTAAATCAAAATGAATTATCGAGAATAAATCAGTTGGAAAATTCGAAAATAAATCCTAAAAATTCAGGGGGTTTACATTGTCCTTGGTATTCAAAATAAAATATTTGCATCCAAAAACTTTAAAATACTCAATAGAGAGAATTTGTCAAACCAAAGCTCATATGGAGTCTTTTTAGAAATATGTCTAATTAAGACCCTATTTATAACATTACATGCCGTGTTAATGGCTTCCGCCCAAAAGTATTGGGGGAGCTTATATTGGTTTAACATAACCCGGGCCATATCGCCAAGGGTTCTATTCTTTCTTTCCACAACACCATTTTGTTGTGGAGTTCGAGGGCAAGCAAAATCATGACCAAAATCATTCTTTTCGTAAAATCTTTTAAAATCGGCATTGTCAAATTTTCCTCCATGATCACTTCTAATTTTGTTAATAGTAATGCCTTTCTCATTTTGAACACGTTTACAAAAGGCAACAATTCACGAAAAGTATCACTTTTATTTGCAAGAAAAATGACCCAAGTAAATCTTGAAAAATCATCAACCAAAACAAAAGCATAAAGTTTGCCTCCAAGACTAGCTACTCTACTAGGACCAAAAAGATCCATATGAATAAGTTGAAATGGTCTAGTGGTACTCACAGAGTTGATGGATTTGAAGGATGACTTGGTCAACTTACTTTTCTCACATTCTTCACATACCATATCCTTTTTGAAGGAGATACTTGGAAGTCCTCGTACAAGCTTCTTAGTGGCAAGACGGGAGATGGTATCCATGTTAGCGTGTCCAAGCCTCATGTGCCAGAGCTAACTTTCATCGTTCTTTGCATCTAAGCACCTGTCATTGTTAGTACATTCAACAAGATAGAGAACATAGATATTATTTTCTCTAATGTCTTCATACACCGTAGATCCACTAGTGCTATCGGTAATGAAGCATTTGAGTTTAACAAACTTAATATCATAACCATTATCCGTAAGATGACTAATACTAAAAATGTTGTGTTTGAGATTTGTAACAAGACAAACATTCTTGATACAAGGATAAAGAGGGAAGACGATATTACCATTTCCTATGACGTGGCCTTTTAGATTGTTACCAAATGATACATGTCCTTCTTTCTTCATCGATAGCGTTGTAAAAAGTGAAGCATCATCGGTCATGTGACGTGAGCAACCGCTATCGAGGATCCACTTTGCTTCTAGCATGAGAAGGATTCTTCACCTACAACATAAGTTGAAGATGAACATTTTGGTACCCAATATTGTTTGGGTCCTTGATTGTTAGTCTTAGGAACCCATTTAAAAACTTTTATATCAACTTGTTTCCTTGTTTGACAATAATTAGAAGTATGTCCAAGTAGACTACAATAGTTGCACATCATGGAAGATTTACGAAAGAATGTGTGAGTGTTATGCATATGTAGGGCTTTAGTGCGAGGATTTCTATCATGAGTGTTATGGTGATGATAATAGAAAGCATGATGTCAGGTGTTCTTCTTAACAAAGGGTCATTTCCTTGTGTTAGGATAGGACCTATGTGTAGTGTTCTTGTTTATGTAAGAATTGTGACTAGTATTGTGATGAGTGTAGGCATATCTTGGAGCATGTGTGCGAGCTGTGTTTTTATCAACTAGTTTCTTACCATGCACAAGAAGATCATTATACTTAGTAGAGGTATCATATTCTTTTCTATTAGCAGCTTGAACTTTATGCATAGCAAAATCATAAGCCCTTATGAGGGATAGAATCTCATCATCATTTTTTTCAACGATAACTTGAGATTCTTGTAACTTGAGTCGCAAAGACTCTATCTCATCCGTGTCAGAAGCGGGATATTTCCCTTTTACATCAATAATGATGTTGGAAAGTTTCTCTACTTCTAGTTTAAATGCCTAAACCTCTTTTATAGATTTCTTGTACTTATTTCTAACACTTTTGTGTTCCTCGTGTAATTTAAGAATGGCATTTTCCAAATCATCATAAGAGAAAGTATTCAAAGAGAGATCATCGAGTACCTCATCGGTTGCCATGAGGCAAACATTTGCATTGTGTTTGCATTCTTTGTCGTTGTCTGAATCGCTAGCATCATTTTCACACCAGATGCTAGTGTTGGCGTATTTCCTGGAGGAAGAGCTTCCTTTGTTAGACTTCTCGTACTTACTGGAGTCTCTTCTTGTCATAGGGCAATCTCTCTTGATGTGTCCGGTTCTCCTGCATTGGTAGCAAGCAGGATCTTTATCATTGTCCCGTCTAAAGCGGTTGGCTTTGTTGAACTTGAGAAACTTTCGAAAATGCTTTGCGGTAAGAGCTATTTCTTCACCATGAGTGGGATTTTGTAGCCTTGAGAGCCAGAGACTTCTCCTTTTCTTTGGCCTTCTCCTTCTCCTTTTCTTGCATGGATGACTCTTCTTGATCTTTCATGTCAAGTTCATGAGTCATAAGCTTCCCCATGAGGGTCTCAAGGTTCATGGCTGTCAAGTCGTTCCCTTCAATGATAACGGTAGCTTTAGGACTCCATCCTTTAGTTAACCCTCTAAGAATTTTCCTGATCTTTTCATGAGCAGGATATTCCTTACCAAGAGAAGAAAGAGGGTTAATGATATCACCGAAACGAGTAAACATGCAAGTAATAGACTCATCTTGTTTCATTTTAAAAGATTCATATTCTTGTGTGAGTCTACTAATCTTTGATTCCTTTACTTGTGATGTTCCTTCGTGAGTGACTTCTAGCAATTTCCAAATTTTATTTGAAGTCTTACAAGTAGAAATTCTATTGAATTTATTGCTATCGAGAGCACAGTAAAGAACGTTCATAGCTTAGCATCTCGACTAGCAAGCTTCTTGATATTCTCAGTGAGTTTATCCCCAAGGGTGTCAGAAACAACATCCTCAATAACTCCGGAAGGAGTAGGGAGACCATTTATCACACAATTCCATAATCAAAATCTATGGACTTCAGATAAATGCTCATCCTAATCTTCCAATAGTTATAGTTGGTTCCATCAAATAGAGGAGGTCTATTTGTGGAGTGTCCCTCATTGTGGAATGTGTTGACACTAGGGTTAGTGGCCATGGATCACTCTTAGGATGTAAATCCAAATCAAGAGAACAAAGCTCTGATACCAATTGTAGAACCCTAGAAGGGGGTGAATAGGATAATAAAAAATTACTTAACACAAGTAAGCTATATTACTGAAGTAAATAAGAGAAAGAGAAAGAGAATCAAACACTCGATGTATCTTGGTCTCCTTCCTAGAGGCAATCCAGTCCCGAAACCCTCAACGGCTTAAATCCACTATTGAGTAAATAGTTACACACGAGTTTGGATCTGAAGAACTCGCCAATTTTAACATGAGTTTGGATCCGAAGAACTCGCCAACTTCTTACACACGAGTTTTCTTACGAAGGCTCGTCAACTTCAAAAGGAAAGGAAAAGAAACTGTTGATCTTCTACAACACTTGAAGATCGAAAAGTACAACTCTTGAATACTCTAGCACTTTTGGATTGGATGATAATTAAAAGCTTGGGTAGAGTAGTAATGGTGGAGCTCTTGGTTGTTGAGAAAATTTATGGCTTGAGTGGATAAGCCTTCAATGGAAGGAAGGAATCCATTTATATAAAAAACCAAGAGAGGATAGCATTTAATGCTCTTGAACATAATACGGACGGCATGTCGTCGATATGGACCGACATACCATCGGCATACCATTCGAAATAGTAACGGTAATAAATCTATCCGTTGGGAGTATTTAATGCTAGTATCTTGTCCATTAAAAAATCAAATCTGATGAAGCCGGTATACCGTCGGTATACGGCGTTATGCCGTCGGTATACCGATGTTCGTCACAGAACATTTTGTGACTCATAAAAATGGTATACCGTCGGTATACTGTAGTATGTCGCCGGTATGCCGAGTTTCGTCACAGAATATTTTGTGGCTCACAAAACGGTATACCGCCGGTATACTGTAGTATGCCACCGGTATGCCAAGTTTCGTCACAGATTATTTTGTGGCTCACAAAATGGTATACCGCCGTTATACTGTAGTATGCCGTCGGTATGCCGAGTTTCGTCACAGAATATTTTGTGGCTCATAAAACGGTATACCGCCGGTATATTGTAGTATGCCGTCGGTATGCCGAGTTCTGTCATAGAACGTTTTGGAGCCCAGAAACCGTATACCATCGGTACACAGCGGTATACCGTAGGTATGCCGATTCTTTAGACATTGATTTTTGACTAAAAAATAGAATAACTTTATGTTTGTCATCCAACCTTAGGTGTTTTACAGAAAGACCTAGACCTTGTACAGACTCGAAATCTTGAATCTTTTGAGAGCTGTCTTTAAGGAGCGCTGGTCTTTTCTTCAGTCTTCTTTTAGGGACTTCCATAAGGCTTTGATGACTCGGCTTAAATGGACAGATCTTTTTGTAGGAGAGCTTGAGAGATTATCTGTTAGCTGAAATACAGAGAAAACTAAACTACGAAGATGCTGTTAATGTTATCAAAATAAATATGCCAACAATATCATCTGAAGGCCTTACATTTACGTCGAGTCTAGAAGTCGTCGTAGGTGTGTGGTCATGGACAACTTGTGCACAAGGGGTAGTCTTCCTCGACATGATCGTCGGGGCCTCGGGATCATGTCATTCCCGGGGGAAGCGAGTTGGCTAAAGCAAGATGCTGGATGTACCGCATAGGAGATTTGGGGCTTCCACGGGCTAGCTACCCATTGGATGATCGCCGTTTATCCTCAGCCAAGTCCAAGATAGCTTGACATTGCTAGTGACCTTTCATATAGATGAGTCAATGTGCTGAGCGGCAATCCGCATGCACGGTGTCGATCAAATCAAAGAAAGTACAAGTATGACACGAATTGAATTAAAAAAGTAAAGCATTGGATAAGGAGCCTAAGATTTGGCTATAGCAAGGACACGTGCTTCGGCACGAATGTGACATCGTGTTTGAGTCGTCATCACAAGTTCCACAAATCAGAATTGAGTCATCTCGAGTTAAGTCAGGAAAGGTCGTAAGGCAAAGTTTGGTTAAATCATATTGTATTGTGAGGCACGACCTCGATATTTGAAGCACGGACCAAGTCAATGACACGAAACGTGTTACGTCCTAAAGAATATATCGGAAGGACAAGTACGAGTCGATACTTGATGTTGCAAGCACGAGAATGGTCTAGAG
This sequence comes from Iris pallida, assembly GCA_029216955.1. NCBI lineage: Eukaryota > Viridiplantae > Streptophyta > Magnoliopsida > Asparagales > Iridaceae > Iris > Iris pallida. The sequence goes on along the minus strand of JANAVB010001599.1, from coordinate 589,352 downwards.
GCACATCGATAAGTAAGTTATCGGTGCGAGGCACGGTGATAGTCTAGAGACACAAATAGGCTAAGAGTCTCTGTCCTAAAATCGATCCTTAGGCAAGAATAGAAAGACAATCATAAAGGGATTAAGTTGTACAGAGTAAATGAACGTATTGGTTTTGAATGGATGGGCGAAGAGACCAGTACAGTTGAGTACTGACACCCACACAGTTTCATGTGTAGGTACATGTAGAAGACCGTCTGACACGGAGCTCGCTTGGACGTGCTGAGGCAGAAAATTCCTTGGCATTTTGAGGCATACTACCGCATGGAGTCAGAACTTATACATGACATAATGTATGTACATCGCCTATCTGAAGCATTCGCTGGCTCGTCAAATTGTATTTAGAAATGAGAAAGAGCTGAGTGATTATAATCAGAGAGAAAAGTGAGCTTGAGTGATTGTAACTTGGCTTCGCGCCTTTGAAATTTTATTTCAAGTATCAATAAAAGATTCTGATATTATTTTAATGCTTGTGTGGCCTTTTATATTCAATGCTTTTGCTTGGGACTTCTGTGCGACGATCCCGTCGCAAGCTGTTGTAATCGGCCGTTATGGAATCCGCCTTGCACGAGCGCAACCTAGGCTCGTGCGGCATCACGTCTTAGCGAGGATGATCGGTCCTACGGGACCGGCTGTAGCTCCCCTTCCTAAAAAATTTTGAAATATTTTTTTTATTTATTTGATTTAAATGGTGATTTCTAGATTTTTATAAATAATTATTTAGATAATTATTACGGAGGACGACTTTAGCCATGGTTGAGATTTGAAGTACAAGACGACTAGGAATCATGGCACGGATAGTGCAGTGGCGTGTCTTGATTAGTGTATTAGTCATGCCAAGGAAGACCCAGCCATAAGTGTGTCCTAATTAGAAAAACCAGGCCAAGTTTTGACTTAACCCCTATAAATGGTTTAATTATTTATTAATTAATTTATTGATTTGTAGAAGACCCGGTTGTACCAAAATAGTCCTGACTTGACCCGAACCAAACCCAGGCCATGTTGACATATAGTGCGACCAAAAACGTCCATGTAGGTGTGCATTTATTTTACAAGTAAATATTTCGTATTTTATTTAGTGGGCTAGTAAATATGTTGCGATACATTTGTTATATAAATATACATATATATAATATGTGTTATCGATATTAAATTGATTATTCTACCTTATAATAGGATGAACATTTTCTTGTAATATAATTCTGGGTTTTTGGGATTTTATACGATAGGTATTTGTGTGTGTTTATTTGATTAGATGAGGTATATTAATCATTTTGTGTATATTTATTGTGTGTTCTTAATAGATAAATGGTTAGTATTTTATAAGTAGAATACATATGTATATATATATATGCTAATGTTATATAAATAGGTCAATAGATATATATACATGTTTTATATATGCGTATGTATGTATGTATATATATATATATATATATATATATATATATATATATATATATATATATATATATATATAGTGAGAGAGAGAGAGAGAGAGAGAGAGGGCCATATGTGTATATAAATATATTGGTGATACAAACCAATATTAAACCAAACTCCATTCCCAGCCGGGCCAGGCCACAAACCCATGAACCAGGCCGAGCCCCCAAACTTTCTCAAATCCCATGCGGGTCTTTCCTCCCCCAGCATAGGACTCAGCCAACCCGAGCACTTTTTCTCGATTCCCCGGTATATAAGTATACGCGCACGCACATACGTATTGGTCGAAACCCTAAATTCTACTCCACCTAACAGCGCCCCCCCGACCTGGAGACCCTGACAACACGCGCGCGTCGCCGCGGCAGCCGCAGGCCAGCGACAGAGCCACCGCGCGTACAGGAAGCGACAGAAACCACAGCAGCAGCAGCAGTCAGGAGGGTAGACTTCGCGGCGTTGATTCGCGTCGATCACTCGATCGTTCCGTATGTTATTTTCTCTGGTATGTCGACAACGTAACCCTGTCCGATTCCTTTCAAATAGGTTAATTTAGATCGTAGTGTATGTGCCGTAAATCGAGTCCAAAGTTGCCGGGAAAACCTGTTCAAACAGGACAGTTTCGTAGTTGACACCCCTGTTTTCGTAGACAGATTGTGATCGAGACATTAAGAACTTCCCAGAATTAATTGAAAATAGTTAAAGATAACCTATAGGGCTACAAGGCCCATTTTGTAGGAATTAGTTTCATCGACTGTGCGTCGAGTAATCCGATTTCCAAAACTGATAAAAACCTGTTTTTAAAATAGTAGAAATATTGAAAAACTCTTCGATACGACATGCGTCCCGCCAATCCGGGCGACGTGGTCGCAAACCAAAAGCATCGAAAGGTGCATAACGGCTTCGTGGATGTGAGAGCTTCGACGGAATTCAAATTGGTCGCGTGTGCGCAACGAATTTGATGCGTATCCGTCGAAATTCACCGTATCGGCCTCTGTGCAAATTTCTTAAATTACTTTATACACGTTCGTCAGATCGAGACGAAACTTGCACCAACAGGACCGTATTATTTTTCTGGTCCTGTATGCCAAGTTTGGTCCGATTCTGAGACCGTTGATCGGATCGCCGTTTTGTGGGCCCTACGCGATTCAACGGGCGATTTTGTGCACGGCCCACCAAAATCCACAATTGGACATACCGTTGGGTTCGTATCATCAAAAAAATTCGTAGACATGTAGTTTGATGACTTTAGAGACCATTAACCCTGGCACGCTTTTCGGTACAAAGCGGGTCCAATGGCGACACCGTTTTGGTCTGAAATTACCGTTTTGCTCCTGTATCCAGAATTGGACTTAAGGACAGGAAATTCTAGCTAATTTGACTATTCTGAGAATGTTGGCATTGTCTGTTTCAGCTTTCGGAGACAGTTGTGATGAGTTGGACTTTATGGCTTAACAGTTGACTATATTTTGTTGGATCTGCGTGCAATCTCCAGGCAAGTATACCTTGCCTCCCTCTACAGTTTATTTACATGCATATTTCTATTATTATATAGTTTTACTAGTTGATTATTGACATATGACTTGTACATCGTACATGCTAGTATATATATAGTCCTTGTTATAGTTAGCTTTGTAGTTCATATTGGATATATGTATATATAGTTCTTGTTCATAGTTAATTTTGTAGTTTATATTGGATTGGTTCTCTCGTGTATCATGATTGGGTCGTGTCGTGTCATCACCTGTACTTGGACTGAGTCGCATTGTGTCATAGGATGAATAAGTCATAACGGAACTGTTGTACCTTGAATTCTTGAAGCTAACCCACGAGTCCACACTAGGGGCGAGGGTTAGTAGTTATCTGTGTCTTGATTCCTGAAGCTAACCTGTGAGCCCACACTAGGGGCGAGGGTTAGTAGATATCTGTCTGCACCTACGAGTCCACACAAGGGGAGAGGGTGTTTCCTTGAAGCTAACCTGCGAGTCCACACTAGGGACGATGGTTAGTAGTTGATCAAACCTGCGAGTCCACACTAGGGGCGAGGGTGATCTCTTGAAGCTAACTTGCGAGTCCACATTAGGGGCGAGGGTTAGTAGTTATCTGTTCCGTACCTGCGAGTCCACACTAGGGGCGAGGGTGATTCTTGATGCTAGTCTGCGAGTCCACACAAGGGGCGAGGGTTAGTAGTTGTTCAAACCTGCGAGTCCACACTAGAGGCGAGGGTTTGAGTATCCATTGATCTCGTGACATATTTTCGATTGTTCTCCTCCAGCAGTTCGTTTATGCGTAGTGGTTCTTCCAGTCGTGTATAGTCGTATTTTAGTATTGATTGGTCTTTTCCCTTTTTTTCCTGTATTTTCTTATTGCGTGATAAACTTCTAGATAGGCATATTTTTATGTATCTTGCTATGTCCCCTGAGGACCTTATGATCTCTTCAGGTTTAGCGATTGCATGGAGTTAGCTAGTAGTTCTGGATGGCAGATGTGATGATATGCTTGCGGGATTCAGGTATCGTTATTGTGTTTATTGTCCGCTCGTGCTTTCATACTTTATTATGAGATATCCTGTTTCTTGATTCAGTTTTATACTCTTGTTATTTCCTTTAGAGTTTTATCAGACATATATGCTAGTGGGCTACAGACCACGACCTATAGTGTTCATTCATGTTTATTATTCTTATTGTGGATTGAGATATAGATTTATTTGCCATGATTTGGCAGCTTACCCTAGCCGTGACAGCATTTACGTTTTCGAGTCAGGCTGGAGTCCGCTTGATGCGTAGCTGGCTTGCTCACGAGCTCACGTCCGAAAAGTGTGTGCGGGTCGTGACAAGTTTTTTTGGTGGCCTATGCAGGTCAGAGCATATCGTATCGGTTACGTAACTGTACTGATACGAGTCTACGAATTTGACTAAACCCTTAGGAAAGCTCAATCCACACTGCCTTAAAAATTCTTCTAGAAATCCTCCACGTCCTTGAAAACTCCATATTTGCTCTCGATTATACTTCCTTGCTTTCCATACCATTGATTCTCGTCTCTCTTTATTTCGATGTGACGAATGATCGTGCTGTTTAGAATTCATCAGAAATTCTTAAGTTATAGTATAATATTGCTTGATTATTGAGTTTTGATTTTTTTTTTATAGATATGACGGATTATAGATGCCATATGCCCTAGATATCTGTTGGTAGAATTGTTAACAACTAGTTAGAATGATATACAATTTTAGTGGCCATGTTTTGAGGAGTAGTGTGACCAAAGGTGGGTAGAAGGCCTTGAGGTTTCGTTGTTACAAAATGATTAGGAGGATGATATGAATTATTTTGAGGAATTAAAATTTGAGGAGATTATGGTTAAGGCAGACTTTTTTTTGAATTTTAAGGAATAACTATGAATTAGAATTTCGAGGACAAAATTATTTTTAAGGTGGGTAGATTTGTAGCTCCCCTTCCGGAAAAGTTTTGAAATATTTTTTTATTTAGTTGATTTAAATGGTGATTTCCAGATTTTTATAAATAATTATTTAGATAATTATTACGGAGGATGACTTTAGCCATGGTTGAGTTTTGAAGTACAATACGACTAGGAATCATGGCACAGATAGTGCAGTGGCGTGTCTTGATTAGTGTATTAGCCATGCCAAGGAAGACCCAGCCATAAGTGTGTCCTAATTAGGAAAACCAGGCCAAGTTGCGACTTAACCCCTATAAATGGTTTAATTATTTATTAATTTATTTATTGATTTGTAGAAGACCCGATTGTACCAAAATAGTCCTGACTTGAACCGAACCAAATCCAGGCCATGTAGACATATAGCGCGACCAAAAACGTCCATGTAGGTGTGCATTTATTTTACAAGTAAATATTTCATATTTTATTTAGTGGGATAGTAAATATGTTGCGATACATTTGTTATATAAATATACATATATATAATATGTGTTATCGATATTAAATTGATTATTCTACCTTATAATAGGATGAACATTTTCTTGTAATATAATTCTAGATTTTTGGGATTTTATACTATAGGTATTTGTGTGTGTTTATTTGATTAGATGAGGTATATTAATCATTTTGTGTATATTTATTGTGTGTTCTTAATAGATAAATGGTTAGTATTTTATAAGTAGAATATATATATGTATATATATATGCTAATGTTATATAAATAGGTCAATAGATATATATATATATATATATATATATATATATATATATATATATATATATATATATATATATATATATATGTATTTAAAAATATATATATGTATTTAAAAATAATAAAAAAATATATATATATGTATTTATATATAGAGGGCCATATGTGTATATAAATATATTAGTGATGCAAACCAATATTAAACCAAACTCCATTCCCAGCCGGGCCAGGACACAAACCCATGAACCAGGCCGAGCTCCCAAACTTTCTCAAAGCCCATGTGGGTCTTTCCTCCCCCACGCATAGGACTCAGCCAACTCGAGCACTTTTTCTCGATTCCCCTGTATATAAGTATACGCGCACGCACATACGTATTGGTCGAACCCTAACTTCTACTCCACCTAACAGTGCCCCCCCCGACCTGGAGACCCTAACAACATGCGCGCGTCGCCGCGGCGGCCGCCGGCCGGCGACAGAGCCGCCGCGCGCACAGGAAGCGACAGAAACCACTGCAGCAGCAGCAGTCAGGAGGGTGGACTTCGCGGCATTGATTCGCGTCGATCACTCGATCGTTCCGTATGTTGTTTTCTCTGGTATATCGACAACGTTACCCTCTCTGATTCCTTTCAAATAGGTTAATTTAGATCGTAGTGTATGCGCCATAAATCGAGTCCAAAGTTGCCGGGAAAACCTGTTAAAACAGGATAGTTTCGTAGTTGACACCCCTGTTTTCGTAGACAGATTGTGATAGAGACCTTAAGAATTTTCCAGAATTAATTGAAAATAGTTAAAGACAACCTATAGGGCTACAAGACCCATTTTCTAGGAATTAGTTTTATCGACTGTGCGTCGAGTAATCCGATTTCCAAAACTGATAAAAACCCGTTTTTAAAACAGTAGAAATATTAAAAAACTCTTCGATACGATGTGCGCCCTACCAATCCGGGCGATGTGGTCACGAATCAAAAGCATCGAAAGGTATGTAACGACTTCGTGGACGTGTGGGCTTTGACGGAATTCAAATTGGTCGCGTATGCGCGACGAATTTGATGCGTATCCGTCGAAATTCACCGTATCAGCCTCTGTGCAAATTTCTCAAATTACTTTGTGTACGTTCGTCAGATGGAGACAAAACTTGTACCAACATGATCGTATCATTTTTTTGGTCTTGTATGCCAAGTTTGGTTCGATTTTGAGACCGTTGATCGGATCGCCATTTTGCGGACCCCACGATCCGATTCAACGGACGATTTTGTGCACAGCCCACCGGAATCCACAATTGGACATACCATTGGGTTTGTATCATCAAAACAAATTCGTAGACATGTAGTTTGACGATTTTAGAGATCATTGACCCTGGCACGCTTTTTGGTGCAAAGTGGGTCCAATGGGGACACCGTTTTGGCCCAAAATTACCGTTTTGCCCCTGTGTCCAGAATTGGACTTAATGACAGGCAATCCTAGCTAATTTGACTATTCTGAGAACGTTGACATTGTCTATTTCAGTTTTCGGAGACATTTGTGATGAGTTGGACTTTATGGCTTAGCAGTTGACTATATTTTATTGGATCTGCGTGCAACCTCCAGGCAAGTATACCTTACCTTCCTCTACAGTTTATTTATATGCATATTTATATTATTATATAGTTTTACTAGTTGATTATTGACATGTGATTTGTACATCGTGTATGCTAGTATATATAAAAAAAAATAATATATATATATATATATATATAGTCCTTGTTATAGTTAGCTTTGTAATTCATATTGGATATATGTATATATAGTTCTTGTTCATAGTTAATTTTGTAGTTCATATTGGATTAGTTCTCTCGTGTATCGTGATTGGGTCGTATCGTTTCATCACCTGTACTTGAACTGAGTCGCATCGTGTCATAGGATGAATAAGTCATAACGGAACTGTTGTACCTTGAATTCTTGAAGCTAACCTGCGAGTCCACACTAAGGGCGAGGGTTAGTAGTTATCTGTGTCTTGATTCCTGAAGCTAACCTGTGAGCCCACACTAGGGGCGAAGGTTAGTAGATATCTGTCTGCACTTGCGAGTCCACATAAGGGGCGAGGGTGTTTCCTTAAAGCTAACCTGCGAGTCCACACTAGGGACGAGGGTTAGTAGTTGATCAAACCTGCGAGTCCACACTAGGGGTGAGGGTGATATCTTGAAGCTAACCTGCGAGTCCATATTAGGGGCGAGGGTTAGTAGTTATCTGTTCCGTACCTGCGAGTCCACACTAGGGGCGAGGGTGATTCTTGATGCTAGCCTGCGAGTCCACACTAGGGGCGAGGGTTTGAGTATCCATTGATCTCGTGACATGTTTTCGATTGTTCTCCTCCAGCAGTTCGTTTATGCGTAGTGGTTCTTCCAATCGTGTATAGTCGTGTTTTAGTGTTGATTAGTCTTTTCCCATTTTTTTTGTATTTTCTTATTGCGTGATAAACTGCTAGATAGGCATGTTTTTATGGATCTTGCTATGTCCCCTGAGGACCTGATGATCTCTTTAGGTTTAGTGATTGCATGGAGTTAGCTAGTAGTTCTGGATGGCAGATGTGATGATACGCTTGCGGGATTCAGGTATCGTTATTGTGTTTATCGTCCGCTCGTGCTTTCATACTTTATCATGAGATATCCTGTTTCTTGATTCAGTTTTATACTCTTGTTATTTCCATTAGAGTCTTATCGGACATATATGCTAGTGGGCTGCAGACCACGACCCATAGTGTTCATTCATGTTTATTATTCTTATTGTGGATTGAGATATAGATTTGTTTGCCATGATTTGGCAGCTTACCCTAGCCGTGACAGCGTTTACGTTTTTGAGTCGGGCTGGAGTCCGCTTGATGCGTAGCTGGCTAGCTCACGAGCTCGCGTCCGGAAAGCGGGTGCGGGTCGTGAGACCGGCCCGTGACACTTTGGTATCAGAGTATGGCTTTACGTCCTTGGACTTTCGATTGAATTCTTTAACTCTGATGTTGGTTCCGCAAACTCTGATGTTGTTGTCTCGATTGATACATTGGCGCTCTCTCTCTCTCTCTCTCTCTCTCTCTCAAATGTCCCATGGGATGTCCATGCAATAAGTCTATATATTTTATAAAATTGTACGAAAGAAATTTGGTTGAGCTTAAAAATGGTTCCACATAAGGCACGGTTGGCTAAGTCGGGCTGCGCATATACACCAAGAATTGCGTCGACCTTAGAAAAGTTATGTACGGGATACGAATCGTCTCAAAATGGGAATGAGTTTGACTCGATTCATAGAATATAGGATAACTATAGAGGTGCCATCGAACGACATTATCGTCGATGCGATATAGGTAAATCGTGCTTGGATTTTAAGGAATGGTTCGAACAGAGATTCGAAATAATTGATTGTGATTCAAAACTTGTTTCGATGATTTGTCGAATGACTTCATCCCTGAGTGGTGTATGGGATAGCCTCGGGGATGTCGATCGTTAGTGGATACGGGGTACCAATGAGTCTATCAGCAAGCGTCACAATATGTAAAGCATGTAAATCCTCTAATTTTTACTACGATTTTTTTATATTTATTTATAAATTTTGGTTTTAATTTTAGTTACGTATTGTACGTCGCACGAGGATCTGCGTTCTTCATATTTGCTCGTCGAGTGCGAATATGTGCGAGGTATATATTTTGAAAACATTTTATTTATGGATTTTATTAATATAGAAAACATACAGTTCATTTCATAATTAGTATTTATTTTGTTTGAAATAGAAATTTTCGTCGCACTAGTGGCAATTTTTATTTATTTATACCGATTTCAAAAATAATATATACATAGATATTTTGTACTAGTTGAATGCGAGGAACATGAAATTGATTCATGTACATTTAAGTTTTCAAGAACTAATTATTTTATTTACTCACAAAAAGTTATTCAAATATTTAATATTTATTTTCGAAATTAATATTATAGCATATTTGTCAAATCATAAAAAGTTAATTCTAAAACTAGTTTATTATGGATAAATCGGATGATGATTTGATTAAATAAATTTTATATAGATTTTTGAATAAAAATTTAGTCATTATTTGATATTATCTCAGATTTAAAATTTATATAGATTTGAATGAACTAGTTTTAAATCAATTTAGATTAAAACAAGTAATTATTTATTTGTGTCCAATCCTTATCTACTAAGGATTTTCTCAACCCCATATATAGGGGAGCTTCATATTGAGTTCTCCACAATATATTCTCCACAAATATTTCTCCAACGTTAACCTCGTGCATCTTGTCCGTGTCCCCTCCCCGTCCAATATCTTATTCCATCATAGTACACATACATAAGATCCTCCTTCGTGTCGACAACCCCGACACAATCAACCCCAACAAAATTGTCGGATCCCCGCAGCCTCCCTGTCATCGCCTCCTCGGCCTTTCCTCTGCTACCGAGACAACCATCACGGCCCCCGTACGCCACCATCACCGTCTCAAACCGGCCACCGCCACCACTGAACTCACTGTCACCCCGACCAGCAGCCGCTGTCACCCACACCAGCTCTCTTTACCGCCACGGCCAACCCTCCATCCCGACCAAACAACGACTATACCACCGTAGTCTCAATCGACCACCATCTACCACCTCCAGTCTCCACCTCTCTGTCCCCGGCCAAGCCAGGTCGGTGCCCACCACCTATAAAATCCATCACCACAACCACCATCGTCACCGCCAGACCCCAAAACTGGTGGCACCACCACTACGACCATCACCACCACCATCCTCCTTTCACACCACACCCGAACCACTACCTCCTCGGCACTGCCCACCGTTCCAAAACCCCTCACCATCGACCCCTCTTCCCGACACCACCGGCCGGTCACCTTCCTCCGCCAAACCCAATCCCAGCCTCTCCTAAACACCAGAATCAAAGAAGGAAGAAGAAGTACTAACCCAACCTCTTCGCCACGACCGACAAGCCGTGACTTCTTTTTTATCGGCTGAAGTGCAGTGCACCGATGGCCCAGATCTGGCCCCCTCTCAAACGCGTCCGCCTCCTCCGCCTGGACGCACGGCCGTAGCTGCCGCATTCTGAAACCCCTCTCCGCCACGCCTGCCATGGTCGACTGGCCGAGCCAAGCTGCGCGCGTCCCACAGCTCCTCACTCCTCCTTCCTCTCGCCTCCGTGCCTCTCTCTCGCGAAGCCCCCGCTCTTCCCTCTCTCGCTCACTATTCCGCTCTCCTTTCTCCCTTAGTTTTTCTCTTTCATCCCTCTCTTCACCTTAGCTTTTATGATGACTTTATGACTTTCCTCTCTCCCCTTTTAACACTCAATTCGTTTTTAGCCTGCTATACTCGAAAGCATTCTGTGACCCTGTTTGTATTTTGCTTTTGGTTGTCTTCCTTTCTTCTGTGATGTTTTCTTTTGGTGTCATCTTTTATTATTATTATTATTTTATTAATATTTTCTTGTTCTGTATTTTAAGAGATAATAGTTGTGATTTAAATACCTTAGTATTATTTCACTTAAGATATTTTTGGGACAAACTATATATATATGTATGCATGTGTTTTTTTTTTACAAGTGTATAATAGTTATTATACCTTAAAATATATTTTAGTAGTATTGACAAATATTTTAGGGGTTATTTTATTAGTAAGTATTATTGTTATTTTTGTATTCGTGTTTTTCATATTATGTTGTAATAAAAATATTGTGCTAGGCCTTGTCCTATATTATTTTCAAAAATTGGATTTTAAACGCTGTATACGTTATTACAATATTAACACCTATTTTTTTGTATACTAAAAAGTATTTCGACAAAAGGTGGGTTTCATCCTAAAATATTATGTTGACAAAACTTACAGCTTTGCCTTAAAACGACTTTTGATTTTTCGGGTATTTGTTTGAAAGCAGAATTTTGACTAAGGAATAGTTTTTAAAATATAAATAAATATATATTTTAATAGTTGTATATTTATACAAAACTTTCTTTCATTATCAAACCTTGTCTGTGACTAAACCCCTTTATTCTCGTTCCTCACCGACTCTGTCCTCCTCCTATCAACCTTAGCTAATTCGACCGTCCTAGACCCGATGGAACAGCCCGTGCCATCGTCAGAGGCTGTCTTGCGTATTTGTAACACCACAGTCAAATCTATGCCAATAGGATCATCGCAGCACACCAGGCGACAATACCAGACAAGATACTTTGCCATTAGCTGTTTATTTTACTTTAGCTCATATTCATGCATTTATTCATTATTTATCTTTCTGCAAAATAAATTGTGCTACACTGTCATGATTAGATAGATTTTACTGTGTAGTTCTATTTTCCATACTTATTATTTTTATACATATCAACCTTAGATTTAAGGGACCACCCTTTGTTGTGTTGCATTCATAGGCCTTGACACATTTTTTGCCACGAAGTCACGAGTCGCATGTAGAACTCGGACATGCGTGACTGGCTGGCCACCAGTACGTATAAGCCGTGCGATAGGATTTAACAGCTAATAGTGTTGCATGATTAGTTGACTTAGCGGTTAATAGATGTTACGTGTTGTGGATACAACATAGTAGGGATATGGTGGGAAGGACAATACCTTAGCGTATGGGCTACTATACACTTTACCTTTTGTAACCTGTGAGCTCCGCTGGAGACGCAGGTGAGATTACCCATGATTACTGACGGTCACTGACGTTCTGCGGAACGTTATGCTCTTAGTGATTGGGCTTCTGGTACCCCAAGGGGGGACCATGTCGATCCTATTTTAGCCAGGGCCCATGCATTGGAGGATGTTCTTAAAACTGCATTTCACTTAGATTGACTAGACTACCCTTATCTGTTAGGTATGAGTACTCTTGGTTTGGGTACTTGTATCTGACCGTGGCTTGGAATAGTAACTTGTCGCGGACTAGTTTGCCACATCTTGTCCTTGTTTGTTTGTATGTGTGGCTCACTACTTCGATGAGAAGGTGCTGAACCTTGTTGTGGTCCGGATACCATATTGGATTCATGGCATGGAAAGATACTTCATCATGGATTAGGGTGCCATCTCCTGTCCTTGTTTGGTTGGGGGGATGGTACGCTAATTCAAAGGTGGAGTGTTGGACCATGTTATGATCTAATTGACTTATTATTGAGCAGTATTTATTTAGTTTATATGGTATGATATTATGTATCTTGTTACGTCTCTCTGAGGACTTAGTGATCTCTCCAGGTGTGTGCTATTGTCTTTTTGCAGGTGTTCTAGCCAAGGCCGTGAGCTTCAATATCCCTTCGAAGATGATTGCTCTTGGATCATTCATAGCTATTTTATCTATCCGTTCCTTGTACATTTTTCTGTTCCTTTAAATGATTGTTGGTTGGTAGTGGATCTGTCTCCGTCCAATATCTTGTACAATGATTATTCGAAGTTGATTTATGACATATCTTTTATTCTTTTATTTTGTGGATGAGAATAAATTACTATTGGTTTTACTGCATTTTACAGCTTATGTATTCATACGAGGTTTTCATATATTGGAGTATACTTCGTATGTATACCGCTGGCATGTCTACGTACCTAGTCCTATGTATTTTGGGACTGGGACATTACAAAACCTTAGATTGAGTATCATTGAGTAAGTTGTAATCTTGAAATTTTGAAGAGATGGTTCAAACGAACAAGAAGAAGACCCACATCGACAGGATTAAGTCGAGTATGAAATGAAAAATGATCGATAATAAAGATTGAATCGAGAAAAGTTAAGGTGTAACAAATGGATGACTCGATCGAAAAAATCGATATGAATCGTGTACGAAAAGTTAGTACGATAGGAAGATAGCATGCATGAAAAAGTTTAATTTTGAAGTTACGAAAGTAACTCTAAGAGCTGGGATAGATGTTGCTCGATGATTTGAGTTAGCATAGAATGATACAAATTGAGGAAATAAGTTGCTCGATGACCTAAAGATAGACGGATGAACATATGTGATTATAGGTTTAAACGAATTGATCATGTAAATAGTTCGAGGATTATTAATCGAATTTTGATCTTGAATATCGAGGAGATCGGGATATATCCAATTCGAAAGATGGCATCAGTTGTACGACTCAAAGTTCGTTGCAAGAGGAAGATCGTCAGGTTATACATAGCATCGATAGTATTGAGGCGTATCAAATATCGATATGCGATAACTTGGGGGTACTCTAATTCGAGGAATAACGATTGTGTAAAGTGTTATTGTTTTGATGGATGTTATACTTGGGATTTTGATTGAAATGAATGCTTGGATAAAAATGATCGTGTCTTGATTTCTTCGATGATAACCACAATGTTGATGCTCTTTGTCACGCCCCAGTACCGGAATACTGAGATGGACTAGGCCAGCTACTCCATATGAGGTATATAAATGTCATACGGTGATCGTGGCTGTCAAGAGACAAGGGGGTGCATGCTACAATCAAGTCTCCTATGGTCTCACAGAGCATCTATGTCTCAATCAATCAAAACAAAAAACAGTAAATAATGATCATATAAGACAAAGCAGTAAGGCGTCCCCGACGCTTCATCAAAATGATTCATGAGCCTAGCTATACAAAATAATAAGCTAGTACCGAGAGTCAATAGTACATAACCGTAGTCAACTGCAGTCTGATTTAATTACAATTATGTAAAGGAAACTAATGTCAGAACAACCGGCTAAACAGGTGCCGGTGGCTAAATGCCAAGTACAAAATAGAAGATATCAGAGCGGAGAAGAAGAAACCAACTCATGGTCCCTGGCGCCCATACTCCTGGTGTGCACCATTGTTCGGGTAGAAGGCTGGATCCTCGGGCGCTGCTACGAGATCTGGACAAACAAAACCAGCGGGGTCAGGTCCCGAATAGCAAGTACCACAAGGGAGCACAAAAGAGTGAGATAAAATGTAACGCCCCGGTCCCAAAATACGTAGGACCAAGTACGTAGACATGCCAGCTGTATACATACGAAATACATAGACCTCGTATGTATACATAAGCTGTAAATGTAGTAATCCAAGACAACTAAATCTCATCCACAATGAAAGGAATAATAATATAGAAATCAACTTGAATATTTATGATACAATCGTTGGGCGAAGACAAAGTCCACTACCAACTAATTTAAATAGAGAAGAAATATACAAAGAAAGTGATTGGTCGAGCGAAGCAATGACAAGTCCAAAAGCAGTCATCACGAAGGACGGAATGGCCTTAGCTAGAGCACCTGCAAGATATCACGAAAACACACACCTGGAGAGATCACCAGGTCCTCAGAGGGACGTAACAAGACACATAATATCATGCCGATAAACTGAATAAATAAAGCTCAATAGAAAAGTATGCATGGGTAAAGGTTCCTAACCATTCTATATGATATATACTTTGAGAAGACAATGTTCTACGCAGGAGCTTAGGTGTTCAGCATAGATGGAGAGAGAGTAGTAGTAGGTAGCGCTCATAAGAGGCACTATCGACTATGGGCAGAAAGTAGTTCTCATATGAGAACTATCGGCCCCGGGGCAGTAAGTAGCGCTCATCCGAGACACTAACGGCCCAAATCTATATGTATACTGAACATGTAGCCCCTACGCTAATAACTGTCTTCCCTCCTCCCCATGATACTACACATGCGTCGCCTCCACGACACTGTTTAATCCTTAATAACTGCCAAGTCTTCTACAAAAATCTATTAACAGTTACATCCTAACGTACGGCCTTTACGCACCGATGTACGGTCGATACGCAAGTCCGAAGCTATATGCGACTCGCAGCTCACATACATCCCGTGACACATCGTGACAGTTTATGAGATACACCTAAACATACGGTGGTCCCTTAACTCTAAGTCAATTGCACAAAGTACAGTAATTTGTATCTACATATAATTTAAAAAGAAAACAACTTGAAAATAAACACAATATGCATGTTATTGAGCAGGAAATTTAAACAGTAGTGGCAAGGTATCTTGCCTGGTAGGACGCCTGGTGTGCTGCGATGATCAACAAGTCCTGTTCTGTCCAATTGCCAAGGCCAGTAAGTAGGGGGTTCGAAGTCACGAGTAAGTGGGACACACGATTAGTTGTGAACAATGAGGGTAATTCGAAGAGAATTTGAGTGAGAGATACTTCTGATATTCTAGAAAATATTTGTATTATTTAAAAATAGGTTTTGGTTAATCTAAATATAAATACAAAATTATAAGGAAATTATTTTAACAAAAAAATTCCAATTTGTCAACATCTATTTTATATATTGAAAACTAAACCTTTTTCTAAAAATTTAGATCCATAATAATAATCTGAAAAATTATGTAGGGTTTTAAAACCATGTTTTGAAATAAAGGCCAAGCCAAATATAATATTTATATTTACTGTGATACATGTTTATACAAGAAATACTTTAAAAAGATTTATATCTAAGGATAACCATAAAAATGATTATTAGTATCATAATGATTAATACAAATATAAATATCCATAATTTGCAATACTATCTATACTACATCATACTAATAAATAATATTAGTCCTTAATCTTAGTAAACTTGTAACAATAATAATAAAATGTTAATGTTAATAAAAATGATAATATATATAAAAAAATAAAAATAAAATAAAAAACAAACAACAGATACTAATCCAAATAAAATTGAGAGAAATCAACAAAAGACCACTCTTAAAAATCAAAGGGAAAGGAAGTAGTCTGCTCTCCTTTCTCTCTCTTTAAGAAGTGTTTTCCGAAAGAAGAAAAAAATGAAAAGGAAAGGAAGGAGAAGGGATTTGGGAGCGGAGAGGCTCGGGGGAGAAGAAGAGAAGGGCGAGAGAGGATATCGGGGTTTCGGAGTTCGGGCGGGAGTGATCGGAGGGTGGAGGACCGGGGAGGTGCGAACGGGAGGGTCGGCGCACGGAGGGAAGTGGCTCACGGTGGAGGGCTTCCACGCACGGTGGACATCGGGGTCGACAAGGGAGCACCGGGAGGGTCCGTCTGGTGTCGACGTCGCTCGAGGCGAGGCGCCGGTCGTTGGCGCCATGGGCATTAAGCGACACAGTGAAAGCCGATCGACGCACGGCGAGGCGGAAGGATCGAGGAGAGCGGCGCACGCGTGGTTCGCCGGAGAAGGGAGATCGAGGCAGGGTTCGGCGCGTGCGACGGGTCGGAGCGGCCAGGTGAGTAGGGGTTTGGGTTCTAATTTTTGGTGTGTTTGGGACTGCCGGCCACGGCGGGGGTGGGCGGCTGCGGTGGCAGTGGTTATGATGATAGTGGTGGTGATGTTGTGGGCGATGGTGGTGGTGTCGCTTGATGGTGGTCGGGGTCTGGTATATTGTGGAGGCGGTCGGTGTGATGATACTGATGATGGTGTGGGTGGTGACGCTGCTATCTTGGCCTGGCCGGGGGTGTGGTCAAGACAAGGTGGTCAGGAGGAGTAGGTGGTAGCTGTCTATGGTGGTGGCAATGGTGGTGGGTCGGAGATGGAATCGGGTGATGGCAACGACGAGAATTTCGACTGTGGCTAGGTTAGGATTTGGGATAGCTGAATTGTGTCGGGGTTTGTCCGACACGGAGAAAATTGTATGTGTAAAAAGTAGAATAAGACTTTGGATGGACACAGACACAATGCACGCAGTATTATGGGTGGTGGAGAATTTGTAGAGAAAATAGAGATTTATGGATGTGTACCTGCCTGTTATAGGATGTGGGAATCCCCATTAGGATAAGGATTGGGATGTTTAAATCTCCCATAGATAAATCATATATTAATTAAATAGATGAATTAAATCAAAATCCAATCCCAATCTAATTTAAATCTAAATAAATCTAATAGATAAATATTTATCCTTATATTAACTATTTTAAACAAGCCAATCATTCTAACCACAATTTAAAGTATAGTAATTAACTAAAATATATTTTTATAATTAATTTAAAAAGAATTTCGAAAATAAGTATGTATATTTAAATATTTGAAACACCTTTTTGACAAAACAAATTTGTATTTCGAAAATTCATAGGGGACATGAAATATATTTCATGCATCTTGCACACAATTAGTATCAATAAAAATAATGGTTTTTTTAACTACTACAAATATTTGTACAGTAAAATAAAATGTAAATAATTATTATTTTTGGAAATCTCGACGCGCTTTTTCTCATAACTTTAAAAAATAAAAATACTTATCACATATTATTTTGAAAACTATCTTACATAAATAAAATTTTATAATCAAAAAACCGTTTTTCTAAAAAGG
Organism: Iris pallida; assembly: GCA_029216955.1. NCBI lineage: Eukaryota > Viridiplantae > Streptophyta > Magnoliopsida > Asparagales > Iridaceae > Iris > Iris pallida. The sequence continues at coordinate 571,466 of JANAVB010001599.1, read as the reverse complement.
TGTACCTTGCACACATTCGCACTCGACAAGCACAATACGGAAAACGTAAATTGGTGCGCGACGTACAATACAAAATTTTAAATCAGTACCAAATTTAATAAAAAAATAGTAGAAATTTAGGGGTTTTACATCCTACCCAACTTAAAAGAATTTCGTCCTCGAAATTTAGGAATAGGTATGGTAGAAAATTTAGAAGTTAGGAAAAGTTCATTGATACCGAATATGATTTATATTTTTGAATGATGCGAAGAAGCGATGTTCTATACAAACATGCATTAGAAGTCAATAAGGAATATTAAGGGCTAAAGTTGACTATGATAGGACATGAAATAAGGAGATAACAAATTGTCTATATTAAGGGCAAGCAATTGAGAGGATATAATCGTCTAGGGTTTTAGTTAGGAATGATTTGAATCATTCCTAAGTCCCAAGAATGATTAGAAGGTCGTGATAATGAATCTGGGGTCGTGAGGAGCACGGGTAACTCAAAAGGGGGTTACAGTCACATAGATGGGTAAATGGCTAACTATCTCCATATACATACAATATCACGGTTATAGGAGAATAGTTTGGCCCAATCTTATAAAGTACAAGGCTTTGTCTATAATGGGCAAGGGACGAAGCCAACAAGAGTTCAAGAAAGATGTTTTTGAATACCAATATGCGGTTCAAAGGCGATTGAATAATTCAAAGAGATTTGTCAAGGCAGTCGTGGATGAGGCTCTAGGGCAAGTTTATCTATGTTCCCATCCAAATTTATGGTATACGAAAAGCGAACCAAGTGCACTAGGTTGATCAGACCATTGTGTGCTGGTTCTGATTAGACAATATGTTAGTGGGAGCGACCCAATAAAACATGTCATGATCAAGCTTGATAAGAAAATAAGCTTGCAAAATTTATGCTAAGTTAGCATTAAAAATAACCAAAGTATAAGTAAGGGACTATGATAAAGAGAATTAAATAGTCCAAGGTTCTTTAAAATCAAGTCTTGTCCAAAGTTTGGGCCTATACAGTCGGTTTGGTTGGCTGGATAAGTTAGGGTCCTCTGATTCTATCGTATAAGTGGACTTATCAGTATGGGTCACAAGGACAAGGTTGTTAGGTAGTGAGGTATTCTACCCAACTTAAAAGAGTTAAACTAGTAGTGTGATGGGACCATGAATCAAGCAATCTAGATGAAGTACAAAGATAAGCATTTAAGAAATTAAGTAGAACATCATCACATGTCGGGTCGAAAGAATCGAGTCAAGATTGGACTTCTAATTGAAGTCAGAAAGTATTTTGGTGTCATGGTAGGGGTTATAGTTTAGTCATTTTGACCAGAAAGTCATGTCAAGAAAATAGAGTACCAAGAGACGTGTTTTGGTGGGACATGATATGTCTACATGAAGGTGGGCTCGTCTAGGTCTTGCATATGGAATTTGTTGGATGGAAAAATCTATTGTTGTGCTCCAAATATCCGTCACGGTAGAGGACACAAAAGAATTTAAAATAGAAAGTGAGAGTTTATGAGATAATGATCAATGCATAAAAATAAATGACCAAGCTAAGGCATCAAATAAGGATAATTCAGATTCTAGTAAATCGAGGTAAAATGAGTTAGAAATACAGTTTCTAAAGATATGATAGCCACTTAGATGGAGTATGATTAAGAAACAATCTAATTATTTCTCAAGTTTCGAATGGTTAGAAAATCATGATAAAATCTAGGTTTGAGGGAATGTCGAGGGAGTCAAGATTGGGATATCTTCACATAGTTTGGCAGATGACTTAACTACACTCGAGTACATACAACTGTCATGGCAATTAATGAGGAATACTTGTATCCCATTAGGGTAACTTGCTTGCTTCTTGGTCCTCTATCAATATATGATCAAATTTCAAGTTTCAAGTTCCTCAATAGTTTCGAAATAAAATCTCAAGATACTCCATCAAGTATTTAATCATAACTTAAAGTTTAATTTCCTTTAAATTCCAAAAAACCTTCATCATATCTAATACGGCACAACTAAATTTTTATAATAAGCCATCACCTTTAAAATTTTCCAATTCTCAAATGTACTTTAAATTAAATCTTCTTTTTCTTTTAAATATCCATAATCAAGGCTTTAAACTTGATATCTAATTAACTTTTTAAATCATAAGTCATATGACACAATTTAAAATTAAAATTTTTCCTTCAAAGTTACTTTCATAACCTCCAAATATTTAAACAAAATTTTACCATCATTTCTTCAACTCAAAATTTAATAAACTTATAAATCGTACGACTCAATTTTAAACCTCAAGCTCTCTCAAACTAAACTTTCGTCTTCTCTAGTTGTCTAAAATCATAATTAAAACTCCTTAAATAATCTCAAGATAAACTTTATAATATTACAATCCAAACTTTTTTCTTTTTTTTTCTTTTTTTTAAGTTAACCGTAGATCATGCGGCACAATATAAAAACTTAAGTTATTTCTCAATCGATTTCATATCCCTAATAAACCATAACTGTTTCCACCATTTCAAAAAAAAAATCGTAAATCAAAATTTTGTTTTCTCGATCTAGCTATCCTCTTGTGTATCCCACCTTGTAATAATAAAATTTTAACTATCCTTTGAAGGCGGTAATAAACTACTACCCAACTTGAAATTAATTAATCCTTAAGATCATATTTCTAGGAAATAAATGCCTTTATGACTCAAATAAAATCTCAATGCATATTAATTGTCAATGCAATTCATCTAGCCATGTGTTTAACCTATGGGCATGAAATAGTGTAGTCATCTTTCTAGTTATCACTAAGCATGAAACTAAGAATTTACGGTAGAAGGAGTCAAGCAAGATGCAAACCAAGGAGGTCGAACGAGAGTTCGGAATTTGAAGTCAAAAAAGGATGTCAAGTAGGTGGATGAGATTCCTAGATTCTAATCCTATATTGCAGGCCCATATCGGTACAATTACGTAACCGAAACGGCAAACTAGACCTGCATGGGCCACCACAAAAACATGTAACGCCCCAGTCCCAAAATACGTAGGACCAAGTACATAGACATGCCAGCTGTATACATACGAAATACATGGACCTCGTATGTATACATAAGCTGTAAATATAGTAATCCAAGACAACTAAATCTCATCCACAATGAAAGGAATAATAATATAGAAATCAACTTGAATATTTATGATACAATCGATGGGCGGAGACAAAGTCCACTACCAACTAATTTAAATAGAGAAGAAATATACAAAGAAAGTGATTGGTCGAGCAAAGAAATGACAAGTCCAAAAGCAGTCATCACGAAGGAAGGAATGGCCTTAGCTAGAGCACCTGCAAGATATCACGAAAACACACACACCTGGAGAGATCACCAGGTCCTCAGAGGGACGTAACATGACACATAATATCATACCGATAAACTGAATAAATAAAGCTCAATAGAAAAGTATGCATGGGTAAAGGTTCCTAACCATTCTATGTGATATAAACTTTGAGAAGACAATGTTCTACGCAGGAGCTTAGGTGTTCAGCATAGATGGAGAGAGAGTAGTAGTAGGTAGCGCTCATAAGAGGCACTATCGACTATGGGCAGAAAGTAGTTCTCATATGAGAACTATCGGCCCCGGGGCAGTAAGTAGCGCTCATCCGAGACACTATCGGCCCAAATCTATATGTGTACTGAACATGTAGCCCCTACGCTAATAACTGTCTTCCCCCTCCCCATGATACTACACATGCGTCGCCTCCACGACACTGTTTAATCCTTAATAACTGCCAAGTCTTCTACAAAAATCTATTAACAGTTACATCCTAACGTACGGCCTTTACGTACCGATGTACGGTCGATACGCAAGTCCGAAGCTATATGCGACTCGCAGCTCACACACAACTCGTGACTGTAGAAGCTAAAAATAAATTAGCTATTTCTACGCAAAAGCCAAGCCAAAATATGTTGTACGCAGGTCAAACTGAGTCAACATAGTTTATAAAGCTAAATCGGTTTGTACGCGCGCACTGGTTTCTCAGGGGTTGTACGCAGACGCCAGCTGTCCTATTTTACTCTACGCGCGCAATGGTTGCTCAGGGGTTGTACGCAGATGCCACCTGTCCTATTCTTTCTACGCAGTAGGGACAGGCTGTCATCTCTATATTTAATGCAGAGATATGGGATCTGACAGCCATTATTCTTTTTCTCTGACATTTAATGGCACAAAAGACGGAGAGACATATTGGAATCAAGGAAATGCTATACGCAGACGGCTATAATGATGGTTTTCACTGTTCACGAAAAGACATCTCACGTAACTCAATATTCATTGGTTAGTGTACTAACAGAGGAGAAGTATTACGCTCAATTATTTTTCCTATACGCAAGAGTCTATTTAAGCTAATTAAATGCTTAAGGCTATATTAGCCACTCTTAAGTATACGCGTATTAGTTTATTTGGGTTATTTTAATACCCAAGGCTGATTAGCCACTATACGCAGGGGAGCATTAATTGAGTTTAATCATTTTTTTCTTCTGTACGTAAATTACCATAATTATAGGGTACGTGGCAGGATACACGCGTACGAGATTATGTTTTTACAGTGCGTGGGACACATGGCGTCTGCGTAAGACTCTGAATATGATCGTGCTGAGCAGTTGTATATGTGGGCTACGTGGCATTGTTTGCGTAAAGCTTCCAAAATACGTGCATTGTGTTAAGCCGAGCAGTTAGTAGTATGTGGGACACATGGCACTTGCGTAAAGCTCTAAATGAGATCGTGTATGGCAGTTGCATGCGTAATATGCGTAATGGCCTTATTTTTCTGCTTATTTCTCGGAAGACTTAAACCTATAAATAGGCAATAATTTTGACAGCAAAGGGGAGAATCTGACGGAGAGAATCAAAAGAATTGTTATAATTCCCGAGTGTTCTCTTTTACTTCTTCTTCTCAAGAACAAAGTGAAGTAGAGCAGGAAAGCATTCGACTTGTGCCATCAGTGCCAACTTTGTCGATACCTTTCTAAGGTCTCCGTTCTTCAGTTGTTCTTCCTTCCTCCTCAAGACAGCAAGTTTCTTCAACATCGTTGTGTGGTCCAAGGAACAAAGTGATCATTTGTGAATCAGACTTCCATAGCAATACATTCCCAGAATCAAATTTGTACTTTTGTACTTTTTCTCGTTTTCTTTTCTTGAAGTTGTAAAGGCTTTTTGTTAAGTAAAACAAAATGGCGACTCTGCTGGGGACGACTTTCTCCTCTGATGAGAAAGTAATTGCTCAACACGACGATGCGTCGATCGGATCGACGAAGAAGACTCTGGTCGTTTCTTTCGACCAGACTGCCTATGAGGAGATGCTTCATGCTGGGGGTGGCAATCGCCACTCCAAAGTGTTGAAGTCGCGTAAGGTACGAAAGGTCTGGATGCCTAAATCTGACGTACCTTCTTCACAATCTGATGGGATTCTTCCCACTCCTGTTGCTGAGACTCCCGCCAGTGGTGTGGCAGTCTCAATGGCAGGCTCTAACTCTGTTCGCAGAGGTCAGTCTCCCGCCTTTGGCGTGGTAGACACTGTGGCAACTCACCCTGCGCATAAAGGAAAATCTCCCGTCTGCGATGTGGCAGATACTCCTGTCTTGCGTAAGGGTACGTCTCCCGTCATTGACATGGCAGACATCAATACTTTACGTCTTGCGCGTAAGGGAAAGTCTCCTGCATATGGCAAGGTAGACTCATCTCTACGCACACAGCGTAACAAACAGTCTCCTGTTGAAAACAGCGTAGACAATTCCTTTCGTTTTGTGGGCAAAACTTCGGTTTTTAACCCACAAATTCCAAACAAAACACCACGCAGAATTCCTAATCTCAAGATTATGCGCGATGTTGATGGTAAACGTAGTGCACAAAAGCCAACTTCTGACTTGCGTACGCAGCTTCAGGCCAAGAAAAATCCGGCCACTTACGCCAATGAGATCAGCAACTCACTTTATACTCATGGGGCTCAAAGATTTACTGCACCAAATCAGAAGAAGAAGATGCTGCTTTCTCCTACTGTTGACTTACGCCAAATGTTAAATCAAAAGCGTAGTGATAGAAATGTTCCTATGACTCTCCCTAATGATGATCATCACTGCAAAAGTCATCAAATTGTAATAAAATGTTGTTGCTCTAATACAAAGCGGTCTGTTTTTGACCGATTAAATTATGATGTGTCTCAACAACATGATGAATGTGATTTTGAGTTGTCATATGCTTCTGTTAATATGGCTTCTCACATACCTAGACGAAGAGGAACGAGACGTAATTCGTCTCAGACTCCAAGTCAACAGAGATTTAACAGGATCGTTGACAATTTTGAAGGTGTTTATCAGAATACTCGATCAAGGAGTCGTCAATCTATTATGCCCTCTTCAGATTCTGAGGCTGGGGGTACTCAGAATTTTGATTCTGAAACTGATAGTGTGGACTCTAATCTCTACACTAGTCCATCCGTAAGTTCAAAAGAGGCAGAAATTTATGTTGCAGGTGATGAACCGGAATCTTCCGGTAACACAGAACAAAGACTAATTATAGTCGAACAAACCATGAAGGAGCTGATGACTATGATGCAAAACATGCAGCAAACTTTAAGAGCTGAGCATACAGTTCCACCTCCGGTTCAAGTAGTCACACCAAACCAGGATGGACAGGGGGTAGACACACCCCTAAACAATCCTGAACCCATTGCTAATCAAGATTCAGCATCTCCTGAACCTCTTCATCCAGAAAGTGCTCCACTTCCTCAAATGGGAGTTCCAATCCTTCCTGTTACTCTCCAATCCAATGGTATATTGCAAGAAGTAAGGGAATTAAAAGCAGAATTGGAGAGTATGAAGCATAAAACTCATCTCCAAAAATTAGGGATTAAACAGCCATATCCTCCCCACTGGAATGATGTTCCCTTTCCTTCCAAATATAAACCACCATCCATGGTTTTGTTTGATGGGAAAACTTCTCCGAATCAATTCATAAACCATTTTGAAATGATGACTATTCATTTAGAAAAAAATGACGCCCTCCTCACTAGAGCTTTTATTGGTTATCTAACAGGCATTGCTTATGATTGGTATCGTAGTTTACCTGATAATTGCATATCATCATTTGAAGAATTCAAAGCAATGTTTTTGTCTCGCTTTTACGAAGTAGGAATGGACATGAACATGTCCTCCTTGATAGCAATTAAACAAAGAGATAAAGAAGAAGCTCGGGCATTTATTGATCGATTTCGACAAGCGACTCTAAAATTACCTCCTGGGATGCCAGATGCAGCGTTGATTGATACATGCAAGATGAACCTGCATCCCACCATTGCTGTCTTTATTGGGCCCACTCAATTCACTGATTGGCCTTCTTTTATTATGGCTGCTGCTTCAGCCGAAGATAACGGCAGATTGGCACGAGAAAATGGAATTATGTTTACTTCCGAAGATAAAGGAAAGAAGCCATCTGCTGGCCCAAGTCATAACAATAAAGGTGGTGGAAAAGGAGATAAAGGAAAGGAGACATTAGTGGTAAACCTTTCCAAAAACAAACCTGCACCAGCTAATGTTGAGCCATCTAAACCAAAAGAGGAATATTCTTTCGATGAAAGCGATATTCTAAGTATATTTGAATGTCTGATGAAGAGTGGCAAACTCCAGCTCCCAGACCCTAAACGACCTGATGAGGTCAATTTGACTGATAATCCCAAGTATTGTATCTATCATAGATACATTAACCATCCCACTCGAGCATGTTATGTTTTGAAGAAGAAAATTCAAGAATTGATCAATGCTAAAGTCATTTCATTGACTAATGATGATCACACTGTCACAACGAACATGACTTCTATACAATTTGGAGATTTCCCTCCACAACAAATTCCTGATGGAGTAATTCCAATCCCTAAAGCTACTTTGGAGATCGTAAATCTTCCACCAGCCAGAGATCAAGTTGAGGGATTAGTCCCTCTTACTTTGAAAAATGGGGAAATCATGTGGGTACATCCCGATTTAATACCTGATTTGGAGAAAGAAAGTAAAACTTCTAAATCCAAGAAAAATAAAAATGTTTTTACTTGTAACATGATCTCTCATGTTATATCTGAAGACTATGATGATCTTGATCATTTATGGGGTGGTATCCCTTTAGAGGAGAGGTTAAGAGGTCTTAATATATGTCCTCCGAGTCTAGCCCCTCCTGTCAAATTGAAACTCACTCATCAGCAACAAACAGCTATGTGCAGTGTGCCTTTATATAGAGCTCAGCAAATCTTTGCTGCATATGAAAAGGCACCCTTTGGAATTTTACCACCTCCTGAGTTGAAGACTCATGTTGCTGAGACTCAAAACACTTCTGATGCTCTTCTACTCGATGAAGTTTCACCACTGCCGGAGTCACAAATTGTTGTTTTTGATACTACTGAAGCATCTTCTGAAAGTTCTATTCCCATGCATATCTATAGCCAACAATCAGTGCGCCTCATGAAGTTGATGGGTTATGATTTCCAGAAAGCCGAAGGATTAAATTATGGCAAAGGGATACGGCTTCCTTTACAAATGCAATCTCAGAAGAGCACTACTGGATTAGGATGTGAGATCCCTAGTCAGCATAAAAAGTCTCATAAGAAAAGACCAAAGGGAAAGAAAACTACAACCTGCAATATGGTAGTAGTATCTCCTGAGTCTGCAGAAGAAGTTCTCACCGGAACAAGGTCCGGAAAAGAATATCTTAAAGACTATGAAGAAACTTCTAAGGAAATGGAAGATACGGTTGAACCTCCAAATCAAACTACCTCTTCTCAAATACCTATTAATCAGAAGCCTTCTAAACCGTCAGCAAATGAGAAGGGGAAACAACGAGCAGTACGCTTTGATGTACCTCTGAAGTCAAACCAAAGTCAGGGGATGATGAAACCCTACAAATTTGACATTCTAGCTCAACTGGCTAATACGCCGGCGAGACTTTCTATCTTTGAATTACTTCGTCTCTCAAAGGATAGCAGGGAAGCTTTGAGCGAGGCTTTGATCCAAGCAGATTCTTGTTTGGCTCAACTTAAAGCTCCTGATAGTACGCCTCCATCTTGTCCTCAATGTCATAGTGTGATGGAAACTCTTCCAAACATTACCTTCACACAGGATGACATGTTACTTGGCCACAATCGTCATGACAGACCCTTGTATTATACAGGGTATATTGGAATGACTGAGGTGGACAGAATCCTCATAGATACGGGATCTTCTATCAGCATTATTCTCCAAAGCATGCTGAGACCATTGAGAATCTCTACCAGTGATTTAACTTATACTAACACAACTATTGTTGGTTTTAATGCTGGCAGGAGCAAACCTTTGGGGAAGACTCGTTTGAAGATCCAGATCGGAGATCTCCGGACAATAGTGACATGCTATGTTATTAACTCCGATGTGTCCTACAATATCCTGTTGGGAAGACCTTGGATACATGAGAATAATATAGTACCCTCTACCCTTCATCAGTGCTTCAAGTATGTAGACTCACAGGGGAACGTAAAGACTGAGTTTGCTGATTCTGAACCTTTCAAGAACTTTGAAGCTTACTTCATGGATGCACGACTCTATAAAGAGGAATATATGAAGGAGATCTCTGAAATTGCTGAAGACAAATCTTCCTTGGAAGATCAATCATCTGCTGGAAGCTCAGTACCAGTAGAAGACCAACCTTTGAAAATCAAAGTCAAGGGACGAACTCAGTCTCAGACGATTGATGATCAACCTTTGGTAATAAAGGTTAAAGGTAAAATTCAAATCGCATCTGAAGAGCCTTTGAAGATCCCTGTCACAAGTCAAATCCGAACTGACATGAATGACCAGCCCTTGATCATCAAAGTTAAAGGACGTACATCCCGTCCTACTGATCCTGAGCCATTGGTTATCAACCTTGGCAAGTCTACGCCTAAGAAAGATGTTAGTCCATCAGCGTCTAATGTAAAGAAGTCCGTAAATGATGTAAATACTGGGCATGTATTTATTCAATCTAATGAAGATTTTCTTTTGGAGTATATGGATGTCAAAGCTTTTTTAACTTCTTTTTCAGAGGAATCTTTATATGTTGATCATAAGGAAAACTCTTTTCTTCCACACATTGATGTAGGACCATATGCTCAGAAATTCCTGAAATGTGAACCCTATCTCTTACCTGTTACATCATCATCTCAAGCTTGTGTAGCCTATAAACAGCAGGAAGAATCATATTTCTTGATTCCTTCTACCAAAACTTACAAACGACAGATTGTATTCGGTTTAGCAAGAAATATTCCCATAACACAAACTAATGATCTTGATGAGAAGGATAAAGGAAATATCAGAATTAACAGATATAGCCAACAATCTCAAAAGATTATTCAGAAAATGGGATATGATTTGAAAACTATGCCGGGCCTCAATATGGGAAAAGGTAGACGGATGCCATTACGTGGAGATCCATTTTATCAGAAAACCCGATGCGGTTTAGGATATGATGCACATAAAGTGAATAATGAAGATGAAGAGGAATATTCCTCCAGTACGTCACAATCCTTTGATTCAGAAGAGGATCAGTATGATGAAGCTGAACAAATCTTCTCTGTTAATATGGTTCAAACTGATGATGAGTCTGAGTCATTTGAAAATGATCCTTGGGTTCAGCAGATGGATAATCAATGGGAATTGCGGTTTGAACAACGACAACCTCCTACGGATGACGAAGTTATTCAAATAGATGTAGGTGATGAAAATATTTCTAAGCCAATATTCATTAGCAAGAATCTTTCTAAAGATGAAAGAGAGTCATTAATAACATTGATAAAAGAATATATTGATATATTTGCCTGGAGCTATGAGGATATGCCGGGTCTGGATCCCAAAATAGCTACTCACAAACTCAATATATTTCCTAATGCTAAGCCGGTAAAGCAACAGCAAAGGCGTTTTCGACCAGACATGATGGATGCGATTGAAGCAGAAGTAAAAAAGCTGATTACTTGCGGCTTTGTTCGTGAAGAACAACATCCTGATTGGGTAGCTAACATAGTACCAGTCATGAAAAAGAACGGTAAAGTCAGAGTTTGTATAGATTTTCGAGATCTTAATACAGCCTGTCCAAAAGATGAATTTCCTCTTCCGATCACAGATGTTATGGTGGATAATACTTGTGGTTTTGAACGCATGTCTTTCATGGATGGATTTTCAGGATATAATCAAATCAAGATGCATCCTGAAGATGAAAGACATACTGCTTTTCGTACTCCTTTAGGGGTATATTGTTATACAGTTATGCCCTTTGGTTTGAAGAATGCCGGAGCTACATATCAACGAGCTATGAGCAACATTTTTCAGAAACATCTACGGAAGACAGTAGAATGTTATGTAGACGACATTGCTGTTAAAAGTCGATCAAAAGATGATCATATTCAAGACTTGAAGACAGTGTTTGACTTGATGCGTCAACATCAGTTGAAAATGAACCCTACTAAATCTTTCTTAGGGGTTTCTAGTGGCAAGTTTCTGGGGTTTGTGATCACCTCTGAAGGCATCCATGTGGATCCAGATAAAATTAAGGCAATTCATGAAATGCGTCCTCCACGAAATCTGAAAGAACTCCGTGGCTTTCAGGGTCGTATTGCTTACATCAGAAGATTTATTTCAAATCTTTCTGGAAGATGTCAGCCTTTTTCCCGTTTAATGAAGAAAGGTGTATCATTTGTTTGGGATGAAGCTTGTCAAAAAGCATTCAATGACATTAAGCAGTATCTCACAAATCCACCTGTTCTGGTCCCTCCAATAATGGGAAAGCCATTCTTGCTTTATGTTCGGGCAATGGATCACTCTCTTGGTGCTCTTCTTGCACAAAAAAGTGATATGGGTCATGAACAGGCAATTTATTATCTTAGTCGAATGATGATCGGAGCTGAACATAGGTATACTCCAGTAGAAAAGGAATGTCTGGCATTGGTCTTTTCCATTCAAAAGACACGACATTATGTAACAGGACAAACTATTCATGTTATTTCTAGGATAAATCCTATTCGAGTGTTAATGAAGAAACCAAGTATTCTTAATTCTCGATTAGCTACTTGGGCGATGTTGCTTACACCATATGATATGGTTTATGTATCACAGAAGTCAGTAAAGGGTCAAGCGTTAGCAGATTTCTTGGCTGCTCACCCTATCCCTGAAACTTCCAAGTTATATGAAGACATTCCTGATGAGGTTGCAGATTGCAATATGGCTATGGGAGATGATATTTGGCAACTGTATTTTGACGGAGCCTCACGAGTCGGACCCAAGGGCAATATTGTCTCTGGAGTGGGAGTAGTCTTAGTTTCTCCTGATAAATTAGTTATATACCGTGCCTATTCACTCAATGAACCTTGTTCAAATAATGTAGCTGAGTACAATGCTTTGTTAATTGGTCTTCAAATAGCAAAAGAACTAGACATTGAGTTCTTAGAAGCTTATGGAGATTCTCAGCTAATCATCAATCAGGTCAGAGGAACTTATGAAGTCAGGAATCCTGACTTAATTCCTTACCATCAGGCAGCGATTGAACTAGCTCTATTGTTCAAAGGATTCTTCATAGAATTCGTGCCACGCTCTCAAAATTTAGAAGCTGATGCCCTTGCTAGTTTAGCAGCAGATCTAGCAGTTCCAATCAGAAGACAAAATTCAATAATTTTGTTAGATCGGGATTTATTCTGTATTAAAAATAACTTACATATCGAACATAGTTATGCTTCAGAATTAACTCCTCAACAAAGAGATTGGAGAAGTCCATTCATAGACTATGCTGTCTATGGAATTCTACCTGAAGATCCTAAAGAAGCGGCATCAGTCAAGCGACGATCATTCCGATTCTATTATGACACTTCTATGAATATGCTATATCGTCGTTCTTATGACGGGCTTTTGTTACGATGTCTTTCCGAAAATGAAGCTAAACAAACACTCCGTGAAGCTCATGATGGAGTATGTGGTGCACATCAACCTGGTCCAAAATTACAGGACCGCATTCGTAGAATGGGGTATTACTGGCCTACAATGATAGCAGATGCTATAGATTATGCAAAGAGGTGTAAAGCCTGTCAAATTCATGCAGACTTTATACATCAACCTTCTGAATTTCTTCATCCCACGGCAGCTTCATGGCCATTTGAAGCTTGGGGCATGGATATAATTGGCCCTATCAACCCCCCTTCTGTTAAAGGACATCGGTTCATTCTTGCTATAACCGATTACTTTTCTAAATGGGCGGAAGCAATTCCTTTGATTGAGGTGAAGACTTCCAATGTTATTAGTTTTATTAAACATCATGTGATTTATCGTTTTGGGATTCCCAGAAGGATAATCCATGACAATGGACCACAATTTGCTAGCCATTCATTTTATAAATTCTGTGAAAAGAATCGAATTCAGAATCTGGCTTCTACAGCTTATAACCCAGCTGCTAATGGTTTAGCTGAGGCCTTTAATAAAACGATTATCAAACTTCTCAAAAAGTTTGTCTCTTCCAATAAACGTGATTGGAACGAGAAACTTGGAGAATGTTTGTGGGCATATCGTACAACGGTCCGAAATCCAACTGGTTTTACGCCATTCTCGTTGGTTTATGGATGTGAAGCTGTTCTTCCCTTGGAAATTCAGATCCCATCTCTTAGAATAGCTATTGCTAATGAGCTAACCTCAGAGAATAATGATCGATTGCGGCTTCAAGAACTTGAAGGTTTGGATGAAAAGCGTCTTCAGGCGCAACAACATATTGAATTATATCAAGCACGCATTTCTCGGGCTTTTAATCGTAAAGTCAAAGAAAGAATATTTAAAGTTGGCGAGTTGGTTCTAGCTGTCCGAAGACCTATGGTTATGACTCATAAAAGTAAAGGGAAATTCCAAGCTAAATGGGAAGGTCCTTATGTAATCGAGACTGTGTTTTCTAATGGCGCTTATCGATTGTCGAAGCCTAATGGTGATTTACTCATGTTGCCTATTAATGGCAAATTTCTCAAGAAGTACTATGTATAGATGTACAGAGATTTATTGGGGAATGGACAGACAGTTTATAAATAAAATTCCTTTTTATTTATCAAAGACGATATTACATGATACTAAGGGAGATCACTGTCATCCCTATCAAGCTTAGGACGAGGGCCAAGTCCTTCTTTCCAACAGACGTAGTCAGCAAAGGAGTTGAAGTCATCTGTGCTTGAACTTAGCAGGAGTTTACAGGCAGCTATCCTCTTAGCCTCCTCCTCAGGCGTTTTCCCAGGTCCCATCAAGAAGTCAAAGATGTCCTTAGGTGGCTCTGATGCAGAGGATCCTTCGCCCGGCTCTAATGCAGAAGATCCTTCGCCCATCTTTTTCTTTTTGTGCGGAGGCGGCTCCATGGGGGTTGTCTCAACCGCCTTCTCAATTGCTTTCTCAGAGGCTTCAGTTTTCTGTGGCACGTCCTTGGAAGACATTTTTGTTTCTTTGAATAAAGAAAGAAAGAAAGAGAGAATGATGCTTTATAAGAAAACTCTAAACTATTTATAGTAAAGAGTTATTTATGGATGAATGTTAAATGGATGGTTTTGGAATTTGAAACAATCTGTCTTCTCGAAACCGACGGGTTCATCCATTAATTACAAATTCCTCGGGTTCATCCATTGATTACAAGTTCATCCATTTATTAGAAAATAAGCTGCCGAAATAAATGCTAGGCCTTTTCTCTAAAAACTATTTATGGCAGGTTGACTTAAAAGTTTTGAAAGAAATTTTGTTTAGAAGAGTTTTCTCTATTTTTAAATTCTTTTCTCTCACCAGCTGATGTTAAATTTGCTATCCATCACGTCCATAGATACTTATCTACCTATTACGGGTTAATCCAATCTGTTACGTCCATATTTACCTCTGACAGTATTGTATACCCTACAAGGAGTAAGATTAGCTATCTTTGGATGGATACAATTTATTTGTGAAGGCTTATCACGTCCATAATACCTCTGATAATTGTCCTACCTCTATTATTTTGATAGAGTCACAAAAAAAAAATCCAAAATGTGTTATTCATATGATTGACATATCACATCAGCATGGAAGAAAAGTTTAGAAAGAAAGAAATTCTTTTACAAAATTTTACAAAGGAGGAGTGATCATGTCCTCGATCATCTTTCTCAGTTCTGCTATTCTTCTTTCTCGAATGATGGGTGCATTTTGAGAAGCAATTTGGCGCTTTGATTCTTCAGAATATTTACGAGAAAGCTCCGTAAAACTCATAACTAACCCTTCTTTTGCATCGTTCAGAATTTTGAGGGTACTTTCCGAACCACAAATCTGTTCTTCCAAGACAGAACCTTGGGCCAAAGATTTATTTCGTTCAGTAATTATTTGTTCTCGTTCCTCTTTCAAACGAGCTAATACAGCTTCAGCCTCACGAATTTTGTCTTCCTGTTCCATAAGCCGTACATGTGATTTTTCATAAGTGACTCGGTGCTGTTCTAACAGAGGTTTGCTTCCATAAAGAAAAGCTGTTTCTTGTGCAACTTTAGCATTATACTCCTGAAGAGCTTCTTGAAATGATAATTCTCGAGCTGTGTGTTCAGCAGTTAGAGTGTCATATTCGGTTTGAATAAAACTCTCTATAGTGCCATGATAAATTTCTTCATATTCTTGTAAAGGTTGCTCAAGACTTTCAACTATGGCCTGCAACGTTGTGGCTTTCTCGGTACTATGGAATATGGCAACGTTTCCAATAACCGGGGTGATTGTGGCCTTCAAATCTTTATACTGATAGCTCCCCCTCAAAATCATTTTTGTCAAAGTTATCAAGGTGGTGTAGAAGGTATCAGTATGAACTTGGGCTAGAAAATTCATATCATTGATCGAGCTTGGAGTAGCTACACTTGTTGTCATTGGCAAAGAAAAGCTCGAAGTTGCTACTGTAGTAGCTTCTGCAGTAAAAGCTTGTATTATTGGAGCAGTCTGAGTTGTAGTTGCTGAGATAGAAGTTTCAATCATCAGATTTGTAGTAGCTATGTTTGTAACTTCTACAGTTATCTCTGGAGCTGATGTTTGAATTAAAGCAAGAGGGAGGCTCACTTCAATGACAGGAGCTAGTTCAGACACTATTTCTACAGGAACTGATGTTATATCAGTAGAAAGTGTTCCTGTTGTGGCTTCAATTTCAGCAGCTGTAACTACGACATCTTCAGTTGCTGATTCTTCAATATTAACTGGAGTATCCTCCATTTCGTTTATGACATTCAGAGCTGCAACATCTGTAACTGATTGTTCTGTTAGGTTCATAACGACAGCCGAGTCTTTCTTAAGAACAATAGAAGATGGTTCTGCAGGAACTTCTTCAGAAGATTTTTCAATTGATTTTTCAGTTTCAGAATCTTCCTCATCTGAATCATCCACTTCTTTTACATGTGGTTTAACAGGAGGAGTAATCTTCTGAAGAGGGGCTTTCTTGACAGGAGAAATGATTTTCTTGAGTATAGAACTTGTCCCTGTAAAGAAAATAATAAATAAAATAGTTATAATATCTGATCATATGAATAAAATCTATTTTATATAAAAGAAAGATTTGGACCTGATAAAAAGTCATCATCAGAGTCCATATCCTCCCAATCATCCTCACCCAAATCTAAAGCTGGTTCATCAGAGGGAATGGGTTCATTCTCAGTGGGAGTATCCCACTCAATGACTTCAGTAATGGTCCTTGGAGCTACAGAAGAACCTTCTTCAAAAGGAGCTGTAGAAGACTCTATATTTGGAGTAATTTCTGAAACTGTGGTAGTAACAGTTATCGGCTGAGAAACAGTTATCTGTGGAGGAATAGCTGGTTCACTTGCAATTTGTGCATGAGTATCAGTGGTGGATCCCAGATATTGAACTTGTGGTGCAACTGCAGATGAAGATCCTACCTCAGGATCTATGGTTGATGGAAGATTGACATTAGAAACTTCCTCTTCAAATTCTGGCTCATCCAGGAGAAGCGGTCTTTTTATTGCTCTCCTCTTTTTCTTTGGGGAACTGATTGTCAAAGATAATCCCCGTTTCTTCCCGCCTTTAGCAGTAAGTACGGGAGCTTCTTCTTTATCTGTGACAATAACTTCCAGAAATTCATCTGGAACAGCATCATTTATTGGGGCATCTTCTGGTACTCGAACAACTTCTTCTGGATCTCCTTCTTTTCTGATTCGGAGACTTCTTCTTAAATCATATCCGTGGGAAAAAGAACGGATAGAAGAATAGAAGATTGTGTATGATCGTAGTATTTTCAATTCAGTAGTAATGGAAGTAGTTGGTATATAGAATTGGGCTCCTGTACATCCAGTACTAAAATATCGCCAAACCCTGGCTCCATCAACTAACTTCCCGTAACTATTGAAGACTGTTGAAGCATTTCCAACATGAAGCTGGTCATATCCAAACTGCCTTGCAAATCTACTTGGCAGATAAGGTTCGAATATACAGCGTTCACCATTCCTGTACATCAAATGAGATGGTCTGATGTATAAAAGCCATTTAAATGCCGGTCGAGGGAGTAATGTTCTATCTTGACCTCCATCTTCAAGACGTATACCCAGAAGGTTTGATGGAACTGAGGGTGGGGTGCAGAAAAAACTCCAACCATGGGAGTAATTTAATGATGCTCGAGTGTCAGCAACAGAGGTCATCTTCCATGAAGCTTTGTTATATTTCAGAAGAAATAACCCTGATGGATCTTCCGGGCCTGGAGACATCAAGCGGTTATTATGAAGTAATAACCAACCCATCAAAAACAGGAAGGGTAGCTCCACTCTGGGAAATTCGCTACGAGCTTTAGCTCCTAGAACTAATTCATCACTGAAACTTCTTAAACCAGATTGAAGCCGACACACCATGGCTGGAAGCAGACTCAATTTAGCCCTGAAAACTAGACGTACTGCCGGCCATAATATGTCTCGATGGATTCTATCTATAGAAGTAGATCCAGGGACAATCCATTTGCGTAGCCATAAGGATAAGTAGCCAGCTAGTAGGGCCTCTTTCGAGATGTGCTTTCTGCTATGACGAAGATAACTGAGGGTTTCTATCCCTGCTGGAAAGTCACCAGTTTTTGATGACAGATATCTGTCCGGGATTTTGTGTTGATTCATCAAAGCAACTATTACATCCCCAGGCATTGTGGTCATGAGATTGACAATTTGAGACTTGTTCTCTTGGAACCTTTCTCCGTCTTCTTTGAGAAGTCTATTCTTGTGATAGAATAAATATGTTGTCCATTTATTGACATAGGCCAAATTTGAAGGACTTTCATACATGGTAGTACAAGTCAGATAGTGACACATTAATTCTTGATATACTTCAACCAACTGAGGATTCTGCTTCTGAATCTCTGCCAATTCTTGGTTGGTAGGGGTATACTCTTCATAAGGGAGTTCTCCCATTGGTAATCTTGAAATATATTCCATTTCATGGAGTGCAAACCCCATCTCACCAATTGGAGTTGAAATGGTACCAGTGGAATTGATGTACAGTTCCATCAGAGCCAGGAATAAATTATGATTTATATGGATTCCTTGACTAGTAGCAGTAACTGCATTATATAGTCCAATGGTCTGCAGCTCTGATTTAAAATACTTCAACACCCAGGCTGTCAACATGATCCAATTTTTATTCTGAGGATTCATCCATCCTTGGAGTCTAGGGTTCCCTGAAGGATATAATACTCCTTTGTTCATAAACCGGTTTATGTTCATTTTTATTTGGACCGGTTGGATCAAGGAAGAGTCTTCACTGGGATTTTCTCCAGGCATTAACCCTTGGAACGGGACCACACCTCCATAACTAGTACTGGTGAAGTATCCCATACAGTTAGCCTGTTCTCTTCTGAATACTATCTTGCCAGGTTTTCCGTTTGTATAAGGAGTCAGATTCCATGCCATCCTTCTAGGATGTGTAGCATGAAAAAAGGCAGCAATCGGATAATCCCTATTCATTTCGGGGAGGTACATTGCCGTATTTTCAAATTTGAATACCCACGACTCCTTCTTTGGGTTTGTTTGGGATTCATTATCAATTGCATCTCCAAATAAAAATGAGGGCTTTAAATATTGCTTTAAAGTTAAAGACATCAATATTTCCCCATTCATCAAAGATAACAACATTCTCTCCCCTTGTGATGTGATCAAATTACTCCTTTCTTCAGGATAAATTGGATTGGTCTGTGGGAAGTTAACATGTGATAAATCTTCCAGATAATTGGAGCCCATAATTCCACAAGGAGAACCAAATATTTCTGCCAATGGATGAATTTGTAAATTTACTGCAATGAAAGAGATGATAAAGTTAGTCAAATAGCCAAAATCTCTTACGCAGATGGTTAAATGGACTACTCTACGCAGATGACTCTACACAATGTCTACGCAGACAGCCTTACGCAGATATCTATACAGATGGTCATACGCAAGTTTGTGCATAAAGATTCAAGTTTTTCATTTTTTTGCTTTATGCAAATTACTGAATTAATTCACATTAAATAGTCTTTATATCTGCGCATAAAGGCTATACGCTTACACATTTTTATGTGTGCGTATTTGATGAATAAACACTTTACGCTGACACGTATACACGTGGGCGTATTGTGTTGATATTTTTGTATGCTGACACGTATACATGTGGGCATCATTATTTTCCCAAATCTCTACGCTAACACGCACAGCGTGGGCGAGAGTTTCAGGGTTTATGATGGTTAAGTTCTTAATTTGTCCATTGTTATCCTCGTCATCCTCATTGATTACACTCTGATCAAAGATTCGTCTCCAATGATGATCAAGAGTCGAAGAGACTCCTACCTCTTATAGGATGAGCCACAATTGGGAGAATCTCTGGAGTTTCTTCCGATTGCAGAGTGGTCGTCTCGACGTGATCAGTCGGCGGTGCTGCAGTTGCCTTCTTCTTTCCTTTACCGGCGACAGTCTTGCTTTTTGGAGCCATTGATGGAGTGATTTTTTAGGGAGAAGAAGAACAAAACTTTTGAGAAAAGAGGATGCACTCTTGAAATTTCAGATAATAAGCGAAAGTTCTTTTTGAAATGGAGTTCTATTTATAGAAGAAAGTTTTGAAAATCTTGCAAAAGTGACGGTTACTATCCCGAACTATACACAATTGGTCAAGGATTGTTGGTATCCCGAATTGTACGCAAGAGTTGTTAAAATCCCTGGTTTTACGCTTCTATTTCAAAGTATTTCAAATATTTTAACATATTTGAAAACTTTGAAGGGGGTCTTGTAGAAGCTAAAAATAAATTAGCTATTTCTACGCAAAAGCCAAGCCAAAATATGTTGTACGCAGGTCAAACTGAGTCAACATAGTTTATAAAGCTAAATCGGTTTGTACGCGCGCACTGGTTTCTCAGGGGTTGTACGCAGACGCCAGCTGTCCTATTTTACTCTACGCGCGCAATGGTTGCTCAGGGGTTGTACGCAGATGCCACCTGTCCTATTCTTTCTACGCAGTAGGGACAGGCTGTCATCTCTACATTTAATGCAGAGATATGGGATCTGACAGCCATTATTCTTTTTCTCTGACATTTAATGGCACAAAAGACGGAGAGACATATTGGAATCAAGGAAATGCTATACACAGACGGCTATAATGATGGTTTTCACTGTTCACGAAAAGACATCTCACGTAACTCAATATTCATTGGTTAGTGTACTAACAGAGGAGAAGTATTACGCTCAATTATTTTCCCTATACGCAAGAGTCTATTTAAGCTAATTAAATGCTTAAGGCTATATTAGCCACTCTTAAGTATACGCGTATTAGTTTATTTGGGTTATTTTAATACCCAAGGCTGATTAGCCACTATACGCAGGGGAGCATTAATTGAGTTTAATCATTTTTTTCTTCTGTACGTAAATTACCATAATTATAGGGTACGTGGCAGGATACACGCGTACGAGATTATGTTTTTACAGTGCGTGGGACACATGGCGTCTGCGTAAGACTCTGAATATGATCGTGCTGAGCAGTTGTATATATGTGGGCTACGTGGCATTGTCTGCGTAAAGCTTCCAAAATACGTGCATTGTGTTAAGCCGAGCAGTTAGTAGTATGTGGGACACATGGCACTTGCGTAAAGCTCTAAATGAGATCGTGTATGGCAGTTGCATGCGTAATATGCGTAATGGCCTTATTTTTCTGCTTATTTCTCGGAAGACTTAAACCTATAAATAGGCAATAATTTTGACAGCAAAGGGGAGAATCTGACGGAGAGAATCAAAAGAATTGTTATAATTCCCGAGTGTTCTCTTTTACTTCTTCTTCTCAAGAACAAAGTGAAGTAGAGCAGGAAAGCATTCGACTTGTGCCATCAGTGCCAACTTTGTCGATACCTTTCTAAGGTCTCCGTTCTTCAGTTGTTCTTCCTTCCTCCTCAAGACAGCAAGTTTCTTCAACATCGTTGTGTGGTCCAAGGAACAAAGTGATCATTTGTGAATCAGACTTCCATAGCAATACATTCCCAGAATCAAATTTGTACTTTTGTACTTTTTCTCGTTTTCTTTTCTTGAAGTTGTAAAGGCTTTTTGTTAAGTAAAACAAAATGGCGACTCTGCTGGGGACGACTTTCTCCTCTGATGAGAAAGTAATTGCTCAACACGACGATGCGTCGATCGGATCGACGAAGAAGACTCTGGTCGTTTCTTTCGACCAGACTGCCTATGAGGAGATGCTTCATGCTGGGGGTGGCAATCGCCACTCCAAAGTGTTGAAGTCGCGTAAGGTACGAAAGGTCTGGATGCCTAAATCTGACGTACCTTCTTCACAATCTGATGGGATTCTTCCCACTCCTGTTGCTGAGACTCCCGCCAGTGGTGTGGCAGTCTCAATGGCAGGCTCTAACTCTGTTCGCAGAGGTCAGTCTCCCGCCTTTGGCGTGGTAGACACTGTGGCAACTCACCCTGCGCATAAAGGAAAATCTCCCGTCTGCGATGTGGCAGATACTCCTGTCTTGCGTAAGGGTACGTCTCCCGTCATTGACATGGCAGACATCAATACTTTACGTCTTGCGCGTAAGGGAAAGTCTCCTGCATATGGCAAGGTAGACTCATCTCTACGCACACAGCGTAACAAACAGTCTCCTGTTGAAAACAGCGTAGACAATTCCTTTCGTTTTGTGGGCAAAACTTCGGTTTTTAACCCACAAATTCCAAACAAAACACCACGCAGAATTCCTAATCTCAAGATTATGCGCGATGTTGATGGTAAACGTAGTGCACAAAAGCCAACTTCTGACTTGCGTACGCAGCTTCAGGCCAAGAAAAATCCGGCCACTTACGCCAATGAGATCAGCAACTCACTTTATACTCATGGGGCTCAAAGATTTACTGCACCAAATCAGAAGAAGAAGATGCTGCTTTCTCCTACTGTTGACTTACGCCAAATGTTAAATCAAAAGCGTAGTGATAGAAATGTTCCTATGACTCTCCCTAATGATGATCATCACTGCAAAAGTCATCAAATTGTAATAAAATGTTGTTGCTCTAATACAAAGCGGTCTGTTTTTGACCGATTAAATTATGATGTGTCTCAACAACATGATGAATGTGATTTTGAGTTGTCATATGCTTCTGTTAATATGGCTTCTCACATACCTAGACGAAGAGGAACGAGACGTAATTCGTCTCAGACTCCAAGTCAACAGAGATTTAACAGGATCGTTGACAATTTTGAAGGGAAAATAGAGATTTATGGATGAGTACCTGCCTTTTATAGGATGTGGGAATCCCCATTAGGATAAGGATTTGGATGTTTAAATCTCCCATAGATAAATCATATATTAATTAAATAGATGAATTAAATCAAAATCCAATCCCAATCTAATTTAAATCTAAATAAATCCAATAGATAAATATTTATCCTTATATTAACTATTTAAAACAAGCCAATCATTCTAACCACAATTTAAAGTATAGTAATTAACTAAAATATATTTTTATAATTAATTTAAAAAGAATTTCGAAAATAAGTATGTATATTTAAATATTTGAAACACCTTTTTGACAAAATAAATTTGTATTTCGAAAATTCATAGGGGACATGAAATATATTTCATGCATCTTGCACACAATTAGTATCAATAAAAATAATAGTTTTTCTAACTACTACAAATATTTGTACAGTAAAATAAAATGTAAATAATTATTATTTTTGGAAATCTCGACGCACTTCTTCTCATAACTTTAAAAAATAAAAATACTTATCACATATTATTTTGAAAACTATCTTACATAAATAAAATTTTATAATTAAAAAACCGTTTTTCTAAAAAGGTGTACCTTGCACACATTCGCACTCGACATGCACAATACGGAAAACGTAAATTGGTGCGCGACGTACAATACAAAATTTTAATTCAGTACCAAATTTATTAAAAAAATAGTAGAAATTTAGGGGTTTTACATAAAACCCAAGCGTAATAATAAGACCTGATTCACGAGTTATAGGCTTATACCATATCATCGAGACAATAAGACACCCTTACAACCAAACAAGGACAAACGGTGCCAATATCGTGCTGAGATAAGATATATCCTATAACCATGGGCAGCTGAAGGGCTTCTGGTCGCGACTTCGGTCCATAGCCTATTGCAGCACAATAGCCCAACCCAACAACCAAACAAGGACATGGGTTGGACCACGCACCACGATAGTCCATGTTCCTCTGTTGCTAACAGAAGAAAACATATCACAAAACAAGTCAACTTACAAGCGGCCAATCAATCCTACGGCTTTCTATGAATTGCCTGGGTTATCCCAGTAATGCAATATATATATAGGAATCCTCAGATCGTATCGTATTCCAGCAGAGCTAGCCAAACCATTATATATACGCATGCACGAAATGCACCGGTCCCTCGAAAGGCCACCGCGCTAGAACAAGCAGTAACGGTTCCAGCTCTCCTATAGGAAGAGCTGGCTCGGCATTCACAAATCAGATATTGCACTCCACTAGTGCGGATGACTATACAGTATCCGAGGTGGCCAACCCGACGCGCCAGGACGGGACCCAGGGCGACTGGTGACGTACGATCTCGAGATCCTGTTCCCACCCCATGCATCTACCAAGTTAAGTTTTCTTAGATTAACCCTATCTTGATATTGGAATTACATGTCGTGGTCACATGGTCATCCTCTTATATGTCGTACCATAGTACGTGTACCCTAAGTATGAATCCACATCGGCTCAATCTAGATCCATGCTTAGTGTAATGCTTTAAACAACAATCAACATACCACGACACTATTATCGACAAATTACCATGACTATGCTGGAAGGTACACATGTATTGACATATAACACGAATGATCACTTAGCAAGTAGAGTCACACCTCATTGCACTCATTAAATAGCAATGCAGTGCATACTAATATTGCATCTCAATACACACTTAGAATAGGTACCAGCACGTATACAGGTAATCAGGTCAGGAACACGGTCAAGTCAGGAAGTCACGTGGACCCCTCGTGACATAAAAGTCACATATGAATTCTGGTTAAAATGAGATATGAAGGTCCTTGAAGCCAAGACAAAGATCTACAACTTTTATATTGGGAGTTGGGAGAAATTCTGGCCACGAATCAGCCAAATAGGACATAAAACATACAAAAACAGCCAAAATAGGCACTATGAGCGGCAGTAGATGGATGCTCATCTTTGCGGCAGGGTAAGTGGGTACCCATCTATGCGGCAGCATAGATAGAATCCCATGTGGCAGGATAAACAGAATCCCATACGGCAGTAGATGGGTACTCATCTATGCGGCTGGGTAAACCGAATCCCATGCGGCAGTAGATGGGTACTCATCTATGCGGCTGGGTAAATGGATACCCATCTATGCGGCAGCATAAATAGGATCCCTTGCGGCAGGGTTAACATAATCCCATGCGGCAGTAGATGGGTATTCATCTATGCGGCTGGGTAAATGGGTACCCATCTATGCGGCAGCATATATAGAATCCCATGCGGCAGGATAAACAGAATCCCATACGGCAGTAGATGGGTACTCATATATGCGACTGGGTAAATGGGTACCCATATATGCGGCAGCATAGATAGAATCTCATGCGGCAGGATAAACATAATCCCATACGGCAGTAGATGGGTACTCATTTATGCGGCTGTGTAAACAGAATCCCATGCGGCAATAGATGGGTACTCATCTATGCGGCTGGGTAAATGGGTACCCATCTATGCGGCAGCATAGACAGAATCTCATGCGACAGTAGATGGGTACTCATCTATACAGCTGGATAAATGGGTACCCATGCAGCAGTAGATGGGTACTCATCTATGCGGCTGGGTAAATAGGTACCCATCTATGCGACAGCATAGATAGAATCCCATGCGGCAGGATAAACAGAATCCCATGCGGCAGTAGATGGGTACTCATCTATGCGGCTGGGTAAATGGGTACCCATCTATGCGACAGCATAGATAGAATCCCATGTGACAGAATAAACAGAATCCCATACGGCAGTAGATGGGTACTCATCTATGCGGCTGGGTAAGTGGGTACCCATCTTCTCCGAAAATCTGATAAGGATGGCCATGGAACCCACAGCTTCCAAGCTCCATAAAACCTTCACTCTAAGTCCAAATTTGGACTTCCATAGGTCAAATAGGGTAGAAAAAAATTTCTACAATATAGAACAACTAGATTTTGAAAACAAAGAAGTTTGATAGATCAAAATCCAAGAAAACTGAAAATGGCACAAACTTAGATCTACACAAAACTAGCCATTAAAATCAAAAACTCCAAGAACTAAACTTGTAGAGGATGATGAGAAGAACAATATAGACAAATCATATCAAAGAAAAATTAAGAAATAAAAATACAAGAATCTCTCCATTTGGTGCAAGATGTACTTGCCTCTCTCCAATGGGTAGGGTTTGGTGGAGGAAGAAAGAAAATGAGAGTTGTGAGGAGAGAAAAGAGAAGAGGGGTTTAAGTATCAAGTCATGTTAATCTCCCACCATCCATTCCTCCCTACACAATCTAGACCATCCATGCTTATCATGTTGAACCAAGTTAAACCAAGTTGGTTCAACATGAGCAAAATAAACCAAGAGCTAAGTAAAAGCAGAAATAAAATACAGAAAAATATAATTAGCATAAAATTAAAGAAATTAGATACAGAATAAATGCATGATATATATTAAATAAATGCATTCAAGCAGTACACATATTAAAATATGTATTCTGGGAACGGGGAGTGACACTCTTGTCTTGCGCGAGCACAACTCGAGCCTCGCACATACATCACGCCATATTAGGACGATTATTTTACGAAAATGCTGACATGGTGATTCATATCCAGCGTGAATAATCAAACTTGCGGGAGATCACAGCGTGATAATTGGATTGTTTCAACTTGTGGTTTGATACGAAGGTGAATTTGAGGATGGTTCAGACTTATGATTGACGATTGAGTAAATTTGAGGATTGAGTAGTCCAATCTGCGTATCGAAAATGAATTAGTCTAGACTCAAAGTAAGAGTTATGTCCCGATGAAAACGATTATCCTGCAGGAATGCATGGTGATTTCATATCCAGCATAAATGATTGTACTTGCGTGAGATTGGGGTATGACATATTATTAAGCTAGACGACCTTGTGATCGATTATATGAATTGTGATAAACGACTTAGAGAATATGGAATGAGAATTATGGTTTAGCAATAAATCGTGTCATAGCGTACTTGACTTGGGAAGAATGGATAGATAGATTATATCGATCATGTTTGAAGAGATAGACTATGTAAATTGCTAGTTTGGACATGCGATAGAAATATGTAGAAGATTTGGTTGAGCAGAATTTACAATAGGATGGCTTTACTGAATGACTCGGACCCCTGGACTGAATGCTGCATGCGAATAGGAGAATCTATGCTCAAACTTTATAAATCGGAGTAATGCGAGCTTGGGTAGAAAATTCTGTACTATCAACTTGGTTTGACCTTAGGATTGGGGTTAGTGTTGATATTATTGTTTGGGAATGGTGATTCCAATACCGACGGATGATTTTAGCCTAGAGAGATGGCCTAGCGGTTAGGCAAGACATCCTTGTTTCGAGAGTTATTATCAGTACGATTGATCTTGAGGATTGATAGGATTGGATACTGGTGGACAGAATGATTCATAAGTATGGAAACACCACTCACGAGGCTCGACTGAAATGTATATATTTCAGGGATGGCTGAATATGTGTACGATCTGACTCGAGTGGAAATGGCAAATTCTTCAACACGTGGCTTGGTTGAAATATATGTATTTTGGGGACGCCTAAAATATGTGCATGATCCAACTAAGTGATACGTTGAATTCAAATGAGACTAAAGGAACGAAAATGTATCGAGAATTTTGAAATAGTGTGTTTCAAAAGAGAAATTGATGGTAGTGCGATCGTTGGATTTGAAATAAACTTGAACATATATTGAGCCATTGATGCAAGTCAGGATTCAGAGATTGGTTAAGATGAGTGTGTACTCAGTAAGTTTTGAGGACGAAACTTTTTTTGAGTGGCGTATAATGTAATGCCTCTTCCAGCTTAGTTCAATTAGAGGAATCGAAATGCCAACATCGTTCGAACTCAGCCATGTAACGGCTTGTTCGAAGTCCTGCTCGGTCGAGGTAGCTCCTTACTCAGGTGGGTGACTTCGGTGAACTTGCCTCATCTTGGCCTTCACACTAATAAAATGAAAGTTTTCAACTACACAAGTAGGCTTGATAATAAAAGAGACAAATCCACATAGTTAAGGGAATAATCTTAACTTGGGTCAGATTGAGTTAGAATATGGAAAGGTCCCACAGTCGGCTTAAAAATGTACACGACGTGCTTTCAAAATGACACTCGGTCCTTCATCCTGTGACTTGGAAGAAGGAAAGTTGGTCTAAGTTGCCACAAAGATATGAAATTAGCCTAAGTCATAGGCGTCGCACGTATAAATGCTTGATAAAGCATGCACGGTCCCATCGTCCAATGCTTGGCATAGCAAAAGTGTCCCACAAGTCTTAATGTACTTTCTTCGGTACAAGGCTTGGCATAGCCTTTGCTCGTCCCATGGATTAAGTTGTTGCATGATTGAGTTAGGCAAGAGTTTTGCTGGGCTATCAAAGTCATAGCAAGCACTGTCCCATGTTTTCAGCGATTGTCAAAGTCACATAGTCCCACGTTCTCACGGCTCGTCATATAAAGTATGACTTGGACGGTAGTGTCACATAGAACATAAGTTAGTTTAAGACACGAGCTGCGGTTGGTTCAAGGAAAAGTATGCCATGGTCTATGGAACACAAAAGAACACGTTTGTTCAGGTCAAACTGGAAGGCTATGTAGTAGTCGTTCCCTGGATTTTAAATGATATGAAGTTCATGCGACCATTTGTCGTCGGGACCGGTCCCGTGGCTTAGGAGTCTCCAATGAAGAATGAAAATCATGGACATGGATAAAGAATTATAAGGAAGAGAAAGCAAGTTATATTATCTGTAGGCATTGCATTTACATTGAGTCTAGAAGTCGTCGTAGGTGTGTGGTCATAGACAACTTGTGTACAAGGGGTAGTCTTCTTCGATATGATCTCCGAGGCCTCAGGATCATGTCGTTCCCGGGGGAAGTGAGTTGGCTAAAATAGGATGCTGGATGTACCATATAGGAAATTCGGGCTTCCATGTGTTAGCTACCCATTGGATGATCGTCGTCTATCCTCAGCCAAGTCCAAGATAGCTTGGCATTGCTAGTGACCTTTCATATAGATTGAGTCGATGTGCTGAGCGACAATTCGCATGCACGGTATCGGTTGAATCAAAGAAAGTACAAGTACGACACGAATTGAGTTAAGAAAGTAAAGCATTGGATAAGGAGCCTAAGATTTGGCTATAGCAAGGACACGTGCTTCGGCACGAATATGATGTCGTATTTGAGTCGTCAACACAAGTTCCACAAAATCGAAATTGAGTCATCTCGAGTTAAGTCAGGAAGGGCCGCAAGGCAAAGTTTGGTTAAGTCGTATTGTATTGTGAGGCATGGCCTCGATGTTTGAAGCACAGACCAAGTCGATGACACGAAACATGTTGCGTCCCAAAGTAGATGTCAGAAGGGCAAGTATGAGTCGATACTTGATGTTGCAAGCACGATAATGGTCTAGAGGCACATCGATAAATAAGTTATCGGTGCGAGACATGGTGATAGTCTAGAGACACAAATAGGCCAAGAGTCTATGTCATAAAATCGATCCCGAGGCAAGAGTAGAAAGACAATAAAAAAGGAATTTAGTTTCTCAGAGTAAATGAACATGTTAGTTTTCTATGGATGGGGGAGGAGCTCACTCCACCAGTACAGTTAAGTACTGACACCCACACAGTTTTATGTGCAGGAACAAGTAGAAGACCGTCTCGCTTGGACGCGCTGAGGCATAAATTTTTTTGGCGTTTTGAGGCGTGCGGCCGCATGGAGTCAGAACTTATACGAAACATAATGTATGGACATCACATATCCGAAGCATCCGCTGGCTCGTCAAATTATATTAAGAGATGTGAGAGAGTTGAGTGATTATAATCAGAGAGAAAAGTGAGCTTGAGTGATTGTAACTTGATTTCGCGTCTTTGTAATTTTATTTCAAGTACCAATAAAAAATTCTGATTTTATTTCAATGCTTGTGTTGTCTTGTATATTTAATGTTTCTGCTTGAGACTTTTGTGTTACGATCCCGACGCAAGCTGTTGTAATCGGTTGTTATGGAATCCGTCTTGCACGAGCGCAACCTAGGCTCATACGGCATCATGTCTTAGCGAGGACGATCGGTCCTACGGGACCGGGGCGTGACACTTATAAGCATGCCTCCTAGAAATGGAATGAGAAAGTTTCTCTTTGGGAATGAAAAATGCCTTGAAAATGGTTGAACAATTGATTCAATCTCAAAAAGTTCCCTTAATAGATACATAATTGAAGAGAAACAGGGGCTCAGTGTTTCATGAAAAAAGACAACCTAAAAAAGAAATATTTGATTAAGATGTGGGTGAGACCTCTGAATTTGTTGCTGAGTCAATTGAATAATCATTTAGAATCAATTACTTCTTATATATATATATATATATATATATATATATATATATATATATATATATATATATATATATATATATATATATATATTTATATTTATATTATATATATATATATATATACATATATATAAAATAAAATATATATATATATATATATATATATATATATATATATATATATATATATATATATATATATATATATATATATATATATTATCATGCTATTGTGTCACTAAAGAGAAGGTTTAATCAATACCAAAACTATGAATTTTTTTTCGTTTATTATATAGAAGTTTAATTTATTAGATAAAGATGTTTTGAAATTTGTTGTAGTCGTCTAAAATGTACTTTGAGACATGGTGATTACTCTAATATTGATGGAGATGAATTGTTCGAGGACCTGAATATTTTATGAGATCTTCTACTAAAAGACATTCAAGCATTTTAGGTATTAAATTTCACGAAGAAAATTAATTATGTTTTCCTACTACAAATATTGTCTATAGAGTTTTATTGACAATACAAATGACTGTTGCATATGCAAACATGAGTTTTTTTAAGTTGAAGCTATTGAAATCATACATGTGATCAACCATTGTCACGATCCGCTACCCAAATTGTTGGGCCGGGCCGAGTCATGTCCAGCCTACGCTTGAGATAAAACATAGTATATTGTTCTAAAGACAAACAATATATGATCAAAGTGTGCTAACAGTTCTATATGTCATATTGAGTCAAAAATATCCCAAACACAAAATCATCTAGTATATAAATATGTTCCAAATACATAGCCAAGACGTAAAACTGGATACAGGTCCAGTATCAAAATATATAGTCTAAAACATGTCTGCTCTTAAAAGTCCCGAGCAACTAAACAAACTAGACGAGTTTCCCCGCAGGTACATCCTCGTAAGGTAAAGTCTGGTCCTAGATGGCAACCCCATAATAGGAATCACATAGCAACTCCTCCTCGGTAAGTATACCTACAACGTTATCCTGTCAGGACGGGAGCAAGTACTGATTCTCACAAACTAAATATACGAAACATGAAATAAACAGAAGTGTAATAAACAGGAATCATGGCATATCACAATCTATCATGGCAATGATACATATGTCATAGCGACAGATGTATATATAATATTTAAAACTGGAGCAGGTACGTGATCGTCAATAGGTGTACAATATGCGAAGGGCACATGTAAATAAAATGTACTTTCGTACAAGTGATAAGACGATAGATGTACATACGCACAAATACAGCTTTGAAAAAAACCTACGGCGCGGTAACATAGAAAATAAAACCTTGCTCGAGTACGGTAGAGGGGACATGATCACGTACTCAACTATCAGTTTTCCCATAACTTAGATTCTAAACATGTGAGAGATACAAGAACAGTATAAAACATGGTGGATACTGAGAGTAGTATAAAGCATGTGAAACATGGAGAGATATGACTTGCAGTTTAGGTATCGGTATTTAACATGGTTTTTACACAATTCATTATATGCAGTAAATAAAGTTTATAGAGGTACTTGCCTTGTGCAAAGCAAGGGTATGTATATGAAGCTATAGATATCCTGGTGTCCCATCACTGTAAAAAGGATATATAAACTTAGTTTTTATACTAAGCTAAATACTAGGACACTAGTGGTATGACACGACTTTCTGACTGGACACCTAGCCAAATGATGACTTTAGCATAGGAGACCAATGTGCGGTGACACAATACCTAAACCAACTTTCTAGGGCCTTTATACTATAGTAGGGTAAGGTCCAATACTAAAATATCCCAAAATCACACATAACATCGCAAGTCGTAATTATTCAATAAATAAATCAGACTGTACACTGTGTTCCAACAATTATTAAGATAGGCAAAAAGCCCAAATATACATAAAATAAAGTACCAACCTTGTTAATTATAGAAATTTATACTAATTTTTCTGGAATTTATAAACCCTCGTAGATATTTATTAAAAATCAGTAAACATAAGTACTCTGAAAATGAGTTTTATTTTCCTATTTTTATAAAATATCAAAATTACTAATTAAATCCTGCAAAATTATATTAAATTAGCTAAATTAACATAGTATTTAAATATAATTGTTTCCAGATTTTTATTGAACTTAAATTACATATAAAAATTCAAATACAACAAGTTATAATTTCTGGAAAATAAATAAATAATTATTTATTATTTTATCCACGTATACGAAATTGAACCGGAGTCCAGATACAGGACCCAAAGCCATGAATCAAGTCCGATATGACTCATACAGGTCTTGAATGTATTTAGGCTCATTTAAGTCCACAGAACCCATGCTAGGTTTGGACTCAAATGGCCGTAATCAATCGGAATACAAAAATGCATATTTTTAAATATATAGACAAATGAATATTAAAATATTTTAATAATATATGTTAATGTAGTGAAATATACAAGTCATAAAATTAAATAATAAAATAACTTGTAAATTTATACATAATAACATATAGCACAAATTATATTTACATACATAGAAGTATATACATATAATTTAGTATATAAAAATGCATATATATATATATATATATATATATATATATATATATATATATATATATATATATATATATATATATATATATATATATATATATTGTTTCCAGATTTTTATTGAACTTAAATTACATATAAAAATTCAAATACAACAAGTTATAATTTCTAGAAAATAAATAAATAATTATTTATTATTTTATCCACGTATACGAAATTGAACCGGAGTCCAGATACAAGACCCAAAGCCATGAATCAAGTCCGATATGACTCGTACAGGCCTTGAATGTATTTAGGCTCATTTAAGTCCACAGAACCCATGCTAGGTCTGGACTCAAATGGTCGTAATCAATCGGAATACAAAAATGCATATTTTTAAATATATAGACAAATGAATATTAAAATATTTTAATAATATATGTTAATTTAGTGAAATATACAAGTCATAAAATTAAATAATAAAATAACTTGTAAATTTATACATAATAACATATAGCACAAAATTATATTTACATACATAGAAGTATATACATATAATTTAGTATATAAAAATGCATATATTTTTTTTTTTATGCATATATATATATATATATATATATATATATATATATATATATATATATATATATATATATATATATATATATATATATATATATATATATATATATACATATATATATATATATATATATATATATATATATATATATATATATATATATACATATATATATATATACATATATATATATATACATATATATATATATATATATATATATATATATATATATATATATATATATATATATCTTCATATATATATTATATAAAAAATATTATGACTTGTACTCCGGTTCAATTTATACATATATATATATATATATATATATATATATATATATATATATATATATATATATATATATATATATATATATATATATATGTGAAGATGAGTTTTTTTGTCACCCTTCCGCTGTCCTCCCCGCTGGGGAGCCCCTAGGCTCTCCCCTCCGCCTCTTGTCTGCCCTCACGACGCTCCGCCCCCCCTCCGCTATGCCCCTCCTTGGCCGGACGAAGTCCTGGCTTTGGTCCACCAAGCCTCCCTTCACCCTTCTTCCCGCATTCCCTCAGGTGTTCAGCTTCCTCCACGACCCATTCCCCAAGTCTCCGGCGTCTCTAACTACTCTTCTCCGCCCAACCCCAAGTCTCCGGCGTCCCCATCTACTCTCCACCGCCCCCCCTTTCTCACTCGCTCAGGAGAGACCCCCGGTGGTCCTTCCAGCTCGGCCCCCTTCATCCCTCGGGCGGAGCCTCCGGCTGGAGTATGGCCGGCTATCCATGGTATGACCACTTTCAGGCGACTGTCTTCAGTTTGCCGCCTAACCCTCAGGTTCAAACTCCCATCGGGAGTGACGCCTCTTGGGGCAGTGCGCTCCCAGCGGTGCTGGTGGTGGGCCGCCTAACCCTCAGATTCAAACTTCCATCGGGAGTGACGTCTTTTTGGGTAGTGTGCCCCCCTGCGGAGCAGGTGGTGGGCCACTTGCCTCTTGGCCACCCACTCGGGATAGCTGGCCCCTCAACGAAAGTGGTCCATCATTTACGCTCATCCAGCGCGTGAAGCTCCCCTCTTCTACGCTTCAGGCGGTGGGGCCCACCCCTCCTTTTCCTACGAGCTATACGCGGGCAGAGAGCCTAACCATCTTTTTTACGCTCGGAAGGGACCCTACGCGGGACAGCTGGCCTCTCAGGGCGCGTATTGGCCTCCCCCCATCTCCGCATATTCCCTTCCACCCCCCAACCGCGTACTCCCCCAAACCATTTCCCCCCTGCGTATGTTCCTCCCTCCCTCCCAGCCCCTCCCGCTCCCTCGGCTCCCTCCTCTCCAGTTGAGCCCCCGGCTCCCTCCGTCCCCTCTCTCGTTGCTCCAGATGAGCCCTCGGCTCCATCCGCCCCTCGTTAGATCATTCGTTGCCCATTCAGCTTGTTGGTCCCACCACCCTCCCCATCCCCGTAACTCCCCCGCCCTTTCTTCCCCCCTGCCGAGCCTAAGGGCCCGGTACCCTCGGTTCCCACTCCTCCAGCAGTCGGCCTCCTCCCGCCCCCGATGGCCTCGGGAGTCCCTGGCTCTTCGGATTCGGGTTCCTGCCGTCCGTCCTTGGGCGGGGCGCAGGCGGACTCTCCCTCGGCTAGCAGGGCGGCCATCGCTCAGGTCATCTCTCCGTCCATCCCCGGCCAACTGTCCCCCCCTTCATCATCACCTGGTAAAGGCATCCCGACGGACCCCGCCTTTAACCCTTCCCAGAGCGCCCCTTCCGGATCAGCTCCAATGTCCTACGCCGCCATGCTGCGTCCGGACCTAGCTTCTGATCAAAGTTGCATTCTCCCGGATGTCCGTCTTCCGGACATCGAGTACTCTCGGGACGCTCCAGTGCCTTTAGTTCCCTTCTCCAAATCGGAATTAACCTCTCTGTCATCATCCTTTCCACACTCCTTTATCCTCAAATTTTCCTCTGGTTGTCCCAAGCTCTCCAGGGTGCAGGAGGAGATTGCCAGATGGAAGTTATCGGCTCAATACAGTGTTGCTCCCATAGATCCAAGGCATATTCTTCTCCACTTATCCTCAGACATTGACCACAGGACCGTGTGGTCCAAAGGCACTTACATGATCGACTCCTACCAGATGAAGATCATTAAGTGGTCGTCTAGCTTCAGCACAAAAAAAGATTCCACGAAGGTCGCCGCTTGGGTGACCCTGCCCAATCTTCCCCTCATTTGCTTTGTTCCAGCGGCTATTAGGCGTATTGCCAACTCCTTCGGCACGTACGTGGCAACGGCGCCAGAGATTAGCAACCTCACCAAGGCTCACTACGCTAAAATTTGCGTGGAACTC
Organism: Iris pallida; assembly: GCA_029216955.1. NCBI lineage: Eukaryota > Viridiplantae > Streptophyta > Magnoliopsida > Asparagales > Iridaceae > Iris > Iris pallida. The sequence continues at coordinate 535,920 of JANAVB010001599.1, read as the reverse complement.
GACCTTTCCTCGGAACCACCGAATTTTATCACTATAGAGCTGGGCAATCAGACCCACACACAACAAATCCTCTACGACAACCATATTTTGTTCTACACACACCGCCATCTAAGAGGCCACACCCCAAAACATTGCCACCGCCTCCATCCGGAACTCAAGAAGAAACCAGCCTGGAACGAAAAAGCGCAAACAGAGGAGAGGACACCCCATGATCCCATTCTACCCCTTCCCAATACTCATATCCGTTTCAACTCTAGAGACGGCAGGTCGGACAAGAGCGAGACCCCCAGCAATGCGTTGATCCCTCACAATACTCAAGCTATCACACTCTCCAACCAATTCGCCGCTCTTGATTCAGAGGAGGCGGCTTCTCCTTCGACATCAGAGCCTCTCCAAGTCGAGAGCACCATCGCCACAATCCCCAGAGCGGAGGAGGAAGAAGCGTCCATCGTCAATACGACGATGAGCATCAACACGTAATCGAAGACCCCATCGTAACAGCCCTTGCAATTCTAGGCCCGGACCTAGTTCAGAGGGGGCAACAGATTCAAGCGGCAGGCTTTCCTCTCCAGCAATCCATGCTACTGATAGAGAGCACCAGTGACTCCCTAGTTATTCCCCCAGAGGACCCCAACCTGGACTCCGCCGGGGAATCAATCGGCCCTCCCCCGGACCAGCACACGGAATCAACTCGTGACCATCCTACCACTACTAAGAACGAGAACGGGGTCTTAATAAGGAAAGGACTAGCAGATTCCATTACCATCCTAACCAGATCCGTCGAAAAACGGAAAAAACAAACCCCCCACAACCTCCTTAATGATTAACATCCTATCATGGAATGTCCACGGGCTGGGGAACAAACCCACACTAAGGAGAATCATCAGCCTGAAGAAAATCCACAAGATAGACATCCTCATTATTCTTGAACCCAAAATTCTTCCCAAAAGATTAAAATCAATCCAGCTGCAGCTAGGCCTACCCACGGCCATTGCTGGCAGATACGACATTTGGATCCTTGGTACAAAAGATGTCAGATTAGGGTGTATCCAGGACACCCGGCAAGCCCTCTCCTGCTGGTTAGATCACCCCATGCTTCCCGAGCGTACAATCATCTCGGCGGTCCACGGCAGCTGTGATTTCTTAGAGCAAAAAATCCTCTGGAACGATCTCCTTGACATCCATCTAAATTATAGCAATTCCCCTTGGCTTTGCATTGGAGACTTCAATGCTCTCACCTGTAGAGAGAAGAAAATCGGGGGCCGCCCCCCTCCTATCCTAGCCATGCAAGACTTTAACAACTTCATTTTCAATGCCAATCTAGCCCCACTCCAGTTCATCGGCAACGCTTTCACCTGGTGCAATATGCAAGAAGGCAACCGCCGTCAATATTCCCAACTCGACAGAGCCCTCACAAACGTCCTCTGGCATGGAATGGGGATCACCACCAACCTGTCTCATCTCAACTCCTCCGAATCCGACCACGCCCCGCTGCTTGTGGAAGTTAAAAACAATACTAACCCATCCAAAAAGAACTTTCAATTCCTCGACCTCTAGACCGAGCACCCGCAATTCTTGGATATTGTGGCGGAAGCATGGAACAGTGAGGAATCACCAAACCCCCTTACCCGTATCAGCAACAGGCTCAAGGCGCCTAGGAAAGCACTGTCCAAATGGAGCAAACTTGCGTTCGGGGACATCTTTCAAGCCGTTCGGGTGGCCGAGGACGACGTCACCCGTACAGAAGCCAGGTTTGCATCTGATCAGTCCCTGGCGGCCAGAATCGCCCTCAACCTAACCAAGGCCATGCTCAAATTTAGGTGTAAAGTGGAGACCGACTTCTGGAAGCAAAAAGCCAGATTGAAATGGGACAGTGACGGGGACAAAAACTCGAAATACTTCCATGCCTGCGTCAACGGGCGAAGACAAAAGCTAGCGATCCACCACACCACTGACGAGAGCGGGAACATCATTACTGACCAGAAAGGCATCCAAGCTGCTGCTACGGACTTCTATTCCAAACTATTCTCCAAAGAAACAGTTCACAAAGACAACGCCTTCCTGGAACAAATCCTCTCTCTCATTAATGAAGCCGACAACGCCCAGCTAGAGCGCACTCCCACCATCCAGGAAGTGAAAGAGGCGATTTGGGACCTCAACGAGCGTAGTACTCCCGGACCGGACGGATTCTCGGGGACCTTCTTTCGCAAATACTGGGATATTATCAAGCAGGACATCACTGAAGCGGCCATAGCATTCTTTGAAGGAGCCAATTACCCCAAAGCCATCTCAAGCGCCAAACTCATCCTCATCCCGAAAAAAGAAAACCCGGAGACCTTTCGAGACTTTCGACCAATAAGCCTGTGTACTTTCACTAACAAGATAATATCCAAAATTATCGCTACCAGAATGGCAGGGATCCTCCCGAAGATCATCTCTGAGGAGCAGAGCGGCTTTGTCCGCGGGAGGAACATCCAGGACAATATAATGTTAGCCCAAGAGTTAATTACCTGCATGAAATTTCCAGCTAGAGGGAGAAACATCGTAGTCAAAATCGACATGGAAAAAGCTTACGACAGACTAGATTGGCAATTTATAATCTGGGTATTCAGGGCTTTCAGCTTCTCCGAGTATTGGACCAACTTAGTTTGGAGATCTATCAGCAACTCATGGTTCTCAACGGTCATCAATGGCCAAGCCGGAGGATTTTTTAAATCCAGTCGAGGGGTTAGACAAGGAGACCCACTATCATCTACGGTCTTTATCATAGCGGCCGACGCCCTGAGTAGGAACCTCAATAATATGGCCAACACTCCGAACTTCCAGCACTATCACATATCCAACGGATGCCCAATAATTACTCACCTGGCCTTTGCTGACGATTTACTCATCTTCTCGTCCGGGGACGAAGGAGCGGTGGCAGTGGTCCGCGACACCCTGCAGAGGTACTCCACCTGCTCAGGTTTGAAGATCAACCCATCCAAGAGCGTCATTTATGCCCACCACAATATCAAAAGAGAGCACGCTATGAGACTCGCTCACCTGACGGGCTTCTCCGTTGATCATCCTCCGTTCACCTATATGGGATGCCCCCTCCTGTACGGCAAATCCAATACTGGTATCTTTGAGACATTGATCACTCGTATCAGGAACAAACTTGCTGGGTGGCATAATGCTACTTTATCTCCAGCAGGCAAGATTATCCTTATCAATCACGTGCTCACCTCTATTCCCATCTACTCCTTGGCGGCGTGCTCTCCGCCTTTGAAGGTTCTTTCTTCGATTGAGCAGACCTTTTATAATTTCTTCTAGAGGCATTGTAATGGCATTAACAAACATCACTGGGCTAGCTGCGATTCTATGGCTCATCCAACTGAGGAAGGGGGTTTGGGATTCACCAAAATCATTCATATCGTTAAAGCTTTTTCGATGAAGCTGTGGTGGAAACTACGCACAAACGAGAATTTATGGACCAGGTTTATGAAGAACAGGTACTTCAAGCATATCCATCCAACAGAGGCCATATCCAACAGCAGATCATCTGCGGCATGGCGACGCATCCTTAATGGGCATGCCCTTGCCGAACCTGAGATGAGACTTCAATTGGGGAACGGCAAGTCGAACCCATTCCGGGAGAGATGGATTGGGGATAGCTTGATCACGCGGCTCACGGAGATCCCGACGGACAACAAAATCAAAGACTTGTGGAACAACCTTAGCGAAGACTGGAACTGGGACAAGATTCGCGAATGGGCCGGTAACGAAACGGTGGAGAACATTCAAGCGAGCGGCTTGAAGATCGGCCACGAAGCCGATGCTCTGAGATGGACATGCGTGGCCTCCGGGGTATTCTCGGTGAGGTCGGCGAGACTCGCTGTCCGCGGACCGGGGAAACCGCATCAGCCTATTAATCAATACTGGCACTCCTGCATCCCAAAGAAATGGTCCTTCCTTATGTGGAGAGTGCTTAGAAAGAAACTGTCGACCGACGACATCCTTAACACCATTGGGATTAGCTTGGCTTCCGCAAGCAATTACTGCTCAGATTGCCAGATCGAGACTGTCGACCACATCTTCTACCAAGGAAGCTTGTCAGGCAATATCTGGAGGGCCCTCAGCCAAACCTACAGCATGGAGCCGGGGGGCGGATGCTTCCACGATCTAGCAGTCTCTTGGGGTAGAGCATCCCACGGCCACAATATCGTCGCAGTGGCCGCCACATGGGCGATTTGGAAGAATCGCAACAAGGCGAGATACGAAGAGCACCAATACTCTGCCAACCAGATCATCCGGGAGGTCTTCCGCCTTTGCCAAAAAAGGAGCACTCTGTGCTCCCATAGTCCGACTTCATTCTGGTTTCCCCATTCCTAATCCAAGATCCTGGGTTTCCCCCTCTTTTCACTTTTTGGTGGTATACTTGTACAGTTCAGAATTGTATACGCGTCAGGCTTCGGTATTTTGAGCCTTGATTAATAAAGAGAGGGGTTTTCTTAATATATATATATATATATATATATATATATATATATATATATATATATATATATATATATATATATAAACTCAGCCCAAAACCCATTGGGCCTGAACCCAAACCCGTTACTGTGCGGGTTTAAACCCGTTACCATTTAAACCAAACCCGTTACCCATTAATTATTAAACTCGTGTCCGGACAGTTAGGGACACGAGCGTGAATTCGATACGAATCCTGTGTCCGTGGCTGGCACGACACGTATGACACAAATCTCGCGTGTCCACGTACATCACTGTACTCCTGGACACATGGCGAGTCCCTCTACGTGTACACGAGACACAAACACGTAGCATAGGTAGAATGACACGTACGTGTCCGATGAACGGAGGCTGTCGGGGGCGTTACACGGCGGAGGAAGCGTCGTGGGGCGTCGAAAAAATTCAGCCGAGTTCGTCTCGTCGAGGCGAACCGAATGGTGGTGGTCGGAGGTGACGACGACGGCTGGGGCAGCGCCTAGGGTAGATCTAGGGTTCCGGTGATCGTCGGGGAAGAATAGGCTAGGGCGGAGGCTGTGGGGTTCAGGAAGTGAAATAGGGTTAGGGTTTTGAACGGGGGTCTTTTTATAGGGCTGGGTTTGGGATTAGATTAGGGTTATTGCCGTGATTTTAGGAATTAGGGTTAGGGTTACGGCGAGTCGGTCATCGATTAGACGGAGACGAAGACGGTGGTCACGACATTTTACAGAAACCCCCCCAATATTCGTTATTACACAAAGCCCCCACCGCCTTTGTATATGCAAAAATCCAATTTGCATAACCCCCCCCCCCCCCCCCCCGCGCAAAGCTCTGTGCAAATTTAATTTGCGCAAAAGATTTGAATATTGCAAACTGCCTTAAAAAAATTTAAACAATTGCAAAATGCATTTAAAATAATTTAATAAATTACAAAATGATATTAAAATAATTTAATAAATTACAAAATGATATTTTTAGGTTTTAAAAACTATTTAAAAATTCATAATAATTATAATAATTTATTTTAAGGATAAAAATGCTATTTGTAACTAAAAACCCTTAATTAAAACTAATTAAAATATTAGGGGCTTACAAATTTTTCCTCCTTGAAAAATTTTGTTCTCAAAATTCACAAGGATAGAAGACTCTACAAATATTCTAACATAGCAAGCAATTAAAACAATGACGAAGGCTATTTATTAAGACTAACCTCTAAGGTATCAAGCGGGAACGGATGGTTCCCTCGCGGCTGGTGGGTCAAACAAGTAAGGATATCTCTCCCTCATGTCTGACTCCCTCTCCCAAGTAGATTCTTCCGAAGAGTGACGTCTCCAAGCTACTCGGACCAAGGGTATGACTTTATTCCTCAGCCTCTTCTTCCTCCTGTCCAATATTTCCACTGGCTGTTCGGTAACTGTAAGACTCGGTCCGATCTCCAACTCTGAATGATCTACACATGGCTGGGGTCTGGAACGTATCTCCTTAGCTGAGACATATAAAAGACATCGTGAACTCCCGCTAGGTTGGGTGGAAGTGCAACCCTGTAAGCTACCTCTCCGATCCTGCCGAGTATCTCGAATAGTCCAATGTATCTAGGGCTCAACTTGTCGCCTCGTCCGAATCGGATCGTCCCTCTGGTGGGTGATATCTTCACTAACATCAACTCTCCGTCGGCGAACTCCATCGGTCTGCGACTAGCATCGGCCCAGTATTTCTACCTGTCCTGAGCAACTCTGAGTTTGTCTCTGATCATCCTGACCTTCTCTGCTGCCTTAGTGATCATCTCTGGCCCAAGCATAACTCTATCCCCAACATCATCCCAAAAGAGCAGTGTATGGCATCGTCGTCCATATAGTGCCTCGAATGGAGACATACCGATGCTGGCTTGGTAGCTGTTGTTATATGAAAACTCTACCAAATGAAGATGGCTCTTCCATGATTCGCCAAAGTCCAGCACACAAGTCCTCAACATGTCCTCGAGCGTCTGAATCGTCCTCTCGGACTGTCCATCAGTCTGTGGGTGGTATGCTGTACTGAACTTGAACCGACTGCCCAACTCATCCTGCAAGATCCTCCAATAATGGGATGTGAATCTGCTATCCCGGTCCGATACGATGCTCACCGGTACTCCGTGCAAGTAAACTATCTGTTGCATGTATAGCTCTACCAACTTCTCGGTGGAGAGCCCCACCTTGAAGGGTATGAAGTGAGCACACTTCGTCAGCCTGTCAACGATAACCCATATAGCATCCTTCCCTCCTTAGGAACGAGAAAGCCCTGAGACGAAGTCCATCATAATATGTTCCCACTTCCATTCAGGAATGGGTTAACGGCTGTAATAGACCAGCTGGCCTCTGACGCTCCGTCTTGACCTGCTGGCAAACTAGGCATCTCAAAATGAAGCGTGATACATCTCTCTTCATCCCGTGCCACTAAAGGTGTTCCCGTAAGTCACGGTACATCTTGTTGGCACCGGGGTGAATAGAATATCACGTTCGGTGTGCCTCCTGCAAGATCGCCTCTATCAGCTCTTCCTTCGGCACGTATAACCGGCTGCCGTGCCTCAAAGATCCATCCTCTGCTATAGTGAAGTCATCAAGCAGTCCAGCTAAAGCCTGGACTCTGAGTCTGCGGAGGCTCTCATTTGTAGACTGAGTCTCCTTGATCTGCTCCATCAACCCTGACTGAATGTCTAGCGCCATCATCTGTATCACCGATCCTGGCTGAATCATCTCAATACCGAGCTTCTTCAGATCTTCCCGTAAATATCGATCTATCATCGGATACTATGCCACCGGATGCCTGCTCAGCGCATCCGCCACCATATTTGTCTTTTGGGGGTGATATTGTAAATCGATGTCGAAGTCATTCATCAACTCCAACCATCTTCTTTGCCTCATGTTCAGCTCCTTCTGTGTGAACACAAACTTCAAGCTCATGTGGTCAGTAAAGATTTCCACTCGCTCTCCGTATAAGTAGTGTTTCCACAACTTGAGTACAAATATCATCGTAGCTAACTCTAGGTCGCGGGTAGGATAGTTTCGTTCATGAGTCCGTAATTGCCTAGATGCATAAGCAATCACTTTCCCATGCTGCTGTAGGACACATCCTAGCCCCTTTCCAGAAGCATCGCTGTAAATGGTGAAACCTCCATATCCTGAAGGTAATGTCAGAACTGGAGCGGTCGTCAGCCTTCTCTTTAGCTCCTCAAATGTTGCCTGGCAGTCCTCTGACCAGATGTACTCTGCATCCTTCCGCGTCAGCTTCGTCATGGGTTCAGCTATCCTAGCAAAGTCCTGGACAAAATTTCTATAATAGCCTGCTAATCTCAAGAAGCTCATGATCTCTGAAACCGATGTCGGAGTCTTCCATGTCTCTACGGCAGCAATCTTCTTGGGATCTACTGAGATACCCTCTCCAGTGACCACATGACCGAGAAACTCCACTCGGTCTAAAAAGAACTCGCACTTCGACAATTTGGCATACAACATCTCTTTTCTCAGAATCCTCAAAACTGTCCGCAAGTGCTCTGCGTGCTCTTCCGGCGTCTTCGAGTATATCAGGATGTCGTCGATAAACACCACGATGAACTTATCCAGATACTGGTGAAATGTCTTGTTTATTAAGTTCATAAAGACAGCTGCTGCATTTGTGAGACCAAATGGCATCACCAAAAACTCGTACTTCCGATACTTCGTATTGAACGCAGTCTTCTGGATGTCTTCAGCCCTGACTTTCACCTGGTGGTAACCGGATCTCAAATCTATCCTAGAAAATACCTTCGCACCACTCAACTGGTCGAACAAATCATCTATCCGAGGCAGAGGATATTTGTTCTTAATGGTGATGGTATTCAATGCCCGGTAGTCAATGCACAACCGGACTGTACCATCCTTCTTCGGCACAAAGAGCACTGACGCTCCCTATGGAGAAGCACTAGATCGAATGAAACCCTTTTTCAACAGGTCATCGATCTGCTCCTTCATCTCTACGGCCTCCTTGGGGTTCACTCTATAGCAAGCCCGGGATACTGGTGATGAACCCGGTACTAAATCTATAGTGAACTCCACATATCTGTCAGGCGAAAGTCCTGGAAGATCCTCTGGGAATACATCTATAAACTCCCTAATGATAAGGTGTGGCGGTGCTAACTCCCCAACTGTCGTACAACAGTTCGGCTCTAGGCTGATCTCCGGCCCTATCTTTCTGACACTGAATGGCATCGTGCCTGGGGGACTAAACAGAATACTACCCTCATGACAGTCTATAGCTGCTTGAGCATAGCTAAGCCAATCCATTTCCAATATGATATCATACCCGGGAAGTGGCATCACAAAGAATCGTCTCCCAAATTCTCTCCCAGCTATGGTAGTAGAGCATCTATAGATAGCCCTAATAGGTACTGGTCCGCCTTCCGTCATTACTCTACTCATCTCCTCGGTAGGTGTAGCTACTAAGTGGTGTTTTTGTAAAAACTCTAATGACAGAAAGCTATGCAATGCACCAGAATCAAACAAGCATAGAGCTAGAAAAGTATGCAAATAAACATGACCTATGATGATGTCGGCCAAATAATCTGGCTCCGAAACCTGCTCCGGCTCTGCCTCAAGAGCTAGACTATAAGCCTTCCCCTGGGGTCCCTTCTGCTGCTGCAGATGCTGTCCGAACCTCTGCTGCTGAGTCGAAAGTGGCGGTCCCCTAGATGGTGGTCCAGTACCTGGTACCCGCGCTACTGGGCAGTCCCGAAGCTGGTGGGTAGTAGACCCACAAGCTAAGTACTGCCTCAACCTCTTCCTTCAGACGGAGTAATCATGCCCTGGCCTCCTACAGAATACACACACATCTCCCCTCTGCTGCTGTGGTCCCGGGGCTCTAACTGGTGGGGTTGGGTGATGTGGTGTGGGAGGACAGTATGTCTGCTGGTGCGATGCCGGTGCTCTCGGCTGGAAAGCCTGGCACTTTGAAGGTCCCTCGTGGTGTACGAAAGTCGGCCTCTTGTAAGACAGAAGACGCTCCTCTATCCCCCGGGCCAACTCTAGGCTCTGGTAGTAGTCAGTCGTCCCGTTTGCCACTAGGAGGATGCCAATTTCTGGGACTAGGCCATGGCAAAATCTACGCGTCATCTCCTCTGGGTCTGCAACCAGGCTAAGAGAGAAACGACTCAAATGACTAAACTCCGCCGCGTACTCGTCAACAGAACGGTTTTCCTGCTGGATGTTCTGGAATTGTAGCCCCATGGCTACTCTAGCGGTGGTCGAGAAGAATTCTTCTTGAACTGGACCTTAAACTGATCCCATGTGGCTCTCCCTCTCGCGAATAGTGGCTCATTCCTGAACCAAACTCCTGTTAAGTCTGTCAGCAGAAATCCTGCTGCCTCGACCTAAAGGTCACCCGACAATCTAGCTCCAAGGAGCTTCCTCTCCACCGAGTCTAGCCAGTCATCTGCGACTATGATGCCTTCAGTCCCCATGAACTCCATGGGGTTCAAGCCCATGAAGTCCTTGATATTCCCCGCTCTCGGTCGTGGCTCTACTGGTGGTGGGACCATAGTACGCTCCTCAGAACGCTCCATGCTCTGGCGGAGTAAGGTGGTCTGCTCCTGATGGGTCGTTAGGAACCCCTGGATCAGAGTGAGCAGCTGGTTCCCGTCGAGAGTGACGAAAGCCTGGGTAGGTATAACAATAGGTGGGGGTGGAAGTATCGGGTCCTGCTGGGACTGTGATGTGGGAGGTGGTGGAGGCATCTGGGTTGGTGGATTTGTGGAGTGGGGGTGTATGGTAGGTGGAGGTAGAGGTGTATCGGTCAACTGGTCAATCGGCTGGATAGGAAGTGTGCCATTTTCAGGTGTGTCATACTGGGACGAACGTGTGAGCACCATCTAATAAATAAAAGAACTTATAAGAACTCTTTTAAGTAAACAATCACAAACAAACAAGAAAGTGTAATTTGTAATAATGATCATATGCTGTGAGGAGTTTCCTATGTTGCAATCATAGTAATCCTCTAGGTGTTGTAAATGTTATTCCTAGTGTTATCTAGTTATCTTAAGTTTCTAATTGCAGGCATGCTTGGTACAATGACGTAACCAAAACAACTTAGTCAGGACCTGCATGGGCCACCACTAAAAACATGTCACGATCCGCTACCTAAATTATTTGGCCGGGCCGAGTCATGTCCAACCTATGCTTGAGATAAAACGTAGTAAGCTGCTCTAAAGACAAACAATATATGATCAAAGTGTGCTAACAGTTCTATATGTCATATTGAGTCAAAAATATCCCAAACACAAAATCATCTAGTATATAAATATGTTCCAAATACATAACCAAGACGTAAAACTGGATACAGGTCCAGTATCAAAATACATAGTCTAAAACATGTCTGCTCTCAAAAGTCCCGAGCAACTAAACAAACTAGACGAGTTTCCCCGCAGGTATATCCTCGTAAGGTAAAGTCTGATCCTCGATGGCAACCCCAAAATAGGAATCATATAGCAACTCCTCCTCGGTAAGTATACCTACAACGTTATCCTGTCAGGACGGGAGCAAGTAATAATTCTAACAAACTAAATATATGAAACATGAAATGAACAGAAGTGTAATAAACAAGAATTATGGCATATCATAATCTATCATGGCAAGGATACATATGTCATAGCGACAGACGTATATGTAATATTTAAAACTGGAGCAGGTATGTGATCGTCAATAGGTGTACAATGTGCGAAAGGCACATGTAAATGAAATGTACTTTCGTACAAGTGATAAGGCGATAGATGTACATACGCACAAATACAGCTTTGAGAAAAGCCTACGACGCGGTAACATATAAAATGAAACCTTGCTCGAGTATGGTAGAGGGGGCATGATCACGTACTCAACTATCAGTTTTCCTATAACCCAGATTCTAAACATGTGAGAGATACGAGAACAGTATAAAACATGGTGGATACTGAGAGCAGTATAAAGCATGTGAAACATGGAGAGATATGACTTGCAGTTTAGGTATCGGTATTTAACATAGTTTTTACACAATTCATTATGTGCAGTAAATAAAGTTTGTAGAGGTACTTGTCTTGTACAAATCAAGGGTATGTATATGAAGCTATAGATATCCTGGTGTCCCGTCACTGTAAAAAGGATATATAGACTTAGTTTTTATACTAAGCTAAATACTAGGACACTAGTGGTGTGACACGACTTTCTGACTGGACACCTAGCCAAATGATGACTTTAGCATAGGAGACCAATGTGGGGTGACACAATACCTAAACCAACTTTCTAGGGCCTTTATACTATGGTAAGGTAAGGTCCAATACTAAAATATCCCAAAATCACACATAACATCGCAAGTCGTAATTATTCAATAAATAAATCAGACTGTACACTGTGTTCCAACAATTATTAAGATAGACAAAAAGCCCAAATATACATAAAATAAAGTACCAACCTTGTTAGTTATAGAAATTTATACTATTTTTCTGTAATTTATAAACCCTCATAGATATTTATTAAAAATCAGTAAACATAAGTACTATGAAAATGAGTTCTGTTTTCCTATTTTTATAAAATGTCAAAAGTACTAATTAAATCCTAAAAAAATTATATTAAATTGGCTAAATTAACATAGTATTTAAATACAATTTTTTCCAGATTTTTACAGCACATAATTACATATAAAAATTCAAATACATCAAGTTACAATTTTTGGAAAATAAATAATTAATTATTTAATATTTTATCCACGTATACGAAAATGAACCGGAGTCCAGATACGGGACCCAAAGCCATGAATCAAGTCCGATATGACTCGTACAGACCTTGAATGTATTTAGGCTCATTAAAGTCCACAGAACCCATGCTAGGTCTGGACTCAAATGGCCGTAATCAATCGGAATACAAAAATGCATATTTTAAAATATATAGACAAATGAATATTAAAATATTTTAATAATATATATGTTAATGTAGTGAAATATACAAGTCATAAAATTAAATAATAAAATAACTTGTAAATTTATAAATAATAACATATAGCACAAAATTATATTTACATACATAGAAGTATATACATATAATTTAGTATATAAAAATGCATATATATATATATATATATATATATATATATATATATATATATATATATATATATATATATATATATATATATATATATATATATATATATATATATATAATATTATACTGTTAAGTATATTTTATATATATATATATATATATATATATATATATATATATATATATATATATATATATATATATAATATGTTATACTGTTAAGTATATTTATGAGGAAATATATATATAAACAGTATATATAAAATATACTTAACAGTATAATATATATATATATATATATATATATATATATATATATATATATATATATGTATATATATATATATATATATATATGTATATATATATATATATATATATAGACTCAGCCCAAAATCCATTGGGCCTGAACCCAAACCCGTTACTGTGCGGGTTTAAACCCGTTACCATTTAAACCAAATCCGTTACCCATTAATTATTAAACTCGTGTCCGGACAGTTAGGGACACGAGCGTGAATTCGATACGAATTCTGTGTCCGTGGCTGGCACGACACGTATGACACGAATCTCGCGTGTCCATGTACATCACTGCACTCCTGGACACATGGCGAGTCCCTTTACGTGTACACGAGACACAGACACGTAGCATAGGTAGAATGACACGTATGTATTCGATGAACGGAGGCTGTCGGGGGCACTACACGACGGAGGAAGCGTCGTGGGGTGTCGAAAAAATTCAACCTAGTTCGTCTCGTCGAGGCGAACCGAATGGTGGTGGTCGGAGGTGACGACGACGGCTGGGGCGGTGCTTAGGGTAGATCTAGGGTTCCGGTGATCGTCGGGGAAGAATGGGCTAGGGCGGAGGCTGTGGGGTTCGGGAAGTGAAATAGGGTTAGGGTTTCGAACGGGGTCTTTTTATAGGGCTGGGTTTGGGATTAGATTAGGGTTTTGGCCGTGATTTTAGGAATTAGGGTCAGGGTTACGGCGAGTCGGTCGTCGATTAGACGGAGACGAAGGCGGTGGTCACGACATTTTACAGAAACCCCCCCAATATTCGTTATTACACAAAGTCCCCACCGCCTTTGTATATGCAAACATCCAATTTGCATACCCCCCCCCCCCCCCCCCCCGCAAAGCTCTATGCAAATTTAATTTGCATAGAAGATTTGAATATTACAAACTGCCTTAAAATATTTTAAACAATTACAAAATACTATTAAAATTATTTAATAAATTGCAAAATGATATTTTTAGGCTTTAAAAACCATTTAAAATTATTTAAAAATTCTAGAAAATTCCTAATAATTATAATAATTTATTTTAAGGATAAAAATGCCATTTGTAACTAAAAACCTTCAATTAAAACTAATTAAAATATTAGGGGCTTACAACCATGTTGCAAGAAAGATTAAATGTGTTAGCTTTAATTTTAGTTGAAAAATATTTTTTTTAAGGTATTGATTATGAACGATTGATTGATTATTTTGTAGCTAGGAATATTAGAAGATCGTTCTTAATATGAAAATGGCAAAATATATTTGTAAATTTAGATTTACTTTTTTTTTTTAGTCAAACATTATTTAAATTGAGAGATATTGTAGTTGAATGACTTTTCTTATTTGATGTTAATTTAAGATAATTAATTTCTGAATTATTTATTATATTTTTTATATGAGAATATGCCTCCATTTGTTTTTCGCATCGGGCATATTAGTGTAGCTCCGAGCCTGGAACGATTAGTGATTCTGTTTGTTCGGTTGAGATATTTTAATTATTTAATGGGTTGAATTCAAAGTTTGAATTGTGGTTTAATTATATTAAAATTTTGTAATTTTTATACATATATTTGGTTTCAACGTTTGGTTAAAAGTTGCACTTGTCGTTAAATTATCAAATGTTGGTTTTAAAGGGCATACATTCAATTACTATTTTCAATAGATAAAAATATATATACACAAAATGTTAATTATAAAATATGCGTAAATTTGAGGGTTTTAATAATTGCATAAATCTTATTCACTTTCGGTTTTGGATCGAAACCTAACCAAAATCGAAACCAAATAAAGAATTTTAATATTTTCAAAATCGAAATCGAACCGATTTACTCATTTCGGTTTAGTTCGATTTTCGATCCAAAATCGAATAATGCTCACCCCTAATTGTTAATGCATTATTAATATAATCCTCACTAACTAATATCATTAATCAAAACTTAGAAAAATACACTTGTCCATAATATATATATCATCATAGATACGTGAGACTCACATTGCTGGATAACAACGTAAGTAGTGGGTCCATCTCGTATACGTCCATCATTTTGGCCATCCATCCATAAAATACCCGCGGTCAAAATGACCATTGCTATATATTTTAGGTTTTAGGGTTAGGGTTAAGGTTATGATTTTGTGGATAGGGGTTAGAGTTAGGTTTTTGTGTGTGGATAGGGTGGGTTATGATTTTTTTGTGGATAGAGTTAGCATTAGAGTTTTTATATGATTAAGGTTAGGTTTTTGTAGACACGGTTAAGGGTTAGGGTTAGAATTTTTATTACCGTTTTGTGAATATGGTTAGGGTTAGAGTTATGTTTATTATTTTATTAGGGTTTTGCAGACAGGGCAATGTTACAATTTTCAATGATAAGGTTTTGTGGACATGGTTAGAATTTTTAGGTTATAATGTAGGGTTAGGATTTTTAAAGTTTTTATAGTTTTGCGAATAGGGTTATGATTTTATGGACAATGTTAGGGTTTTTTTATAGGTTTTTTTAGTTAATATTAAGTTTAGGGTTATGGGTTTTAGGATTTATAGTCATAATATCTGGAAATTGCTGAGAAACCCAATTTCGGGGTGGACTTTTATGAAATGCCCACCCGCTGCATAAGTTTTATGAAATACCCAGAATTAAGTATTTTCACGTTAAATATTCCAAGATTCCCTTTTAGATGCCACCCGCTGGGAAATGCTATTTTTATAATACCGAAACTACCCCTCCGCGCGAATTGGTCATCTATATGTATTTGAATTCAAAAAACTCAGATCTGGATTGCGATTTTCGTCTTCTTCTTCTTCACGGGAAATCTGAATTCCATTGCTCTCATATTCAGCAGAGATCGCAAAAATCGTTCGTAGTTCGGTGTGTTTTTCTTCAGTCGAACTCAGATCATCGCTCGTCATCATCATCATCACCATCATCATCATCTTCATCGTGGAGACATTTGAAGTTTTTTCGACGATTAGATCAATTGTGGAGAGAAGATCTTTTTTCTTCTTTTCCATAAGAATTATCATCGTTTTGAAAGAAGAACGGAACTCTTTATTCATGAAAAAACTAAATTAACGTTTTAACACTGTAAATGACCATTCTCCGTGTAAACTAACACGAAGAATGCCATTCTCCGTTTTATTTAAAACGGAGAATGTCGTTCTCCGTATTTCTAACACGGAGAATGACCATTCTCCTGCATTTTAACACTGGAATGACCATTCTCCGTCTTAATTAGGACGGAGAATGACCATTCTCCGTCTTAATTAAGACGGAGAATGGCATTCTCCGTGTTTCTAACACGGAGAATGGTCATTCTCCTGCATTTTAACACTGGTATGACCATTCTCCGTGATAAATTATACGGAGAATGGCATTCTCCGTGTAAATTAAGACGGAGAATGGCCATTCTCCGTTTAATTTAGCACGGAGAATGGCCATTCTCCATCTTAATTAGGACGGAGAATGCCATTCTCCGTTTTATTTAACACGGAGAATGACATTCTCCGTTTTATTTAACACGGAGAATGGCATTCTCCGTGTTTCTAACACGGAGAATGGTCATTCTCCTGCGTTTTAACACTGGAATGACCATTCTCCGTGTAAATTAAGACGGAGAATGTCATTCTCCGTGTTACTAACACGGAGAATGGTCATTCTCCGTGTAAATTAAGACGGAGAATGCCATTCTCCGTGTTACTAACACGGAGAATGACCACCCTCATACGAAAATTAACATTTTTTGTGTTCTAAACGGAGAATAGCCATTCTCCTGTATTTTATGGTCAGCTGAAACTTTGGAGGGCCATAACTTTTGACTGGGAGGTCGAAACGAGGTCCCGTTTGTCGCAAAATGAGCGTATCGTCGAGGAGACTGAAAGTAACAGCTTCATCGTTAGACGGCCTTCTGAAATTTTAGAATCGCAAAAAAAATGATGTTTGGACCTCCGTTTTAGCACTTTTGCCGTTCGTCCCGGTCTTTCCGAAATTTTCCGACGAGTTTTTAAAGATTTTTGAGGAGAAAACCTAGATTCGAAAGTGAGCAGCGTATGGAAGAAGATGGAGTATTGAAACATTTTTTTTAAGAGCAGTTTTGTGGGTGTTTCCAATAAATTAAAAGGAAGGGCAAAAGGGTCATTTGGAACCCGCTTTGGATAAGTTTCTCTAATTCTGGGCACGCGATGAAATTTTTTTAGCGGTGGATTTTACATAAAACTTTTTTAGTTTTTGGGCATTTCATAAATCTTCCCTCATAATATTATGGTTATTTTTTTTCAAAGAGTTTTTTTTTTTCTTTTTTTTCTTCTTCCGATTATGGTTATACAGAGATAGATGTAAACGTATATTTTAAAGAAATAGATAACCGTATTTACCAAATAAACGCCATAAACTATTACAATCTAAAAGTTATGGTAATATAATTTTTTAAAATATGTTCTCTCCTTTGCTTCTTCTTTGTCGCACCATTTGTTTATTATTGTTATACTTCATTTTTTTTTGAGAATTTTTGACTTGCCCCCCACTTTGTTTATCCAAATTAAGGGTGCACCCCACTGTTTTGCATTAATGTACATCACCCCCCACATTTGACGGATTCCGTCAAAAATTAACGGTCAAACGTTTTGACCACAAATTTTGGACCAAAATGTCCTTCCTATTTTCTTCTTCTTCTTTCCTTCCCCTCCGGCGGCCACCGCACCCCCACGGCCACCGCACCCGCACCGTCGCCTCCGCCGCTTGCCGCTGCTGCCGCCCCCACTGCTACTGCCGCCGCCGCTGCCGCCGCGGCTGCTGCTGCTGCTGCGGCTGCGGGAGGGGAGGGGGGAGCGGAGGGAGGAGGGCGGTGGCGGAGGGGGGGAGCGAGGCGGGGAGGGGGGGGAGGGGGCGGTGGCGGAGGAGGGGAGCGGAGGCGGTGAGCGACGACGGTGGCCGCACGGGGGGTGGGGGGGGGTAGGGAGGGGGGTTAGAGGAAAGAGGGAGGAAGAAGACGAGGGCATTTTGGTCCTAAAAAAATATTTTTGACGGAATCCGTCCAATGTGGGGGGTGATGTACATTAATGCAAAACAGTGGGGTGCACCCTTAATTTGGATAAACAAAGTGGGGGGCAAGTCAAAATTCTTTTTTTTTTTTTTTTCTCTCTTCTACTATTATTTTCCTTTCTTTTTTTGTCTCCCTTCCTTCTCGAAACCTCTTTGTTTATAGAATCTAGCATTCAAAAGAAATGAGCATGCCTAAATCTCATCCCATAGTTCATGGTGAGATATTTGATGTGTATAAATCTCCCCATAACCTATGACGAGTATTGTACATTGCACACATCTCCTCAATAGGCTGTGATGATATTCATGCACAAAACATATCTCGTCATTGCCAATGACCCTGTGTATTGCAATCCCCTTTTTTTTTTTTTAAAAAAAATTTGTTACCCGTTGACTTTCCTAAGGGTCTGCTTGGCAATTATAGGGGTAGCGGTTATGAGGTGTTTTTAGAGTAGCGGTTATGAGCGGTTATGAGGGGTCCGGTTTTAAATAGTTTTTAAGTAGCGGCTTTTAAACCAGTCCAATCCATGCTTGGTAATTCACTAACGAGCGGTTCTGAAAGTTTTTTACACGAATAAATTAAATAGGGAAGGATATCGATAGTTATAATTATATATATTTTTGTGAGGATATAAATGTAATAAAAAAATAAAGCCGCTCAAAATCCGTCGATTTGGGGTGTTTACAAAGCCACCCAAAAATACATTACACCGGTTTTGAGGGGTTTTTGAGCCCACCAAAACCAGTGTCTCAAAAAAATTAACTAGCAGAAATTTTCATAAATGGTCGGATAAAAAACATTCCAAAACCGGTGAAAATACCGTTACCAAGCAGACCTTAAAAGTTCGTGTACTTAATTTTCTCGTCCCAACCTTCACTTCTCGAGGAAACTAGAAATGATGTTTCAGGAGACCGATATATTCGACGAGTAGCCCATTTCAGAGCCCACTTATACCAGGCCCACATATATATATATTTATCTTCTTCCTCTTCTCAAAACCCTGAAATTTCTCGAGAGTTCGCTCCCATTCTCAAACCTTCACGAAGAGAGAGAGAGAGAGAGAGAGAGAGAGAGAGAGACAGACAGAGACAGAGAAAATAAAACCCTGAAAAATCTGATTTTTAATCTCGACATGGCAGCCGAAAACACAGTCGTGGACATCCGATCCGCCGCCGACGCGTTATCCTCCGGCGCCGACGACTCCTCGGCGCCGCCTCTCCACGAGATCGAGAGCCTTTGCATGAGATGCGGAGAAAACGTAAGTTTTTTTTAGGGTTCAATCCCGCCCTTCAAATTCTCACATTTACAAATTAGTCCGTTGATTGTTTGTTCTTTTTATTACAGGGGATAACGAGGCTCCTCTTGACTCGGATCCCGCACTTCAGAGAGCTAGTCCTGATGGCGTTCGAATGCCCACACTGCAACGAGAGGTCTAAACATAGAAGAAGTGGATTTTTATGCAATTATTGTAAGATTTATGTGTTTTTTTGTGTAATTTGTGGGCGTTGTTCGAAATATCAGGAATAATGAGGTCCAGTTTGCCGGCCAGCTCCAGCCGCGGGGATGCTGCTATGAGTTGAAGGTTCCATCTGGTGATTCGCAGGTCTGAAAAAGTTGAAATCTTTTTTGAGCAATTGTGTTTTATTGTGAAAATTTTGATTTTTTTTTCTTTGTTTGGAGTGAGAGATTTATGGTGTTAATCAATGCAGGTACTCAATCGGCAGGTGGTCAAGTCCGATTCGGCGACCATAAAGGTATTAGCTATGTTGCATGAACATGAATACGACAAGATATGGACACGACGACACGGACACCGTCATTGATATTGGTGTTTCATAGTGTGTTCTGTAGTGCCAGTGTCGTGAATTTATACACAAACATGACACTGATTTCTGAGTGTCCTCGCTTTCCCAGTGTTCTATCAAAGTGCTTATTTTGGTTTGAAATAAAGATTGCTTTGTATCTAGAAATGAAACATAACGTGCTTATGTTATTGCCTATGTTGCATGGACTGGCACAATGGTAAGGACACGGCGACATTGACACGATACTTATTGGTGTGTCGTAGTGTATTTTGGAGTGTCCCGATTGTGTCCGATACATCTCTGACATGCCACAACACTAATTTTTGGAGTCTCCATGCCTCCTACGGTTTTGTTCACTTGTAGAGTTCGACATAAATTTATTACTTCACAAATGGGTCTCCTTTTTATGGTGCCTGTCTATGATCACTGGAGGGCCTTCCACTACGCCAATACAGAGTCTACGAACTGTCGAGATGTATGGACCTTACCCACAAATCTTGTGGAGAGTGTTTTTGTGACTCATACCCGCTTCATCTGGGATGCAAGAGCAAAGCCTTACGTCACTTAGAACCACACACTGCTAGCTATGACAATGACATATGAGCGGATGCAATTCCTTGTAGCAAATTGTATAAACTTCTTTGTGTGGAGTATTTTACTCTCCAAGGAATGTGGAGGGTACCCCTTGATTGCCTGAGCTCAAACTAAAAGGTAGGTCTATCTAAATGGGAATTGGCCTTCTAGGCACTGTTGTAAAAATCTGACTAGTCGGTAGTCGGTCTTCGCCGACTCGACTAGGGGGCTAGTCGGCAAAAAAATAGGCTCAAGCAATAATCGGACCTAGGCAGCCGACTAGGCGGGTAGACGGGCATAGTCGGCCGACTAGGCCTCGGTTCCAAAAAGAAGAATAAAAAAGATCAAAATCCGACCCGAAATTCAGTTCTTTCAAAAACCTAAAAGCAACCGACCGAGAAGGAGAAGGAGAAAGAAGAGGACAAGAAGTTTCAGAAACCAGGGATATTGCGTTTTTTTTTTGTACTCAAGTTAATATTTTGATGACATATAGCATATATTGCATATATACTCAATATTTACTGCATATATATATATATATATATATATATAAAACTCAAACCGATTAATCTGACTAGTCCCCGACCAGTCCCCTGATTAATTCCTAGTCCCTGCGAACCGACTAATGGTCGACTAGCGATTTTTACAACCTTGCTTCTAGTTTTGTCATAGTTGTTCCTTAATTCCTTTGCTCTTGCAATCTTGGTTGCCATAGTTGTTGAAAGAAAGAACTATATTTTGTATGATCGGGTTATTGATAAAGAAGGCTTAGTACGTTACTAGAAATTTATTATGAACTTAATGTGCCAGGTACCTGCATAGTTTTGTGCACCAAAAGTCCAGCTGAATGTAGTGTAGTAGACCTGTATGCAAAGTTTAGATAAAGGTTCACACAGGTAAGACTGTGTTGTGAAAGGTGGATTTTATGTCGACATCATGGTCATGAATGCAGGCTTATGTAGGAAGATAATACAATTTTCTTTTCGTGTAGACTTTCTTTGACCATGCATTTTAACTGTACACACGCACACACATACGCGCGTGCACACACACGTACGACGCACGCACGGCACGCCCCGCCCCGCCCCCACGCACGCACGCGAGTTTGGTTATATATGTATATACACACACTGACATATATGCACGTGCCTTGCACGTATTTTAACCTCCTTTTAATTTATTCTTTTGTATTTGGGAAGAGCAAAAGTCACCAGAATAGCAAACTATATATATTTTATTTTTTATACGTAATTACCTATCTGCCCTCATTAAATTTAATGAATATTTTAATTAGTAAAGTTAGGTAGGGGCATATTTGGAAGAAAAAACCATGGTGAAGCCAAATTATTATATAGTAGTGTGTGTATATATTCTAATAGTTTAGTAAGTGCAGAGCGAGGCCTTAGAAAGATAAAAATCCGAGTGCATTCTGAGTACGCCTTTTTGTGAATGCAATACACTAGCTGTTTTGCTTAGCGGGGCTGTACTGACTACATGGATTGGAGGAGAGATTGACTTTTTGATGACAAGTCCAGTAAAATCTTGATGCTTGTGATGAGGTCAATGAGTTGTATATGGTGAGGGGATCGGTGAAATGTTTTTGAATTCAAACTGCTTAAATGGAAGATAAAAGTTGAATTCACTACATCCATTTTCCTTTTTGTTCGGTGTCGGCAATTCCAGCAAAGTTGTGAATGTGAGGAGATTAATGAACTGCCATTGAGTAAAGAAGTTGGTTCTAGTTAAAACTTGTTATTGTGTATTTCTTCATAGGAAAGAAGAGAATGATTAAAGTTGGACAAAGGGATCGGAGTATGTTTTAATTTGTAAGGTAATTAATTTGTTGAGAAGGCAAAGTTGGTCAAATGCTATCCATCTATTACGACGTACAATTTATTGCTTAGGTAGCCTCACAGTTAACGAATTGCAAAGTTATTGTCGAAGTTCAACATAGATTTTGTCACGAGTTACTCCAGTAAATTATAGTTATTTCTTTATCTACCATTTAGCGTCTCGTGCATTATCTAGCTTTAAAGCCTCAATCTTATCTGAACCAAAGAATAACTGGGTTTCCAAAAGTTTTTGCTTGTTAAACTAGTCTTCTAGTAACTGGAAATTCATTGACATCTTGAAGTCATGATTTTTCATTTGTTTGCAGTGACTTTGCAATTTAAGTGGCTTTTCTAGATAGTTAAACCTCTTATTAATGTCTCAGTAGAGTCTTTCAGTGGCATGTTTAAGATTGGTTTGAGTTTTTTTTAATTAGTTATTAGATTTTTCATTTTGATGCTGTATGTATGAGTTTAAACAGGTATCTGTTATTACCCCCTGAATTATCTTCTACAATTGTTACAAGTATTTGTTTTTAATATATTTTTTTAGGTAAACTACTATTCCATTCATTCTTACTGCACATAGAACCAGCAGTTTATTTTGTCATACAAAATCTTCAGTGCAATTTTTTCTTTTCTCAATATTTATAGATTCCAGAACTGGATTTTGAGATCCCTCCAGAAGCTCAACGAGGCACGCTTTCTACGGTAGCCCCTGCCCCTGACATATTTGGTTTATTATACTAATGGTTCTTGTATTTTCCTACTTTTGCTGTTAAGTTTGTTGAAATCCTTTCCATGTATGTAGGAAACATAGGGCTTGAGTATATAGAACTATAGTTTATGATTTGTTTGCTTGATCATGTCCGTTTATTCTTTATTACTTAGAGAAAGATGATCGAAAAAAATTCTGACATCTGTGGTACAAGTGAAGGTGTTAGAATCAGGATTTCAGATTGTGGAAGTAAAAGGTTTTTTTTTTTTAAACAATGAGTGTAGACACACAAGTGTTCCAACTTTCAAGGTTTAGGCTAGTTTGGTTCTCATTTGAAATCGATGACGAGAAATGGTAAACGCCAACAGGTGTCCCTTGAGCTTTTGGCATTTACTTCTTTCACCGACAAAAACAGCAAAATGGTGAACCAAACAAGGCTTCCTTTGTTTATTTTGCCAAAATTTTGGAGGAATCGGCAAACAACTCCAGTTGAAACGAAACATAACTAGCCCACAACTTTGAAGGACCATGGGAAGAAGCAAAGTAATGATACTTTTCATATGGACCTTCTAGCATTCTAAGAAAAGAAAAATTCTATTATACATTGGAAATATTGATTTCTTGTGGGCTTCTTTAATGCAAATCTATATAAGAGTGAGTGCTCAGACAACCTTTTGCATTATTTCATTTAGCTTTTCCTATACTGGAGTTTGTTCTTTGTGGGATTAATATTCTGTATGTTTTTTTGCATTATTTCATTTAGCTTTTCCTAGACTGGAGTTTGTTCTTTGTGGGACTAATATTCTTTATGATCCAATTTTTGTCATCATTACTGCTTTGGCTCTCTAGTTTAGGTTATTTTACCAATCTTTGTTCAAGAAAAGCTGATGTAGCCAATGGTTGACTTTAGTTGCTATATATATACACTGATTTAGGGGCACACGCCTTATGTGCGCCTTGCACCTTGGACGATATGGACTCTTTGCGCCTCGAGTGTGCCTTGTGCCTCTGACTACCTTGGGTTGATTGGGTTCAAGATATCTAGCTTGAAAGGATCTAATTAGAGGCCCTTGTTGGGGTAGGGTGTGGGTGTACTTGCTGTCGCTAATTTCCTAAATCCCCTTGTTAGCTACATTGTTTTGGATGGTACCCCACTCTTAGATATCCACTATTGTTGTCCTTCCGGTTACTTGATACTAGGCAAATCATTAGCAATTTTTTTTCCTTTATAGCACATAATTACATTGTGTTAGGAACTACTACTCTACTAGTGTAAAGTTGTATGGCTATGCCTATACCTCATGAACAGCACGAAAAGTTGGTTGCTGTGGAGACTAAAATATTTGACACACGAAGATGCTGGCAAATACACCAAAAAGCAGATGATGTCATCTCATTGGGGTTTGTGTTATTCTAAAAAACACCTTCAGTCCAATTTGTTTCAAATTAAAACACGTGTGTAAAATGAAATTGAATATTATGATCTTTTATGCTATTAACATCTAGCCGCAAAAGACAAAGTGCAATTCCTTTTTTTAAACTTTCTTTCTGAGTCTTGTTGAAGATTCAACTTGACAATATTGGTGCCCTTAGATTCATCTTTTTATAGATTACTTTGGACAAATTAATATTGATCCCTGTTGATAAAATATTTCATGATGACGAAAACTTGCTATATCATAACATATTAACCATACGATTTGTATTGTGATGCATGGATTTTTCTTGCATCCTTTGGTACCTAACATCTATGCACGAGCAATTGGCCATTCAGTATAGACCCATCTGAAGATAAGCATTGATATTTCCTTAAATAAACTGACAGAATAAATATCAAGAATTGCATTTTAAGGCTAGTTAGTACTAAATTCTTCAATTCTTAAAATGCTTCTTCTTCTCTTTCCATCAATCATATAAATTATCTTGCAATGTAAAAAATTGAAGTCGTTAATAAAATTTGATAAGAATAATATCCCCTATGTGGTATTCTTGGTTCCAACCTTCAGTGTTATTATGTTATTTGTTTTTTCTTGATTTTTGTCCATGTTTTGTATTAGTTGTGTTGGGATGGATGAGCAAGAAAAGATGTCAGCCACTGAAAATTTTACTATGATCCTTTTTGCTAATTAATCTGATTCAACTGCAATGATTGCTTTACAGAGTCACTTAAAGTGCTTTTTGTGTAAAAACTTAAAAGTATGTATAGTGAATAATGCTTGAAAAGGAAAATGTATTGGCTTATATTCAGGTTTTGGTGGTATCTGCTTATATCAACTTTTTATATATTTCTTGTTCCATAAGGGCTGTTTAAAGAAGGCACTCACTTCATAGTACTGAATTATTCATGCATGCCTGATTATATATATGAGTCTGTTTCAGAAGTTTCTTTGTTTTTACAATTTGATATAAAAAAACAAGTGACAATTATTACAAGTTCATTATACCATCTATATCTTTCTAACAAGATCCAGTTATACATGATCATGAGTTGATACGTGTTCAAAATTTTATTTTTTCTATTAAAAAATTCTTTGGAAAAGCTCAAGTAATTTTAGAAATTGGTTTTTGGTGCTAGTAATAATGCCAGAATATCATTTGTAGTGTACTAGTGATTTGCGGAGATGACATCTGAGTGATTTATAATTTTAGAAAGTAGTGGAACTTGTCTTTTACTGAATAGTAATACTAAACCAGAATATACTATTGTACGAAATCTGCACATCTTCATGTTCACCTACGTAAATGAAAGTTGGAAGTTCTTGTTTTACTTGCTAGAAACTCTTTCATGATTTTTAGATGCCACATCTTACTTTTTTCGTGGGCAATTTCTACATTACTAGGTGGAGGGGATACTTAGGCGAGCTGCAGATGAATTAGAGGCACTCCAAGATGAACGGAAGGTATGTCTGGTTCCAGGTTTAATTGTCTTCTGTTGTTACACTTGCGTTAAAAGTTGCTCTTTTGAGTATGCAGAAAGTGGATCCAGAAACTGCTGAAGCCATTGATCATTTCTTGACAAAATTGAGATCATTTGCAGCAGGAAATGCATCATTTACGGTCTTACTTGATGATCCAGCTGGAAACAGTTTTGTTGATAATCCGTAAGAAAATATATGTTTAGATCTGCACTCATTACAGTTCACCTTGTAGACTTTTGTATGGTTCCTGAACAAATTTGTGCAATAAGTTAAAGATCCCCTATTTTGAAAAAAGGGCAGGGGTAGTCGAAGAATCCTGCAATATTTTTGGATATTTGTAGACATATAATGGCAAGTTAGGAAACTCTTCTGCTTCTTCTGCCTTATAGATGCATGTTATAAGAGAGGTCATCGTGTTGATTTGGTTTCTGCTGAGCCTGGACATGGATCAGAAATAAATTGGTTCCCCTAATTAGATATTTGTATGTGAACAAATTAACTCAATAACCAGAAGATTCAATATTTCTGGAAAACAGAGGGATAATTGATGAATCCTTCAGTAACCTTTGGATAATGGTAGAGGCCAAATGACAAGTTAGGAACTCTTCTGGTGGTTCTTCCTTGTGTGCATGCTAGAAGAGAGAGCATTTATGTTGATTAGTTTGCTGCTGGGTTTGAACTTTGAAGCACGAACATGAGCAGTTGATATGACAATGTTGCAAAAGCTACTCATACTTGCTAATTCACCGAAAACAATGTTGAGATTGTGGAGCTTTGATCAGATTCCCTACTGTACATCCAGCCCTGTTTTGCCGATCCAAATCTTTTTATATATGTCTATTCAAGGGTACTTCAGTAAATACATTAGTAGGGGTAACTCATTGAATATACTGAAGTTGGTGATCGCCCTAGTTTCTTGTTATAAATAGGGCTTCAATCTATTGTAATTATAACTCTCTCGAAATAATGAAAGTAACTTGTGTGCTGCCGTGGATGTAGGAGAGCATCTCCCAACAACGTTAAATCTCGTGTCTTTGTGATTGTTCTTCATCGCTAATACCATATTAATAACAACAAGGTGACGACATCTTAATTTTATTAAGAAGTAGCCACATTCACGACAAATCATGATACAAGAAGTCAGGACACAATTTACATGCCAACATGATGTCTTCATAAAGCAGGGTATAACACAGAAGACAAACGAAAAAGGATTAATGAGTTATCAAATGTTTGAAGCCTATTGATAACAATCAATTACATTATCCAGTTGTCCGCTTTAAATTCTTTGGTCTATCAGTTAAATAATGTAATGTTTGTTAATCTTTCACATATCATTTGGTTTAACATCTCTGTTTTCTTTCCTCTTGGTCTCTTTGGTAACCACAGGAATGCTCCATCAGTGGATCCACTGTTGTCCGTTAGATTCTACGAGAGGACTCCGGAGCAGCAAGCCGCCTTAGGTTTTCTTGCTGAGCCATGCTTAGCCGAGGGACCTGAAGCAAATGTCAATAGGGATACTTCAACCGAAGAAATTGGAACTGTGGTTGATGGAACTAGAAAACTGCCCCATGGTTCAGTTGGAGCTGTTGCTGGTCGTCGTGCAATTGCGCAGGCTAACAACAATGAAGTTGCTGCAGCCTTGTGTAGGTACTCAGCGCCAGAAGAGGTACATCCACACTATTTTGTTGGATGCTCAAGCTAAATACAAACCGTTACAGCTTAACAATTTCTGGCGTTCATCTATTGTTGTCACAGGTTGACACTCTGCCGTCCTCCTGTGGGGCTTGTGGGGCTGCATGTGTAACTCGCTTTTATTCCACCAGTATCCTTTTAGGCTCATTTTATTTTATTTTTTAGCTTTTGGCGTTTATCCCTTTGTCTTTTCAGTTATGAAAATTGGAGAACTGAAGTCCCACTGCCTCAGCTTTAGGAATCTGTCTTTCAATAATTTTTTAGGAAAACAGAATTATATAAACAAAATGGTAAGTAGGAAGTTTAAAACATACTGTTTCCCTTGAGTCATTATAAGTTGGGGGTTTATTTTACATGTTAGAATGTGTAATTGGACTGGCATAATGTTTCTAATATTGCTGGTTCCCCTTGTACTAGTATTCTTGTATTCTAATTTCTTAAGTATCAGATACCTGTGTTTAGAGTTGGAAGCAGTGGTTATCAACTGCAATAATGATTCTAGTAGTCCCATCTACTGATCTACACCAGGCGTGTCAGGGTTACTGTACTGCATACACAAAAGGCTTTTCTTAGAATCTATTTGGAATTTTAATTTAGAACTGTTTGTTTGAGATACTAAAAAGTACTACTGTTCCCCATTTATGCTGGACTTGTTCCCTTTAGTTGGCATAAGAGAAGATGTTTGCTTCTTGCAGTATTGTAGTCTGTTTTAATAAAACTGGAGAAGTATTTCAAAGAAGAAAAAAAACTTGAGCCAACTCCCTACCATTGTTCACTTCCATATGCAAATGTCTGAAATCTTTGATGTCGAGTACTAGTTTCTTTAAAGTATAAAGTTATGTTTGGTTTGCTTTCATGGTAATTGATACCTGAAAGTTGGCAAAGAAAAGAAGGTTGGCATGTCAGATGTTGTTCCTAGTGGATACTTTTGAGCCTTGCCTTTAGAGAGAACTTAAAAGGAACACATTAATAAGCAATGTTCTAAATGGCGGCCGCCTAGACGCAACGCCTAGGTGGTAGGCGGTTTCTCTCTGCACCGCTTTTCGGTAGGCGGTGTAGTAGACAGCCAACGGAGGTTGGCGGCATAGGCGGAGGTGAACTTTTACAAAACTAAAACTTTATAAATCTTCGTTCTACAACTTAGTTATGCATGGAGCACCCTTAAAATATGAATATTATGCAAAAAACAGTGGTAAAATAGTAAAAAATGTTCAAAATGTATCGACCGCCTAGGCATCGGTGCCTAGGCGGCCTAGGCGGTAGGCGGACTCTCTCCGCTGCGCACCCGCCTACCGACGTTTAGAACCTTGTTAATCAGTTTGGTGTATGGAGAACCTTTTATTGCCTGAAGAACATCTTAGGGAGAATCCAACACTTCTTCATTTACTGAGTATGAAAACTTACTCTTTGTTGCATCAATCTTCTAGTTTGAAACTTCAGAATGATTGCTCATATGACATATCTGTGAAAGAAGTGGATAGTGCACCTGTTGGGCCAACCAAATGTGGCTTAGGTGTTAGGAGTGTTATGAACTATAGTTGAGAGTATTGTCAGTAGACATGAGGATGACTGGTAGGCTGCAGAATGTATGCTGACCTTCATCTCTAGAAGGGAATTGTCAGTGAACAAATGTGGCTAATTTCTCTGTAGAATTTATATCGACCTTGAGCTCTAGAAGGTCAGTATGTTACTACTACCACTTTTCTACTGTATAGTCCTTTGCCTTTAGTATATGTTTTTTCTGCATCATCCACGAAATTTGGATATTATTGGCAAAACTTAACTAAACCTCTTTTTTGTCTTGTTGAGATATTTTCTTTAGTTCTTGCTTAGTTTCTGCTGTGAATATTTCGACTCTTTGGTAATCACAAACCTGTACAATCTTTTAAATGGTAAGCTATTTAAGTTGAATGGACAAGCTAGGTGCGACTCATCTTCTTCGGGATATATATCTGTTATAACGAGGATTCAGTGTGCACGTGTGTGTGTGTGGGAATCTAGTGGGCTGCATTTGCTGTTGATTCATTTACAACATTAATGATGTCAGAATTAAAGAAAATTATGGTTTATACTTCACTAAGCTTTATATCAAACACAGATTTATGTCTAGGTGGCTTGACTGATTGCAGTGCAGCAGAATATTCTTTTCCAACGTTGACACAAGAAGACAAACTGGAATATGAATATAGAATGCATATAAATTTTGCAAGATTGTTGCACCCCATGTTTTTATACTTTTGAATAGTTACATGAAAGCAACTTTTTATACTCATCTTTTCACATATTCCACAATCTATGTTTAGGATCTGGGTATTATATTGCTGAAAGGTGGTATAGTAGTTTGGGTAAGCGGAGCCCTATTGTATCTTGGAAGAAACAAGGTGTGATCTCCCAATCTATAGCATAAGCTTGCATAACAGACAAAATAATACCATCATTGTCAGAACTTACAAAGATAATTTGTTCTTTGGTACCTTAGTGGTAGGGCTTCACCATTTGATCTAAACCTGACTTGCATCAATTTTGAATTATATTACATTGGATAAAGTATCTATAAAATTTTCTGGTGATTATAAGTAAATGTGGAAAGATTCTGGAGAAACTCTCACATCTTAGAAGTTGTTTAAATGGATAGATCAGAGTATAGGAGTTATGATACCGATTTCTTTATAGCTCCTATATCTTATTTCATTTGTAATTAAGTTAGCAGATCTTCTCTTGTTCAGCTTTAACCTCCTGCAGATATTCCATATTTTCGTGAAGTTATTGTGATGGCAAGTTCATGTGATTTGTGCGGCTACCGCAGTTCTGAGGTCAGTTATTTTCATGAATTCCTTTCAGAATTTGATGATTCAGAGATGTGTACGTAAGTTGTGTGATTGTGCATGTTCATTCACAAAACCCAACCAGATGACTCAAAGATGTGTACACGAGTTCCATGGTGATTATGGACTATTCTAATACCTTTTGATTTTTTACATACAGTTGAAAGCTGGTGGTGAAATTCCTAAAAAGGGAAAGAAGATTACAGTGTATGTGCGAAAAATGGAAGACCTCAGTAGAGATGTGATCAAGGTATTCGTGCCCATTGTCTTTGCGTTCTTTGAAATGAATATTTTATTTACATAATGTTCAGCAGAAATATATTTTCATAGCACTAGCACTAACACAGGAACTAGCCTCATGCTCGAGCTTGTTTAACTCAGAGTTCATATTGTGGTGTTTCACGAATAGTAACCATGAATATACATCTATAGTAGTAATACAGAAAAAAATATATTAGTAACCAAACTGAGCAGATGCTAATCTTCACTGGTAATTAGGATACTATAACTGTCATAAAGCGGAAATTTGAATCCAGTCCACCTTAATACTGTTTAGTGCCTGAATAATTTTGCTTTTATTGAATGGCGGATTTATACTCCCTATGTTGGACAAATATGGACATAAATACAGATAAGGACATGATGCGGATACGGGATGCGATATTTTCAAATAGATACATATGTAGTCCCCTATGTTGCACGAATACAAACATGGATACAGGTACAAACACTATAGGATACCATTTTTCCACGTCCATGCAACATAGGATACTCAAATGTGCGGCTATAGTGGATGACCATCAAAGTCATTCATGCCTTTTCTTAGGCCTATTTTGTTGATGCCTCCGCTTGTAGATTCATTGTAGGAGAAGGCATTAGCCCCAGAACAGGAGTCGCAATCATGGTTGCTAAGAAAGGGACAAGTGGTATCCATTATTCTCTTTGAAAGCAAGACGATAGTTCTCCAATCATCTTCTTTGAGAGGTTCTCCACTACTCGTGAAAGGAAGCATTTCTCTGTAGCTTAATTTGATCATGCAGATCTGGGAACTATATCATACAAGTTATTTCTTTACCGTTGGTGAAATTTGTTCTAGTCTTCCATAAGCAGCCTTCATTGACCACCTGATACTGTTAGAAAATAGTTGAATCCAGAGACTTTACACCAAATATGACTTTATTTTCTATTCATGTGGGAGAGTCATCTATGTCGTACAAGTTTTTTCTACATCTCTTGTGATCAAACTATTTATAGTTGAAGAGTTCCTTTTATTATAATGTATTGACTAATATTTTCTTTAATATTTTGCATTTTCTAATCTTATTTTGGAATAGTCTTTCACTTGAGCTTAATGTGCCTGCTAAAATTGTGCCTTGCTCTTCTACAGTTCAGACCTTTATGGGGCCCCTTAGGAAATTTTCTTAAGGTGGAATCCACATAACGAAATCCAAGTAGCCCATCATTTCCCCTAACTACCATTCCTCCAATATCTTTACTTGGTTGGATTTGGCGTCATGCACGCTGGTATTGGTATACATCATACGGGGACCCCTTAAAAGCTATATATATATATATATATATATATATATATATATAGTTCCAATATTGATTATGTATACCGTATACTCCATGTATGTACTGAATTTAATTGTTCAAAATATTTCTGTACATCATAAAATTACTGAAAAATCAAAATAACCTAGGTTGAAAACAGTTGTGTATCATCATGCATCTTAGTGGCTTCAGCTGAGAAAATAGCTTATTTTCAAATGCCATATATTGTGCTCATTTTGAACTATAAAGGGCATGCGATATGATAACCTTCTACTTCAACTGTCTCTTGAATGTCTAGAATCAGCATTTCCTCTTCTGGTAAGGACTTCAATCAATTTACTGTGTTTTAAGTTGTCTTCTCTTATTCAGGCAGATAATGCTAGCGTGCAAGTACCTGAAATTGAGTTGGAGCTTTCAAGTGGTACATTAGGTGGTCTCGTAACAACGGTTGAAGGTCTGATTACTAAAATAGGCGAAAGTAAGTTACATTCACTCAACTTTCTTTCAGCCAGCAGCTAGTAGTACTTATCTTGTTATGTTATGGAAAGAGGGGGTGTAGCTCATATGGTAGAGCGCTCGCTTTGCATGCGAGAGGCATGGGGTTCATTTCCCCACATCTCCAATAATGTTTACCAGAATGCCATCCTTTTTCACTCTGTGGCTGAATGTGTTAGAGAGATGAATACAATTACTTATAGCCAAGTGTTCTAAATTTCGGCCTAGGCGGCGCCTAGGCGGCGCCTAGGCGCTACGCACCGAAACCCCCTAGGTGGCAGTCCTAGGCGGCTTTCGGCCCTAGGCGGCGGCTAGGCAGGCTGTTCGGCCGTTTTTTTTTGAAAATTTTCAAAATAATTCAAAAACAAAAATCGAATTTTTTTCGAATTTTTTTTGATTTTTTTAAAACTTCCCTTGATTGGCCGTCACCGGTGCCGTGCTGCTGCTGCTGAGAGAGGAGAGGAGAGAGATGGAGGTTGGTCTCTCTCCTCTCCCCCTTTTATTTAGGTGTCACACAAAAAAATTTGACACAAAAAAAATTGTGTAGGGCAGGATTGAACTCAACACCTACTTGTTGTACATGACTTAAACACTTCCTACTAGCCATAAGAGCACATACACTTTTGTGTCTTTATTAATACATACAAAGTATATATGTCCTTCACATATTTTAAACAAAAATTATTCAGCCTAGGCGGCACATAGGCACTAGATGGTACTCCGGCGCACCGAGTCCGCCTAGCAAAATTTAGAACATTACTTATAGCAAATTCTACCATCTTGCCTCTATCTCACTCTTCTAGTCTCGCAAAATTTAGAACATTACTTATAGCAAATTGGACGGTGTTCCCTGTTGCATTAGATTAAACTGCATCGCGAAAAAAGCTAACGCTACCTACTCACCAACTAGCTTTAAGATTCCTCATAGTCCCTCAACAACTAATTTGACACCAAAATAGAAGGAAGGTTGTGAGGATGAAAGAGTAGAAGGTTATCTTTGTCAATTTTTTTATGGGACTTTATCATGCTCCATTATAGTTCTGACAGTAGAATAATAGTTTGACAACGATGACTTATGTTATTTAGCCCTCTTTGTAAATTAATTTTCTAGATGCTAAAACTAGGCCCAAGGGATGTGTTAAGATGGTTGTTATCACCCTCGTAAAATGTAGGCCATTCTTGTTAATCTTAGTATTATATCTTAGAAAGAGGCTAATGGTAGCATTTACAACACAACATGTGAAGTCACTAATCCTACATGGATGGAAAATACATGAGGCACTAAAATGTAGAAATGAGGACAACTACTCTTCGATACACAGTGTATGCCCCTGCAAGATGGAACTTGATGAGAAACAAGTCCAGCTTGGAGAGAATGAGGGAGAGAATTTGAAGAAGATATATGAAAAAGACGGGGCTTTGTAATCGTAGGAATCCCATAATACAAAAATATACTTCGTAAATCATCTTAAGAAAGCCAGGACTTACAGACCGAAGAAATCCCTGAAGAAACCCTGTTCTTCGAAATCGAAAGAAAGCTCCGACTTAGAACCAAAAAAAATTCACGAGAAACCGTTATAAAGTGAGCTCCGACTTCGAACCAAAAAAAAATCACGAGAAACCGTTATAAAGTTGGGGCTTCGAAGCCAAAGGAGCTCCAGAAGGAAATAAAGAATATCAGGGTTTCGAAACCAATGAAATCTCAAAAAGAACTTTAAGACCTGGCTCCAAAATCGAAGTGGAAGAAATCAAAAGAAAGTCACTAGTTCGAAACCAAATTTTTTCAAAAGAAATCGAAAGAAGAACAAAGCTCTGAAATCGAAGAAATTAGACGAGAGTAAAAGAAGGCCCAGACTTCCCAAAGGAAGAAATCCTTGAAGAAACAGAAATAAAGTCGGGGCTTAAGAAATCTCGAAAATGATCCATAGAAAGCCCCATCATAACCAAAGAAACCCCATACAAATAAAGAAATAAAATGAAGAAAAAATGATAAACATTAAAGAAGAAACACGATCAAGAAACTAAAAGAGAGTAGACATCATAAATGGTGCACTTCCAACTACAACAAAGTCGAGAGAAGAAATGAAGAATG
This sequence comes from Iris pallida, assembly GCA_029216955.1. Lineage (NCBI taxonomy): Eukaryota > Viridiplantae > Streptophyta > Magnoliopsida > Asparagales > Iridaceae > Iris > Iris pallida. The sequence goes on along the minus strand of JANAVB010001599.1, from coordinate 501,544 downwards.
TACCAAAAGATTTGGCTCACGGACCGACCCACTGATGAAGAGAGGATACCTTCATATAAATTGCCATCATAATCCAAAAACATGTCGAGCGGAAGACATGCCATTGATTCGTGTGGAAGTGCGCAGGGCTAGTGGCTAGTTGATGCAAGAGAAATGGGTAGATAATAGGCTAGTAGAGTGAAATGGAGTAGTAGGTTTGGACATTATTAACTATAGGGTATTGGACTACTGATGTGGGTTTCGTTTTAAGTCAAAATAGGGTTTGGGTTCACAAGCAAATGGGCTAGTGGGTCGAAATCTAAGTTAAAGGAATGCAAATGGGCCAGCATGTCTCTAGCTTAAGTGAAACGTGTCCAAATGTGGGTTTTGGCTTATTGGGTCGTGTTTGGCTGATTGGCTCTAAGAGATGTGGAGAAGGATAGGGTTCGTTGGATGGAGAATTTGGATTTCTGCTATTGATGTGGGTTTCGTTTAAGTCAAAATAGGGGTTGGGTTCACAAGCAAATGGGTAGTGGGTCAAAATCTAAGTTAAAGGAATGCAAATGGTTTTTTTTGTGTGAGGCAACACATGAATGGAGGCGGCAGATGGAGGTCGAGGCTGGAGCTAGTGGTGGTAGAGGCGTAGTGAGGTTGTGTTGAGTAGCTGTGCTGGGTTGGTAGCTTTGGAGTCCGGTTGAAAGCAAAGGTGGAGCATTGGAGGGGAGTCAGGGTTCTGGGTGGAATCGAGTAGTTTGGCGGTATGTGATAAGAGAGATTGGCAAATCGGGAACATGTGATGCGAGTGACTGAGGGTGTTGGGTTGGAGTCGAGCGGAGATCCAAGGTGTCGAGATTAGGTTGAGGTGGAAGGCATTTGTGTGGTTGAGGTGAGAGGATGGGTAGCTGATTTGGCTGTGGTCGTTGGCAGGGTTGTATGGTCACTTGGTCGGGGTTTTAGTGATGCCGAAGCTCATGAGGGTTTTCAGAGATGCCGATAGGAAAGGGAAAGACAATGTCAATCACTAAGGTTTCAGGAGAGGTGGTTGGCTAGGGTCAGGGTTTGGGTAGGGCTAGATGACGATGATTGGTTTCGGGTGCAACAACTGTCTCAAGAAAGATGGAGGCTAGGGTTTTGGTGGAGAGCTAGGTCCAAGATGAATTATGCTCTGACACCATGTAGGAAGATGCTACATTGGTACTAAATGGGATCATTTATTAGCGCCCAATGTGTTACAATATGTAAACCATATAAAGTATGTGTTACATTGGTACTAAATGGGATCATTTATTAGCGCCCAATGTGTTACAATATGTAAACCATATAAAGTATGTGACATCACTGATGACATCGCTAATCCCTACCTAGATATGGAAAATACGGAAAACAATAATATGCAGAAAATTAGACACTGGTCTACTCTTCAATATACTTTCAGAAAAATGAATATGACTATCATAAAAAAAACCTATTTAGCAGTGTTGTGGTAATCCTATAGCATGACCTATTGATTCCTACATCAGATTGATGATTAATGTAAACATTATTTCCAGATCTTGAGAGAGTACATGGATTTTCATTTGGAGATAGTGTTGATGAATGGAAAAAGAAGAAATGGCAGGATTTCCAGTCAAGGCTACTGAAGGTATGTATTTTACTTCTGAGCATAAGGAAAAATCTTGTTTCGTTTTTTATGGCTTGAATATTAGGATAAATGCTATTTCTATTTTCTGCGAGTACTTGGGTGAAGGACAACCATATGTTCTCCCATTAATTCTCTGTTGCATGTTTCCTGCTTATTGGCGATGAACAAATTGTGAATGGTTTTTCATTGGGTCATGTGTTACAGAATTTTGGGATATTTATGCTTTTAAACTGTCTTTGAGAGAGATTTTGAAATGGTTTGGTTGCTCTCCTGATGCAAATGGGCGTTTTCCCTTTGGCTCTTACCATGCCTCAGAGTTGAAGGCATATTCCTGTGGCAAACGTTTGGATTACCCCCTTCCATCAGGAATCAGGGGCATGCCTATGGTTGCAGGAACCAGGTTCGTGAGCATGCAAAGTATTCCTACCTGCCAAGGCTTTGTAGGTTTTATGGGTAGACCATGTCTTGTAGTTTGTAGTTTTCTGATGCCAAACTCAGAGGGTCTATGTCAAACTGACAGTCGCATGCAAATTTAATTTTGTCAGGCTTTCCTCCAAGTTATTTCAGCTCGTTGTTTTGCTCCATAGTCGATCCAAAATTGGTTGGAAAGATTTAGAGGATGATGTTTACTCTTTGATATATGTTAATTATTTGAATAGTGGTTGTGGGCTGTCTATTTACTCGATATTTGTAGTAGACCCATGGAACTTTGTTTATCAAACCCACTATGTTAAAAGAATCAGCAGCACATGTAATTTCGCTGCTATATAATCAATTTGAGCTGTCCCGTTTAATAATATGTACACTTTGTGTGATCCAATTTGTTTTTATCTATAGATATCGTTCTATTGCCTGATATCGTCCACATTCTTTAATACATATCCTTTAATTATTGCATAGCTTTTAAGTCTGGAGGAACCTTGGACTTTGATCATTGACGATGCAATGGCCAATTCCTTTGTTGCACCTACTACAGATGCCATAGAAGACGACACACAGCTTGTCGGTAAGTTTGTTGGTGCAACTTTCCTCGTGAATACATAAAGCCCTATCATGCTAATGAGGCATGTTAAATTAGTTTGTACGTGTTATATTGATGTCACTTGGTTTATTTTGATGCCAGTGGAAGAATACGAGAGGACTTGGGAGCAAAATGAGGAGCTGGGTTTGAACGACATGGATACATCTTCAGCTGATCAAGCGTACAACAGTTAGATATTTGAACATCGAAGAAGATACCGAGTTGGATATGTAATTTGTTGTAACCTGAGTCCTTGTGGAACAAACACCCTCGATGATAGGGGAATTGTATTTATTAATTTAGATTATTGGAAGTAACGGTCTCGCTCCTATCTGCATATGATGCTAATTTATCCATTTCTGCATTATATGTAATATGTCCTGTGTAACTAATTCGGTGTAAGCCGGAATAGTCGGTGCCCTGGTGGAGCTGTTGTGAGCTTAGTATATGAAGCTTAGCTTTAGAAGCTTTGTGTTGTTTCTCTCAAGCTGTTAGGTACTTAAAAGGTTGCTAAGCCGAATTGGCTTCCAGGGCTCAATGTAAGTGGTTGAATTTGAACTCGCTGCAAGAGTAGAACCAGAAAGCAAAATGAAGCACCGGTTTGTGGGAAGGATACATCTTTGGCTAATGATTACAACAGGAGAAAATTTCTACACTAATTAATGGAAGTATACATTTCTGTCATATCTGCATGCTCTGCCACTGTATCTTGAAGTACTGCACTCTATACTTCTTGTGCTGGTGAGGCCACAATTTGGTGGCATAGATTGTTGTGAGCTTAACAAGAAGGCTGGCGTCTGCAGATGTTTTTTTTTTTTTGCTGTTTCACCATTCAATAAGCAGCTAAGCATTCCTGCTCCACACGAGTACTAGACCGGATCAAGAACTGAGTCTCTTGTATCAAAAATAGCACGGACAGAAATATAACATAATTTTGCACTGTTTTGAATTGACATTTGTGATGATTGTAATTAGTGTTTACACCCTGGATTTTACATCAACTTAGAGTTAAATTCCTGACATGTCAATTGGGAACTTTAGACTGAATTTTTATTTTTGGTTTCCTATTTTTCATTATACCCCGAACATGAGTGCAAGAGCAACAACCAACACATGTTAAAAATGAGAGTATAATGGAAAAATGAAACCAAAAATAAATATTCAGGGACATGTATGGATTTAAACTCTATTCAGGGTCTAAACACTAATTAGCCCTAGATTGTTTCTATCTAGTAATAGCATAGTAAGGCACATCTCAATTTATAGATTTAGAATGTAGAAGCCCATTTTGTAGAATAGCACCTTGTTAGCAATCACCGAATAAATTTTGTATTATATGCAAAAAATTTCGTATATTTCATAAACGTATAATACATGCGTACTTTTGACAGATCCAAATTAGTACATAAATTTTAAGCATGCGAAGTTTCAAAACGTGTTCCGTATAAATTATTTAAAAATTTGGCACAAAAAACGTGCTGAGAACCTATTTAATTAACCAAATTTGACAACATATTTAAGAATGTGAAGTTTCTAACCTTAATATTTTTCGAATATTTGACCGAATTTTTGAATGAATTTTATTTGCACTTAGCCGATTTATACTAGTACTTTTGTCGTCTCGAAATTTTTTTCGTTTGCCGAATTGCTAACAAGGGAATAGTAAGGTTCAATTAGAGTCATATAATTGTTCCGTCTCGGTCATAGGAGCTATAGTTTGGACATCAGAATTTCTACATTCAACATTCAGAATATGAGATATAGTTTGGACATTAGTATTTCTACATTCAGAATGTAGGAACTCAATTTCTAGAATAGTTAATTGAGCCCAAATTTCTAAATTCTAGATTATATATTATTTTTTGAAGAAAGAAGGATGACACATGGGTTTATATTCATTTGTCTCATTTGGCCTCAAGATTTATTTGTGTCACGATCCGATCCCAATATAATGGATCCAGTCGGATCATGCCCAGCCTGCACCGTTGTGAGACGGCGACAGTAAGCTGTATCAAGTAGTAAACACAAGCAGACAAAACTAAAGCGGAAAGAAAAACATTTTATTAACATGGAAACTGGTCTAAAATGAGAAAATACAAATAAACAAGCATTCAATTATTACAAGGTTTTATTCGCAAGAAATGGAAATAAACTAAACCAAGGTACAACTAAAACTCTGGGGCTCCCTGATCTGGTTCAGCTACCTCGTCAGGGTTCAGACCAGGTCCGTAGAAAGAGCTAAATGTGAGATCCTCGTCGTCGCAGTCACATAAAAATATTGGTCTCCAGTTAGGAGGGGAGCAAGAACATATTTCCACGTCTAACATTCTAAATAATAACAAATAAAATGCGAGACAGTTTAAAAACATTATATATTTTTGCTAGATAATAATAAAAAGACAGTAGGCAACATTCCAGAAGCTACAATAATGCAATTCTACAATAGTGCTTTGAGTATATAACAGAATATGTGACCGGCTGGATAGAGGCAATATATATACTAGAATTCTGGCCAAAACGATAGTATACGGTACGGCTCAACCCCCTGTGCGGTAGGGGTTAGCGCGAGAGAGTCAATCGGTAAACAATGATTTTGGTCACAGATGTTATACTACTCCCCCGATCAATTTTCGATTCAATGAGTCAATGAGGCAACGAGGCAATGAGGCAATCAATCCATCCATCGACGTGGAGTCCGAGAGGGATCCACTGTGAATCAGTGTCACTACAATACATGATTCTACTGATGCAGTACATTTAATTATTAAATAAAACACAGACATGAAAGCTATGAAACTTGCCTTGGGTGTATCCTCGGCGTAGAAGACAACAGCTAGAAGGGTAACGAATAGGGTTCAGGGATCCGAACCTATATTATCAATAATATGCCCTTAGAACTTAAACCAAGATTGGTTAATAAATCACTAATGTAAAACTATGCTAATTATAGACATTTGCCATTCTTATTAGATAAACTAATAATTTAAATATGTAGTATTTTGGTAAAAACTATTTTACTAGTATTTTGTAAATAGGCGAAAAATAATGTATTTTGGAATGTTATCACAAATAATAGCAATTTTTATCGAATATTATTTTAATAGTAAATATTACATAAACTCGGAATATTTGAAATTTAATTTAATAATTTTCTAAATAAATATTTACGAAATATTTTACTAATACTATTTATTTAGTAAGGAAAATCATTTTAATAATGATTTACAAAAAACCTCATTTTAGTAAAATTACGGTTTTATTACAAAATATACTTTATTAATTATAGTTTTCAATCCATAAATTTATTTAACAGAATTAACGGTTAATAATACGAAAATACACATTTTTTACTTAAAACATAATTATATATGGTTTTTCGCCTATAATATTATTTCTTATATAAAATATGTTTTTGCTATATAATTACTATTTTGAATCTAAATTATCAATTAATGATAATAATAAAATTATAGTTAAAGCAACCTATTATGAAATTAATCATAATTTACGTAGTCGAATTCTAACAATTAACGACAACATCTAACTAATACTAACAGTTATTATCGAACTAAATAGGAAACTATTAAACTATCCTGGAACAGAAATGGTTATGTGAAACCAACAAAAATGGTCAGAGGGTTGCGGGATTTATGTGACGGAGCACCGAGGGGATGCCTAGCACTCGAAACGTACGCGGACACGGACACGTGGGACGCGCATGCGGAAAGTGCACGTACGGGTACGCGGAACGTGCGTACTGCGTGGGAACGTGCGGACACGCCGGGGGACGGAACGCGCGGGAGGCGCGGTGGCTGCTGGCGCAAGGGCATGGCCGGCCTAGGGGTTGCTGGCCGGGCGGCGGACAGCCGGCGAACGGCCGGCGCGGGCCGGCGAAGGTGCTGGCGCAGGCGGGGAGCCGAGCAGAAGGGCCGGCGGGTGCTGGCGCCGGTCGGGGACGGCATGTGCGGAACGGCGCTGCTGCTCGCGAAGCGCGCTGATGTGCGCGCACGGGAGGGACGCTGCTGTTGGCGTCGGAGGGCGGCCGAGGGTGCGCCGGCGGGGGTCCGGTGAGATGGTGGGGGTGGTGTGGGTTTTGAGAGGGAAAGAGAGTGAGAGGAGAGTGATGGTTGCTGTGTGTGGTTCTCTTTTGAATGAGAGGAATTAGATGATGGTGTTGGTAGCTTGTGAGGGAGAGAAGAGTAAAACTTTGATACCGAAGGGGGTATCAAAGTTTTGATACCCCCTATGTATGACAAGTAGGGTCCCCTCAATATATATGTATATATATATGTTTACACATTATACGAAGAGGGAGGGGGCCCACATGTCATACATAGGGGGTATCAAGGTATCAACGTTTTCTCCGGGAGAGAATAGTGAGGAGCTGGTGGTGGTGAGTAAATTGGGGAGAGTGGTGTACGTGGGAGAGAGTAAAGGGGAAAAAGAAATGGTTAGGAGGTGGGGTCGGATGAGAGGTGAGTAAATGGATTTGGGTTTTACAATTTGTTTACTATTTTCATACAAACCCAACACACTTTATATTTTTATTAGGAAAAATTTATGAAATGCCCAAAAATTTAAAAAGTTTTATGAAAAACCCACCGCAAAAGAAACTTTCATCGCGTGCCCAGCATTATCTTAAAAATATATAAAAGGGGACGGCATGACCCTTTTGTCCTTCTAATTTATTAAGAATATCCACAAACCCAGCAACTCTTCAGAAAAACGGTTCGATTCCAGAAGAGGGAGAATTACATACAAACCCAGCAACTCTTCAAAAAAATGTTTCGATCGCTCCTTCCTCTTCCATACTCTGTTCGCTTTCGATTTTAGGTCATCTCCTCCAAAAATCTTAGAAATTTCTTACAAGAAAGCGCCAGCGAATCTCCATTCGTAAGTTTCACACAATGTCGCAATCATCATCAATGGATGTAGACCGAGTTAGAAAAGACGGAGAACAAGTAGATGTTGGAAAACAAAAGAAACAAGGGGTGAAAGTTAAGAGGGTTGCTCGTAAACGAGACATCATAAAAGAAAAAGAAGTGCAAGAAGAAGTAGAAGAACAAGAACACGGAGAACAACAAGAACAACAAGAACAAGAAGTAGCAGGAGGAGAAGAAGAAGATCAAGAAGAAGGAAAAAAAAGGTAAAACTTTGAGTCCTGTTCATTCTCCGTTTATATTGACTCGGCAAATGAGAATGATCATTCTCCGTCTATAAAATACACGGAGGATGCCCTTTCTGTGTCATTTGAACAAGAAATGGCCATTCTCCGTGTTAAAATACACGGACAATGGCATTCTCCCTTGTATTTTGACATAGAAATGGTCATTCTCCGTGTATCTAACACAGAGAATGAATATTCTCCGTGTTAAAACACACGGAGAATGACATTTTCTGTGTAATTTGGTATAGAAATGAACATTCTCCGTGTTTTAACACTGAGAATTACATTCTCCGTGTTAAAATACACGGAGAATGACATTTTCTTTGTATTTTGACCTAGAAAAGGCCATTCTCCGTGTGTTTTTGACACGGAGAATGTTATTCTCCGTGTTTTTTGACACGGAGAATGATCATTCCCCGTGTTAATACACACGGAGAATGACCATTCTCCTTTTTAAAACACACGGAGAATGGCATTTTCTGTGTATTTTGTCCCGATAATGAGCATTCTCCGTGTTTCCAACATGGAGAATGTTATTCTCCGTGTTAAAATACACGGAGAATGGCGTTCTCCCGTGTATTTTGACCTAGAGATGGCCATTCTCCGTGTATCTAACACGGAGAATGTTATTCTCCGTGTTAAAATACACGAAGAATGGCATTTTCCCTTGTATTTTGACCTAGAGATGGCCATTCTCCGTGTATCTAACACGGAGAATGGCATTCTCCGTGTTAAAACACACGTATTCTCCGTGTCAATATACACGGAGAATGGTATTTTCTTGTATTTTGTCCTGAGAATGAGCATTCTCCGTGTTTCCAACACGGAGAATGTTATTCTCCGTGTTAAAATACACGGAGAATGGCGTTCTCCCGTGTATTAATTTTGACCTAGAGTTGGCCATTCTCCGTGTATCTAACACGGAGAATGTTATTCTCCGTGTTAAAATACACGGAGAATGGCATTTTCTGTATATTTTGTACTGAGAATGAACATTCTCCGTGTTTCTAACACGGAGAATGTTATTCTCCATGTTAAAATACACGGAGAATGGCGTTCTCCCTTGTATTTTGACATAGAGATGGCCATTCTCCATGTATCTAACACGGAGAATGTTATTCTCCATATCAAAGTAAACGGAGAATGATCATTCTCCGTGTAAAAATACACGGAGAATGACATTTTTTGTGTATTTTATCCTAGAAATGATCATTCTCCGTGTAAAAATACACGGAGAATGTCATTCTCCGTGTAAAAGTAAACGGAGAATGTTCATTCTCCGTGTTAAAATACACGGAGAATATCATTCTCCGTGTATTTTGTCACGGAGAATGATCATTCTCCGTGGTTGAATAACTGAGAATGGTTATTCTCCTTATTATTATAAAGAAGAATGTTGACGTAAACCTAATTGTTGTTTTTTTTAGGAAAAAAACTGTCAGGAACAAAGAAGAAAGACTTTTCCGTGCAACATTCACCCCAATACTCTCTCTTATGGATGAGGTGAAGGAAAAGTGTGGCCATTTGCCTGAAGCAGTTATTGAAACCTTGAAGAATGTTGGATTCTACAATTTTGTAGATGTATTCTACAGATCTAAGGTGAAAAAGGCAGAACTATCTAAAGTCACCCAAGGTCTGGAGAACCTGATGGGGACTTATTTGGAAGAAGATGGCATTGGATATTTCCAATTGAGCAGCAGTGTCAAGGTAGCACCAACTGCTGATGAGATGGCAACCATTTTTGGTCTGCCAATGAATGATGACAGTGAAGTTGATGAGAAGTATCTAAAGATAATCACTAAAAAACAGAAGACCCCCCCACCAGCAGACTCATTCAGCATGTGTACAGAACACTTCAAAAGATTGCTGACAAATTGCAAGGGAAAAAATACAGAAGTCTCAAATGCAGAAGTTAAGAAAAGGATCTTAGAGCTGTTGGGGGACAGAAATGCAAGTCCTGATGAGTTGGCCAAGTTAATAATATTCAACTTGTGCCAAACAGCATTCTTCACCAGAATGGGTGGGTCGAACTTGCCGTATAAATTCTTCGCTCTGGTGGAGAGCATAGATGTTATAAAAAGCATCTGTTGGCCACGGATTATTTTGGGGTACGTCATGGACAGCATAAAGAGGGCTGTTACAAAAGCTGAAGATGGAAACATTGAGATATCGTACAAGAAGATTGAAGGTTGTACGATATATTTCTTATATTGGTTTGCAGAGCACAGTCAACTGTTAGAAAGGAAGTGCAAACCATTAAGCGCATACCCGAGATTCTATACATGGGATGGGAATAGAATCTCGATATTCCTCAAAAATGAATATCAAGGGGCTCAAACGAATTCTGAATTGATATTCAAAGATTTTGTTACATTGACTGTTGAAGAAGTAGAAGACCCAGCAGAGCAGCATAGTATAGAAGGTGGAGATAATGCTGTTGATGAAGAAGAACCACAAGCTGAAGCCCAAGCACCAGCAACAAACATAGCTGAGAATGAAGATATGTTGCGTGTCTTGGAGGAGAAATCTCAGCTTATCGCTGAGAATGAGCAACTCCAAGAAAGAGCCCAAAAACTAGAGGCAGATGTAGCCCAACAACGTGCTGTGGAGCTCGTTACTGATGGCTTGGAGAAGGAGTTAGACTCTATAAGGAACGAGAAATCGCTCCTTATTGTTGATAATGAGAAACTCCGTAGAAGAGTTGAAGAACTGGAGGCAAAGGGGTCGGAACAGGAACTAGACTCCCTAAGAAAGCAGAAATCTGAGCTTACTGCTGATAATGAGAAGCTTCGTCAACGTGTTGAGGAGCTACTTCTAAAAGATAAAATATTCTATTTTTTCAAAATTTTAATTTGTAATTATGTGTATCTAACACGGAGAATGTCATTCTCCGTGTCAAAGTACACGAAGAATGTCATTCTCCGTGTCAAAGTACACGGAGAATGACGTTTTCTGTGTGTTTTGACTTAGAAATGATCATTCTCCGTGTTTCTAACACGGATAATGTTATTCTCCGTATTAAAATACACGAAGAATGTCATTATCCGTGTTAATACACACTTAGAATGAGCATTCTCCGTGTTAAAATACACGGAGAATGACATTCTCTGCTAGTATTTTAACACAGAGAATGACATTCTCTGTATTTTGACCTAGAAATGGCCATTCTCCGTGTGTTTTTTTGACACGGAGAATAACATTCTCCGTGTCAAAATACACGGAGAATATCATTCTCCGTGTAAAAATACACGGAGAATGATCATTCTCCGTGTTAAATACACGGAGAATGTCACTCCTTGTATTTTGACCTAGAAAAGACATTCTCCGTTTAGCTTAACACGGAGAATGACATTCTCCTTGTATTTTGACCTAGAAATGACATTCTCCATGTATTTTTGACACGGAGAATGTTATTCTCCGTGTATCTTAACACGGAGAATAGTCATTCTCCGTTTATGTTATAGGAGAATGCCCATTCTCCTTGTAAGTCTAACAGAGAATGATCATTCTCCGTTTAGCTTAACACGGAGAATGACATTCTCCTTGTATTTTGACCTAGAAATGACATTCTCCGTATATTTTTGACACGGAGAATGTTATTCTCCGTGTATCTTAACACGGAGAATAGTCATTCTCCGTTTATGTTATAGGAGAATGCCCATTCTCCTTGTAAGTCTAACAGAGAATGATCATTCTCCGTTTACTTTGACACGGAGAATGGACATTCTCCGGATTAAAGTGAACGGATAATAATATTTTTCATTGTTTTTAAAAAGAAGATTATATAATATTGACATCATACCTCTTGTTGTTGTTTGTTTTTATATCAGTGAAAAAAACAGACAATCTCAGAAAGGAGAATGAAAAGCTCATTAATGATAACAACAAACTTCTAGAGGAACTTGCATCATTGAATGACGAAATCAAACAGAAGAATGATACAATTGTTAACCTCGAAGCAATGGCCAAAGCATTGCAGCTTGGGGAGACTAAAGCAGTTCCTCAAAAACATTACACAAGAGCAAGAGAACCAGGAGGGATTAAAAAACAATCAAATGCTCCAGCGGATGATGATTTTACCACATTGGAAAAGAAGAAAACAGCTGATGCTACAAGTAAGAATGTAGCTGCTGGTCGAAAAAGAAAAGCTCCTTCTAGTCCCAATAAGAAAGTAACTTCTGGTGAGAAAAGAAAAGCTCCTTCCAGTCCCGAGAAGGTAGACGATAAAAAGAAGATGTCAGAAACTGAAGAACTTGAAGAAGAATCTCCTCAAACAGCCAAGCTAGTGAAAGAGGGAAAAATGCTGATGCAATGTCAAAAACTCAGGCTTTGGAACCAAGCAGACGATCAGCTGAAGCATCTATACAGGAGCATCGTATACCCAAGAAGGATGTCTCCAACGTAAGTATTCTAAACTTGAACCAATTTCTGTACAATTCACAACGGAGAATGATCATTCTCCGTGTCATTTGAACGGAGAATTGATATTCTCCGTGTATCTAACACAGAGAATGAATATTCTCCGTGTAATTTGGACGGAGAATTGTCATTCTGCGTCCTATTCATAACGGTCATTCTCCGTCCAATTCATAACGGAGAATGTTTATTCTCCGTGTATTTTGACGGAGAATAGTCATTCTCCGTGTATCTAACACGGAGAATATTATTCTCCGTGTTAAAATACACGGAGAATGGCATTTTTCCTTGTATTTTGACCTAGAGATGGCCATTCTCCGTGTATCTAACACGGAGAATGGCATTCTCCGTGTTAAAACACACGGAGAATGGCATTTTTCTGTGTATTTTGTCCTGAGAATGAGCATTCTCCGTGTTTCTCACACGAAGAATGTTATTCTCCGTGTTAAAATACACGGAGAATGGCATTTTCTTGTATTTTGTCCTGAGAATGAGCATTCTCCGTGTTTCCAACACGGAGAATGTTATTCTCCGTGTTAAAATACACGGAGAATGGCGTTCTCCCGTGTATTTTGACCTAGAGATGGCCATTCTCCGTGTATCTAACACGGAGAATGTTATTCTCCGTGTTAAAATACACGGAGAATGGCATTTTTCCTTGTATTTTGACCTAGAGATAGCCATTCTCCGTGTATTTAACACGGAGAATGACCATTCTCCGTGTTAAAATACACGGAGAATGGTATTTTCTGTGTATTTTGTCCTGAGAATGAGCATTCTCCGTGTTAAAATACACGGAGAATGGTATTTTCTGTGTATTTTGTACTGAGAATGAACATTCTCCGTGTTTCTAACATGGAGAATGTTATTCTCCGTGTTAAAATACACGGAAAATGACATTCTTCTTGTATTTTGACCTAGAACTGGTCATTCTCCGTGTATTAACACGGAGAATGTCCATTCTCCGTATCAAAGTATAATGATCATTCTCCGTGTAAAAATACACGGAGAATGACATTTTCTGTGTATTTTGTCCTAGAAATGATCATTCTCCGTGTAAAAATATATGGAGAATGTCATTTTCCGTGTAAAAATACACGGAGAATAGTCATTCTCCGTCCAATTCATAACGGAGAATGATCATTCTCTCTGTTGGAGTTACTTTTTTTTTACAATTATATCATTAGCCTATATTATTAACATAATCGAAACTAAATTTATGTGCAGTGATATTGTATACCAATACTTTCCAACTGCTCCAGAAGATTGTAAAATAAGAAGAAGAAACAATGATGTTGCCTTGATCTTTAATGCTAAAGAAGTACAAGACATTAAATATGGAAGAAATAGAGGCCAATGTTATGAACTTCACAATAAAGATTATGAACGAACTACAAGCCGATACAAGACGTACCATTCAGTCAAGCTCGCAGGGTGCACAATGTAAATGGTTTGCAATCATGATGCCCCATTCATTGGTAAGAATCAAAACTGAAAAATAAATATTAATGTATACACCTACTAATATTGTTGTAAAAAACTAACTCATGATTTGTTTTTTGTTTTTTATTTTTTTTTCTGGAAAACAGCGTACCGTTCAGTTTGCCGATGTAGTACAACCAACATCTGGAGCAATGTACAATTTCAAAGCTGAAATAGAAGATTTTATCATGGAGTTGGAGGATGACATCGAATGGCTATTCGTGCCACTCTTCCGTGAAGAGAATAAACACTATACACTGCTGGCATTCAACTTCAGCTCCTATGTTTGGACACACTACAACTCATTACGGAAAAATACGGGCGCTAAGGGAATCGAGGATGCAAAATACATGAAGAGTAAAATCGAGCCAATTGTAATGAAGAAGATTACATTGATGAGGGAGAAAAGCCCAGCAATTCAGGAATATGAAACAACAGAGCTCAAGGTTTGTAAAGATAGCCCACAGCAACTATCACCCAGCTGCCTGCTGTATGTTGTGTATTATATTGAAAACTTGTCGAAAGCTCCATTTGATTTACAAAAGAAAACAAACAAAGTAGTTCACGATATTATTGTAAAGAGCAGGTTAACTTTGGCTAAGCTTTTGCTTATGGGTGACTGTGCAATTCCTTTTGTATCATAAAATAAAATGACAATGTAAATTGGCTAAGAAATTCCTTATATATATTCTGTCTGTCAGGTTTCTTTTGTAATGTATTTGTTGTCCTTTGTAATGAAACTCAATTTTTTGACTAATTTATATTGTTCTATATATGTAAATCTGTTTTGTTAAAGTTCTGTTGTTTGATTCTGTGTTAAAATACACGGAGAATGACATTTTCTTTGTATTTTGACCTAGAAATGGTCATTCTCCGTGTGTTTTAGACACGGAGAATGTCATTCTCCGTGTATTTTGACACGGAGAATGATCATTCTCCGTATTAATACACACGGATAATGTTATTCTCCGTGTTAAAATATACGGAGAATGACATTTTCTGTTTATTTTGACCTAGAAATATCATTCTCCGTGTATCTAACACGGATAATGATCATTCTCCGTGTTAAAGTAAACGGAGAATAATCATTCTCCGTGTTAAAATACACGGAGAATATCATTCTCCGTGTAATTTGACACGGAGAATGGTCATTCTCCGCTTATCTAACACGGAGAATGTTCATTCTCCGTGTTAAAATACACGGAGAATGACGTTCTGTGTATTAACATAGTGTGTTAGCATAGTGTGCAGGAAGCTGATTCTTCACGTGGGCGCATGGACGCATACAACAAGTGATCGCATAGGAAGTGGCCCGTGCCTATAAATAGGCCCTGGAGGAGAGAGAAATTTCATTATTCCCTTCTCTTTCAGTTTTTCAGAAAACTCTTCGTCTTTTTTTCTTTAATAACCATGTCTCCAAAGGTCGCAAAGAGATCCGCGAAGGGCAAGGGGGCTGCGTCGAGTGACTCTCCTCCTGCGATAGTGTCCTCGGCAGTGGTGAAGAAGGAGATGCTGCCTTCTCTCATCAAACAAGGGTCACCGTTCGTTAAGGAGGAGGTGATACAAAAAATTGAAGTAAAAGAAGAATTGGCGATGATCGGGGAAGGAATTACTCCCAAGATTGAAGCTGCTGTGAAGGAGGAGCCCAAGTCTGAGGGTAGTAGCACTGGGAGTTCTGACCATCCAGCCCCGACCGACAACCTTGATCAATTACATCCTACATATGCGAAATGGTTGAGGGAATGGTGTATCCCTCGACACAGATAGGGTCCGCGGGTTTCCATAAATTTCCGTATTTTGTCTTGGTATTTCTATCTGTCTTTAGGTTTATGTTTCACTCCTTTTGGACATCAAATGTAATCCTCTACTTCTTGCCCTGATGAAGATATGAAGAACCTTTTGTTTTGCTCATGAGATGTAGTCCTGTGAATGTAACTGAAGCGGAATGTCATTCTCCGTGTTAAAATTCACGGAGAATGGTCATTCTCCGTGTTAAAACACACGGAGAATGACATTATCTTTGTATTTTGACCTAGAAATGAGCATTCTTCGTGTTAAATTACACGGAGAATGTCATTCTCTCCGTGTTAAAATACACGGAGAATGACATTCTTCTTGTATTTTGACCTATAAATGACAATTTTTCGTGTATCTAACACGGAGAATGTAATTCTCCGTGTCAAATTAAACGGAGAATATCATTCTCCGTGCTTCTAACACGGAGAATGTCATTCTCCGTGTTAAATTACACGGAGAATGGTCATTCTCCGTGTTAATACACACGGAGAATGACATTCTCCTTGTATTTTGACCTATAAATGACCATTCTCCGTGTATCTCATACGGAGAATGATCATTCTCCGTGTTAGATACACGGAGAATGGTCATTCAATGCATTATAAAATCAGAGTATAACGGATAATAAGTTCTTATGCTGTTAGTATATATGTGAAACATCAGATATGCAGAGTTCAAACTATTACCATTGATATCAAAAAATGTAACATATGTATTCAAAAAACAATTATATAAAAGAAGGAATATATGTGTATGTATTAACGAGGGGGCGCTGCCCCATCGACCACCGTAGCAGCACGTGGAGGCAGAGGACAAGTGGTACGATTGTGATTGCATAATTCAAAACAATTCTGGCACCTTATCTTTCTCTTCTCTTTTCCCTTGTTCTCGTATTTGCTCTTATAACGGTCCGACTTTGGACGTCCAGGACCACGTTTCGGAACAGGGGGTAGAACAACATCAGTGGGATTATTTTCAAACTGTTTTTCAGAATCTGGAACTGGACGAATAGCACATGAATATAACTTCTGGTAATAATCTGATGTCCAATACTGCTCCACAAAGTCGTAAACAGATTTATCTGAACCAACTCTGATGCACTGTATTGCATGGCTGCATGGGAATCCATATACCTTCCATCTACGACAACTACAATGACAATCAAGAAGATTCACCAAGTGGGAGGAAGTATTTGCGATCACCTCAAATTCGAAATCACCAGACCGATATACCCTATAACACATGCCATCATCTGTAAGCTGCTTCAGCATATCCTCAGCGTATGGAGTCAATTTGCTATTCAAACCAATTGCATTCTTGTGGCGATCCGAAATCATCTTCATCATCTTCACACGGATGACATTTACAATTGCTGATATAGGCAATTTCTTCTCAGCCTTTATCCATGCATTGAATGACTCTGCACAACTAGAAGCAACCTCACCGTATCTACATCCCGGGAAGAATGCGTTTGACCAGTGTTCAGGTTTTTGTTTATTCATCCAATTCACAACATGACCACAATTCAGATCATAAATCTTCTTGATTGCTTGTCTATACCCACCTTTATAGAGAAAAACAAATAATTAACAAAGAATTAGGTCAATTCACAAAATTATTAAAAATAAGTACATTTTCCGTGTTTAAAATAAGGATAATAGTCATTCTCCGTTCAAAAGCTAACGAAGAATGATATTCTCCGTTCTATGCAAGACGGGTAATGACCATTCTCCGTGTGACGGAAACGGAGAATGAACATTATCCGTACTATGCAAGACGGATAATACCATTCTCCGTTCAAAAGCTAACGGAGAATGATATTCTCCGTTCTATGCAGGATGGAGAATGACCATTCTCCGTGTGACGGAAACGGAGAATGAACATTATCCGTACTATGCAAGACGGATAATACCATTCTCCGTTCAAAAGCTAACGGGGAATGATATTCTCCGTTCTATGCAGGACGGAGAATGGTCATTATCCGTGTAATACATACGTAGAATGACTATTCTCCGTCTTACTGACGCGGAGAATGGTCATTCTCCGTGTTAAATTAATGGTAAATGCATAGAAAATGTGCATATATCTGTCTCATTAACACACCTGGAGTTAGAGCATATACTGCTTGCCTCCAAGCTTCAAGTACATGCGGATACACTCTTTCATTTCCTTTCTCTTTCAGCGGTATGTTATTCTTCATGTGATAATAGCAATAGCTATGGTAATCATTAGGAAACACTTTAGGGACTTCAGAAACTAGACCGGTGCCTTGATCCGAAAGAAAAACAATACGCCTACTACATCCAACAACATTCTTTAGATTTCTAAGGAACCATTCCCAATTGTCACCATCTTCGCCTGAGACTATACCGTATGCAAGAGGGTAGAACTGTTGGTTACCATTCTTCGCTGTAGCAGACATCAAACATCCTCTAAACCTCCCTGTAAGGAAAGTAGCATCCAAATATAGCATTGGACGACAATATTGAAAGCCTTCTACGCAAGCCCCATATGAAAGAAAAAGCCGCTCAAACCTCATTGATGAATCATCTTTCTGGAAGTCGATAACGGAACCATTATTGGTTTCCTTTACCTTGTTGACATACCAACACAAGTCACTGTAAGATCTAACATCATCTCCGTACATTTCCTGGTGCACCAGCCTAATTCCGTGGTATGTCTGTCCATATGTAACAGATAAACCGTAGTCGACCTTGAAATCATCGACAACAGATTTTGCGGACTTTTTAGGATGCATCCGAACAATGTCACTAACCAAACTTTTCACAAACTTTGCTGGAACAACCAGATTACCTTTATCCATATAGCCAGCTCCACAATTATGTTCTTCCACATACCTCTTCACCTCAAAAATTTGATTATCTTTCGAAATAGATATAGCATGGAAGCTCCACAAACAAGCATGTGTCTTGTAATTCTTGCAACAAACAGTATACCTCACCGGCTCAGATTTCAAAATGTGGAATGGATGACGAGATTCAAAACATACCTTTCTAACAGCATTCCTAACTTCTTCAACACCATTTAGAAAAGTCTGACCAACACCAGTAATTGATCCAGGCCACATATCCGATTTCCTCTTCTTCACTGTCTCAGTTGAGCCCTCATAAAATTGTACTACTCGTTTGTCCTTTACAGTAGGAGAACATCTACTCAAAGAACTAGAGGAGGAAGACGAAGGTCCCATGTCAAAGCTTTGACAAGGAAAAGATGTTGATGAAGAACATGGAGAGTATATTTGCTCCACAAATAGATCAAAACTCACATCATGAGTACCGTTAAAACCACCAACCAATGAGCGAAGCCAAAAATCACTTTCAACATACAGTTCAGTCCCATCAGAGTGCAAAAACCTGAAACGGAAGGAAAGTGGATCCAAAGAAGTCCATCGATCGCACACTTTAATCTTTAAAAAAATCCACGGTACTTTCATGTGTGACACGGCAGGAAACTATGTCTCCCTTGAAACAAATGTTAACTAAACAACTTGATTCCATACCTTCCCCCCTGATAACATAAAAACATAAGAGGTCACAAATAGAACAATAAAATTGTCGTCTAATAATGATTATTCTCCGTCTAAAAATAACGGAGAATAAATATTCTCCGTTCGGAACTAACTTATAATGATCATTCTCCGTCTAAAGTAAAACGGAGAATGACATTCTCCGTCTTAAACACACGGAGAATAGACATTCTCCGTCTAAATATAACGGAGAATGATTATTATCTGTCTGTAACTTATGGATAATGCTCATTATCCGTATAAAAACATACGGATAATGATCTTTCTCATAAGTAATTGTCATTCTCCGTTAAAATATAACGGAGAATACTATTCGCACAAAATAACAAGATTAAATATCTCTCTAACATTTTCTAAGTTAATAATCTTCATAACAAATTCAAATTCAGCATAAATTTCGAGATATACGAAGCTGATGGATGAATTTCTACAGATCTGAACTCTCACCTTGTTTTAAGATCTATAAAAAGAAAAGAAGAAGATCTTCTCTCCACAATTGACCTAATCGCCGGAAACCACGAATATGATGATGATTATGATGATGATCGTTGATGATGAAGGATGATCGACGTTCGACTGACGAAAACCACAGTGAACTACGAACGATTTTGCGATCTCTGATAAAGATGATATCAATGGATTTCAAATTTCTCGTGAAGAAGAAGAATACGAATTTTCCAATCCAAATCTGAGTTTGCGAATTCAAAATTATATATAGATGTCCAAATTTGCGCGAAGGGGTATTTTTGGAACTATTATAATGGCAAATTTTGTAAATACAGAGCATCTAGAGAGAATCTTGAAATATTTAACGTGAAAATACTTAATTCTGGGTATTTCATAAAAATAATCCAGCGGGTGGGCATTTCATAAAAGCCCACCCCGAAATTGGGTTTCTCAGCAATTTCCAGTTTTTATTATTATAAATTTGGACCCCAAAATAAAATTTTGAGTTTCATCTACTACTGAGGCTCTAATATATAAACTATTAGGAGAAGGAAAAAAGAAAAAGAACATGCTCAAAAGTGCCACTTGGAAAACATAATTGGCGAACAAGTTTAAATTTCTCGTCATTAATCAATTTGTTCAAGCTAAACTGCTGACAGATATATAATATAGTCCTACAGATATATAATATAGTCCTTTCAATTCTTTCCTGTAACATTTCTCTAACTCATTTAAAAAATTATACAACATTCTTCAAGCATTCTAATGAAATCCATGGATAACTGCCGCCTGCTTAGTAAAAGATCTTCATCTCTATAATAGAGACTTCTCAATGAGTATGCTGATATTGCTCCGAAGAAACTCTTCTCAATCACATCATCCAATCTTGTGCATCAGCCCTTTTTCTTCAGGAAAAGCTTCATGGGAGGAAAGAATCAGTCAGTTGGCCTTTATAACCAAAAAAAAAAAATTTGCACCAGCTCCATTTCATGCCCCTTTTCAGTTTCCTGTAGTGTCGTCTCCAAGTCTTCCAATCACCTGCTTCTTTAATCTTTGGTTCTCACGAAAAACTCTTGCGGACAGTTGAGATGAAATGATTAGGCAATTCACTATCACGCAGTATGAGATAAATAACAAATACAACATATACACCTATGATGACACAAAATATGGAACCCAACAAAGCTCCTCGTACTTCAGAAGAGAAGAAATCCAATAAAAGGTAAGCATTGATGATTATTAGAAGTGCAGCGACAATCCAGGTCACGATCTGCACGAAACCAGAGGATTTATGAGAAACATTGGCCTAACTAGGTGTTTATAACAGCAGAGAAATGCAGGTATCCGCATCTGCATACAATGCTAAGATGGTAAAAATATGTTATTGGTATATGATATGCTATTTTTGGTTCCAAGGGAAAAGAGAACTGATTCCATAAACTGTTCCCTCTGTTGGGAAACCTGATTCCAGAAAAACTGGTTCCAGAATTTAAGTGGCACATGTTTCTCTATTCTCAATTCTTTTTTCTTCCTTACAGAATATGCAAACAGGCTTTTCCTTCACAGAAATGTTTATGTAATAACATCAAACATGAAAAGAACATACAAATTCTTTGAAAGGACATGATTCAGAATTCTTAGATAGATGTAAATGGAAATGGAAATAGATGTCCAACACAAATCAAATCAACTTAGCCTTTTTGGATCATGTGAAACATGGATATAAATATCCACAGAAATACAGTAAATTGAGTTTGAGTATCTACACCTTTATCTTCGTAGCAGAAATAGCGTGCAAATAATGCCATATACTAATCTTGTGAATCCACAACAATGATCATGTCATACATGCCATAGGTGGATGTTTCCTGTCTAACTTATCAAAACATTCTCTTACTCTTCAAAGTTGTTTTGTAACTTCTCTAGTTTTGGTCAAGAAACCTCCAAAGTATGGTTTTGTTTTATTTCTAGTAATGTTAGAAATGACAGATCAAGATTAAAGGCGTCCAACCCCAAACCAGATGACTCAATGAGATTTTACAAGGAGGGAATAGCCCTGAACCTATTGGGTGTAGTCATATTGCTGGTAATGCATTTATTAGACAATAAGGTTCATAAACTAATACCGAAAGTTGAACCATGAAGAAGGATGAACTACAAATAGAACCAAAAAGAACCCATCAGAGCATTATAGACCCTTATGAGGAGATTCCTAAAAGGTATCCTTATATAACCATAAAGTATGACTAATGACCAGTGTTCCTTCAGTCTGGATCTGGCTTTACAATACCATTAATCCTCTCATGGACTACATCCAGCAATAGTACAAAATTCCCACACAAATGATACTTGACATCATACGATACAACAATACATATCTTGATTTCCCTAAAAAAATACCTATCTTGGTAGCGGCAAACTGTTTTACACAAAAAGACTGTAGCTTTGATACATTTTCAAGTCAATAATATCTCATAATACACGATTGCTACATGTTAAGAATATAGTTATGTTTAGTAATGTTGTTTGTATTGAAGGAAAGTGTTCTTATACCTTCTTAAATGTTCTCTACTTACATTGAATGAATATGAATCATTTCCAGATACTATGATAAGTAACTAGTATCTGATTAATATGCCTAATTAGGCATAAACCTCCAATTTAAAGAGTACATTCAAAATTTTAGACATAAAGAGAAGACTTGGAAGTTGGGCGAATCCAGGAAATGTAGTGAGTGGGGGCTTCGGGAAAAAAAAAGTTAGTAGAGGCCTGGAAAAAAAGCTAGTGGGGGCTTGGAAAATAATCAATTTCAAATGTGTTTGAGAAGATTCGAACTCAAGACCTACAAAAGAATTCCTCCAACTACTTTACCAACTGAGCTAAATTTCAACAGTAATTAAAGTAGGACCAGGTACTTATATTACTTTTGAAAAAAATTTGGAAACATACATATGGATTAACTTTGCTCGAACATCCAGTGGGGGCTTGAGTCCCCACTCCTTCCTATGTAGATCCGCCCCTGCTTGAAGTTAGGTTTGAACTCTGAACCCTAGTAGATTTAAGATGCCCCCCAAAGGAGCAATTATGCAAAATTGGAACCAAGAGGCAGAGGTTAGTAAGAGGAATAACGGGTACAGGACACCAACCTTGAAAGCATACTAAATAGTTGTGTCCTGATGCCCCCACATCTTTACTCGAAAATTTTGTAGCTCTTTATGTCGTTCGTCGTTACTAGCATAGAATATCCTGACACGAAGTATATTGATAAAAAGCCGGTTGGATACATTGGCAACCACAAGTGACATTAGAGGGTGAAGTTTTCTACGCCACAAAAAAGTCCGAAGAATTTGAGGAAGAGAAGAAAAAAAAATCTAGCAAGGGGATACTGACGTGTTGTCTGCACAGAAATAGCCTGCAAATCGGTCAAGCGGCACTGCAGCAAACAGTCAGTTAAAGTCTGCGACAACTGGTCACCCATCCTGCTGAGTCGATTGACCAATTTGGTTGCACGCAGCATATCAGGTTCTGTTCATATAAATTTTTGATTTGCTAGGTCTGCTTCTCTCTAGAGAAATGTAACAAAGTTCGGTGGTTAGTTTAGAGCTATTTGTAGCCATCCAGAGTCCTTTCTTGTTAATTTGATTGGTTTAGAAGAGTTGTTAGGTTTTAGAAGATTTTGCTTTCTTGTATATAATGCATTCCTCGTGCATGATCCTTGACATTTCTCTTAATAAATCAGTAACTATTGCATCTTCACTAAATATACTTGTGCATGCAAAAAAATTACACTTCCAAGTTGCACATTCACCTCAACAAAAGTTCTCACAAGCCTTTTGTTCAAGTACTTGGGGACAATAATGAGATACATGGAGTTCATGCAATAAACATGATACAATTGCCTGAATAAAACTTTCATGTAAAGACAGCGCAAATCCAAGCAAAACTACTTTGAAGTAGAATTTTCTGCAGTATCTTGATGACTCGAGTTCTAAGGCATCATGTATTGATTCCAATTTGGTCAAGATTGAGGATAAGGATCATTGCCGAAGGTGGGCTCATGACGATGCAGATCTTTGCAATGTTCATATTCGGGCAATGGATGGTTTGGATGGTTGCTTTGTGATCATGATCCTGAGGATCGCATTCACGAACTCGACATTTTCTTGTAGTCTCGGGTGTGATACTCTGTTGATAAAGGTTTTTTTTCCCCTTGTTTCTTGTTTATTTTTCGTTCCCGATTGTCCATCTTGGAGAGGGAAACCTTTAGTGAAGTTGAATAGGAGCCAAAATGTGAGATGACGATAAAAATAAAAATGACCGACAAAGGGGACCAAAGTGACTAATCAACAAAGGGCTATGACACTTGGATATTGAAGGAGGCATACTCCATGGTGTTGGTTGACAAGGGGTGCGGAAGGGTGTTGCATCGGTTAGGGACGACAACAACACCCGGTGAAGTTCAAGTCACAACGATGATGTTACGATTAACATTGCACGGATGCCAAGGCAGAAGGCATTTTCACTTGATTCATTCGATCTCTTGGGGGTGGCAAATTAGTTGAGATAACATCAATGACACTAACGGGACCACCTTGATGAGTGGTGAAGGACCACATCAAAGTTTCCATAAGGGTTCAAGGTTTGATGTTTATGGTGGGATACATCAAATATTAAAGTAATGAGTAAATTTCACTTGGATGTCAATTTGGTCTTCTTGTCTTCTCTCCTGTGATTGACCTTTGGAAAGGGGGTCTAACCGATGATAAATGGTACTTCAAGTGTGTCATCTGTTCACTCCATGACTTTGATAACTTCTAGTCAAAATTTTCTATTACAATCTTCTTGGAGTTTGAATGCTTGTTTTTATCTTTTCCATGTTATCCTACTTTTAACATTGCGAATTTTATCATTAATTATCTTTAAGGAAACACGTGGATATCAATTCCCACTGTTTTATCTCATGCACGAGGTCGAGGTTTACTGATGTGTATGTTTTATGAAGAAAGAGCATGGCAGTCTGTTGCATGGATACAACATGAATGGACAGTGAAATAGACACGCCACCTATTTTGGTGTGTCCTAATGTAATTTGGAGTTTCTATGACGTGTCTGACATACACGACCCGGCACTGATTTGTGGAGTGTCCATGCTTCCTAAATAGTAGTGATTCATGGCTTCAAACCAGATGAATCAATGATGTACTGTCGCTGAAAGAGATAAAGTAAAAGAGCATGTAGTTTAATTGATCTCGAGCATGTACTTAAATAGAACCAAAAGACAGGTATCAGCGAAAGCTATTAGTTAAATATATGCATAAAAAAACTGGAAAATAGAACTTGCCTTGGTCTTTTGGCCAATTCTAAAAGCACCCATTATTTCCTCCTTTGAAACCAGAGTTAGAAGAGGAATGAGGGCAAACGGTATCTGAACAGATTGAAGCACATTTAGCCACTCATTCAAGACATCTAATGACGCATCAGAAGTGTCAAAGAACAGAGCAACAACTATAGTTGGAAGAATTGCGCAGCTTCTGGTGATTAATGCCCTGACCCATTTCTTTAAACGAAGATTGAGAAATCCTCCCATGATAAATTGCCCAGCATAGGTGCCTGTAATTGTGCTGCTCTGTCCTGCTGCTAATAATCCTATTCCCCATATATATAGAATAGGAAATGTCCCTCCCCCATACTTCTCTTCTAAAAACTGCCCAGCATTCTCTAGACCAATACTGTCAGCTTGTTTGGTACCATAAAACCCCTTTGCAAAAACTGTCGTGACAAACAAATTTATTAAGAAAGAGACAGTAAGGGCAATAGTTGACTCTATGGAGTAGTAATTTAGTGCCTCTAGAACACGACTTTTCTTATTAATGTCAATTTCTCTTGATTGTACAAGAGCTGAATGTAGAAAAACATTATGGGGCATAATGACACCACCTACTACCCCCACAGCCTGCCTGATGGTTTTGGAGCTTAATTTGGAACCAAAAGACCTGTGACAATCAATCAGAGAGTATGTTACTGCTGTAAACATCTAAAGAGTAGCAGAGCATTTCAAGCAAGAAGATCAAAATTTGTTGAAAGGAAAGGCAATCACCTATTAGAAGATCTTTGCCACTTGGCTTGGTTTCACCAAACATCCACGCAAAAGATATAGCCATCATTGAAATGAGAACTGCAAAAACAGCTTCTAATTTTCTTACCCCATAGTTCTCTAGGAACAAGAAAACGAAGCTACCAAAATGAACATTGGTATAAGTAGCTAATACGTAACCACAACATGTAGATAAAGGAATACAACTAAGACTCACTATGTAACCACAACATGTTGATAGAAGGATACAACTAAGACTATCGCTGATATGTAACCACAACATGTAGATAAAGGAATACAACTTAGACTATCTTATTGATTAATTAAAAGCCTATACAATTACACTTGTCACACTATCCCACCGGCACAAAGGAAAAAAAAATTACAACAAAGAAACTTTAATAAAGTGACATATAATAGTCCCCGCATATATGAAAAGCAAATAAGTAATTCAAGACTAACTTAGACTAAACCTCATACAAAAGAGGATCTAATACTTCCAACATTCATAGAGAAAACCAAAAAAAAGGTAATAGTGTTTTCTTTCTTCTTCTTCTTCTTCCTCCTTTTGTTTGTTTTTTGTTTTTGAGAATAAAGGCCGATCTTATTGTCCGCCTGGTTCTCTAACCTGGGACCTCCCCTTACCCAACCAAAGGCCTCAACCACTGGGTCACCCAAAATTTCAAAATAGAATAGTTTTCAATTCGCTATACAGAACAAAAGACGCCTATTTCTTTCAAATAATGGAGTAAGCCAGTGATGAGGGCACAAAAGAGAGCATCTCCTCTAACATCCCTGAGAAGATCAAGTTTTTTTTCTTCTTCAAATTTTATCTACCATAGCAGGCAGGGAACTCAACTCCTTACTCCTATCAAATTGAACTAATAAAAGCTAATTTTCTTGGAGAAGAAAATTACATCAAATAAACAATAGAGCTTTGACCCAGTTCCAATAGATAAGCAGAACAAGTCATCCAAATCTTAAAAAGCTAACTGACACAGAGTTTGGAAAATCATCTATTTTTTAACTCAAACTTCCAACTAACTAAAGCTTATTTCTGACCAAACACATTAAAAAACACAATATCATATACTCTCACAAGAAGACACGACAACAATTGAAGCTAACCAAGCTCAAATTTTGAAAAGAGAAACATAATTTCCTTAAAAGCATGCAACCTAATTTCAGAAGGCGCATATAGGATATCTCTGCTAATCTCACAAATTTCCCAAAGAACAGGCGGTTGCGGCTGCATGCAACTGTTCACGAGAATAAAGAGATTTCAACTTCGTAACAACTGTACATAACTAGCTCACAAGTTAGTTAAAAGTCTGAACTTCCCCTAAAACACCTGAGGAACCTAATTTTGCACTCTATGTTACGAAACAACATTGATCAATCCATGACATTGGAGAGATTTCTCTTATTTTGGTAACAACTATGCCTAACCAGCTCAAAATCTAATTAGAAAAACAATCTTTCCTTTAGAACACCGGAAAACCGTAATTTTGCACTCACTCATTCATACAAACAAGATGGACCAATCCATGACAAGTAGAGAGACATTTTCCAGCAACCCAAACTTAACCACCTAATCCAACTCAAAATCTCATAAAACCCCAAAATTTCCACCAAAGCACCACTCAAAAGCCAATTGTGAGCTCACCCCCCCCCCCCCCCCCCCCCCCAAAAAAAAATATTTGAAACATGCATACTGACTACTAAAACCTAGGAAGCACTAACACCTTTACTCGAGAACAAATATTTGCAACGAAGAGTACAACTCAGCAGTCAATGGCAGTGACGACAACTATACCCACGTATGATGTACCATGTAACAATATCCATGTACGTCAAAAGAAAAGAAGTAATTAAAAGACTAACTTAGATTTAAACTTCATAAAAAAGATCTAATTCCTCCAACATTTCTCTTAGGAACTAAAGAATGGCAACAGAAGAGTTTTCTTTTATTTTTTCTATTTCCTTTTTCATAATAAAATGCCACGTTTATTGTCCCCTGGGTTTCGAACCCGGACCTCCTGCCCTCAAACATTGGGTTGCCTAATCTTTCAGAAAACGGTTTTCAATTCAACAGACAGAATGAAAAACTAGAGTATGCAAAGCTTCTCTCTTTCAAAGACTTTGATGACTCGGGCATAACAAGAGTTAATCAGTGATAAGCGTTCAAAAGGGAGCAACTTCTCTAACATCCCTGTGAAGGTAATCTTTTTCAAACTTGATCCACCATAGCAGGCAGAAAACTCAACAACTTGCTCCTATAAAATTGACTAGTAAAAGCTACTTTTCTTCGAGAAGAAAAATATCACCAACCAAACAGTAGAACTTCGATCCGGTTCTAATAGATAAGAGGACAAGTCTCTAATCTTAAAAAGCTTCATAAGAGATGGCAAATCATCTGTTGTTTTTAACTCAAATTTCCAACTAATTAAAGCTTATTTCTCACTGAACTCATACAAAACGCAATATCATATACTCTCACAAGATAACACACATAATGACACCCAACCACTACTGAAGCTAACCAAGCTCAAAGTTCATGCAATCTAATTCCGCAAGGTGAATCGCATGTACTGCTAAGATCTCTCTGCTAGTCTCTAGAATGAACAATTTTTTTCTCAAAATAATCGGCGGCATGGAACCGTCCACAATAACAGAGAGAGAGATCACTATGCAACAACTAAACCTAACCAGCTCAAAATTTAGTAAGAAACCGAACTTCTCTTGGAAACACACAAACCACATCAACTAGTCCATGGCATGGGAGAGATTTCATTTTCATTACGAAACCTAGATACCTAATCCAACTATAAAAATCCCCACTTTCCCAAGATACCTAATCCAACCGAAACCTAGATACCTAGACACCGAACTTCTCTTGGAAACACACAAACCACATCAACCAGCACATGACATGGGAGAGATTTCATACCAGCTCAAAATTAAGTTAAAAATCCCGAACTTTCTTCTTACAACAGCAAAAATAATAATAATCTTGCACTCTCCTATTCATACAATCAACAATTACCAATCCATGACAAGTGGAGAGACTACTTTCCAACGAACCGAAACCTAGATACCTAATCCAACTATAAAAATCCCAACTTTCCCGCAAATCACCACTCAAAATCCAATTTTGCATTCACTCCCGGCCTCCCCACTCCATATAAACATGTATGCAAACTACCGAGTACTAAAACCTAGGAAGCACCGACAGTTAGTTCTTCTCAAAGATCAAAAAATTTCTTTTGTTTGAAGCAAGGAAGAGCCGCACGACTCACCAGTCCATGGCGGTGATGACGACCCCGGCCCAGAGCGGCAGCAGCCCCCTGCTCAGGATCTTGATCGCAATGGCGCTCCCGATGACCTCCTGGATGTCCGCCCCGATCAGAGCCACCTCGGCCATGGCCCACAGCGCGAGCCTCGCCCAGGTGGGATACTCCTCCCTGCAGACCTCCGCCAGGTGCTTCCCCGTGGCGACCCCGAGCCTAGCCGACAGCAGCTGTATGAGCAGCCCCATCGCCGTGGCCCACATGAGCAGCCACAGGAGGGTGTCCCCGGCGACGGCGCCGGCCTGGAGATCCCCTTCGAGGTTGCCGGGATCGAGGAAGGCGATGCTCATGAGGAAGCCGGGGCCGGTGAAGAGCCACAGCTTCCTCCACGAGAACGGCGGCGGGGAGTCGGAGTCCAGGGACTCTACTCCGGAATCGGAGATCCAGATCTTCTCGGCGGACTCGTAGGCTCGTTCCTGATCATCCTCGTCGTCGCGATACGATTGAGATTCTTGGTTTTCTTGGACGGGAAGGAGAGTGCTGTGCTCCTCTTCTCCTTCTTCTTCCTGATTTTGGTTTGGGGAAGCCATGAATTCTTTTGTCGGGAGGGGGAGAGGGAGGGCTATTTCTAGCGGTGTCATCAGAGGTATTGTACGGTGTTTGGGATGCTGCTGGGAGAAGGCCGAAGGGGGTTCACTTTACCTTTATGGCTCTGAATTCTAGATTTACCCTGCCTGCCTGCAGTGCAGCCTGTCTACTGCTTTCTAAATTTTTTTTCCCCTTGACTAAATACTAAATAGCGTTTAGATATTGTATTTTACCAGAATTTAAATACTCACATATCCAATTAGAGAGTTAGATCCTAAATTTTATTTTTTATTTTCATTATATTCTCCCTAATATATATATATATATATATATATATATATATATATATATATATATATTTTTTATGATCAAAGATATAATTTAAAAAAATGAGGATCTAAACTCTTTGGACATGACTTGAACTTTAAACTGATATAAAATCCATGGTCTAAGCACTATTTAGTTTTTTTTTTCTCAAAAAAAATTCACACAATAGAAGTTTGCTAAAATTATATCTATAGAATCATTTTTTTTAATTCATAAGAAAATAGAAAAATTGACAATCCGAATCATTGAATAAGAAAATTAAAACATCCTTTTATGTATAAAAACATTCTTTGGATGAACGATTTTTAGCAATTGAAAGAGGATTTTTTTTTTAACAGAAAAGTATATTAAGTATCAAATTTCTTTGAAATTTTACCAACAGTACAAATTTAGTGAAATTGTGATATGAGTCCCATTACGCTCTTCAGAATATTGTATATTAAATATCAAATTCCTTTTATGGTTGTTTTATGTAGAAAAATACAAAATACGTTCTTCTGAAGAGTGTATTTTTTGTATTGATCTCGAGTGGAGATTAATAAAAAAATTTACTGACGAAAATTGTCTTCCAGTGACGAAATTGAATTTTCATTGATAAACTTAGACTTACAGTGATAATATTTTGTGACGAAATTGGACTTATATTGACGGTTTCTTTTTACATTATTCATGTTCTCGAAAAAAAAAATTAATATGCAAAAAATACGTGAGCTCAGATTACAATTCTACAAAACTTTGTTCTGTTGGTGAAATTTAAGAGAAATTTGATGCTTAATATGCAATTTTTTTGTATTTTTTTTTTATCTTGGATGGGTGTGGGGAGGTTATTTCACTCTCTTTTTTCTAACACCCACCTGTAACTACAAAAGAGAAATAAATATTTGAAATTATTATTTAATACTCTTTTATGCCATAGAATACACCAGTTTTTTTTTCTAGCACACAAAAACAGACAAAATATATAAACTAAATAAAAATTAAAAAAATTCATGCCAAGGACGTTTTCTTGACTTTTGTCAAGAAAATGCCCATGTAAATGGCATTTTTCATGTGAAGGACATTTTCTTGAGAAGAAGCGTCCTTGTAATACGTATTTTTATTATTTTTTAAACAAAGCCTAATAAAACTTAGTTTATTAAACTAACGTATTTTTATTGAAAACGCTCAACCAAAGGATGTTTTTTGTCAATTTGGTTCAATACGTTCTTTTAAAGGACGTTTTAATGCTCTTATTAGATTTTTGCCAAAAATTGTTATGTCAATCCAATTTTAGCAAATTTGGATTATTTGAATAAAATATTCTAAATTTTATTATATTTATTAGGTTATGTTAGCACTTATACTACCAGAACTTATTGATAAATTTTATGTAAATTTTTTTATTAATACATTAAATAATGTGCTAGTAAGAGTACTTATATATCCTATTTATTAAGATACTATACCTTACACGATGTAACAATAAATTAGATGTATCATGTGGTTATCAAAATATATTTAGATTTTAGTGTCCCTTAGGCATCTCCAACCCAAGTCTTCAAACACATAATTGAGGCAAAACCATCCCTACTCACAATCAATTTGAGCAAAATTCTTAAAAATATTGAGGGAATGGTTGTTTGATCCTCAATTTCGAGGGAAGAGAGAAAATTCTCAAATTTGAGGATGTATCATTTATAACTATTTAACCCTTCAAATTGTACTTAATTACTAGCATATCCTGCATATGATAAACACTAAACTTAATTAACTTACCATTTTTTTGAATTTATAAGTGTAAATAATATAATAACTATACTATTAAAAGTTATTGTTGAGATCTTCCAATATAATCTAATACTAAATATATTTGTTATTAGTATGAATTGTTTTGTTTATTAAATTTATTTAATGAACAAGAAAATATTTAAATAATTTGATAAAAAAAAATAAAATAACATAAAATTTTAAAATTAAAATACATTGACTAAAAAAATATATAAACAAGTACATCATAATTTAAAATATTATAAAATAATATTACCAATATTAAGTATTATAAACAATATAAAATAATATAATATTTTTCAGTAAATAATATTAATAATATAACATTAATATATACAATCATATTAAATTATTGTGAAGAAATAAATTTATGTATAAATAAATAATAGTAGTTTATTATTTGAGGATTGGTGGATTTTTTTTTGTGATGTCCGGCGTAACGCACGGAACTTTGTGCACGACATGCTGCGTTGCATGTCTGTTGGGTCCAATATTCTAAATTTTTATCCACACACATCCACACCTCTTCCGTGATTCGATCCTGAGTCCGTCCCCTTAGCCATGGAAGTTATACCTCTCCTCGTTGACCACAAGAGTCAGCTGAATTTTGGTGGATTAATGGGTTGGAGTTGTAAGATTTTGAGGATAACATAATACGAAAATATTTCTTTTGGAGTCCCAAATTGAATTAGTTTTCAAGGATGAGATGGATAGAGCTTACTTAATAATATTTTATAAATGGGCAAAATTGTTCCTCGAGGTTGGCCGGCCGGCCCGGTCCTGTCCGGGTCACAGTTTGTTATGAACCTATATATGGTGGATTGCAGCGTCAACAGAAAAGGCTCGGTGGTGGGAAGCGCACGAAATGACGGAGAAAAAAAAAAGAAAAAAAAAATCAACCACAGACAGAAATTGTTTTATGGACCTCCCAATAGAGTTTACACTTGTGGAAGCAACTACATACTTCTTTTAGATATTTTAGTCTTGTTTGAGGTTGTCCACTAAAATCTGCTTATAGAGAGATGAAAACACTATTAAAATCCACTAGTAATGTGCACCTACGGAATTTTTTTTTAAAATAATTAAATATAAATTTATTATAAAAATTGTCATTTTTTGAAATTGAACTCAGGCAACAAAGAAAAAATGGCTCACATCTTAACCACTAAGTTAGAATTATTTAGTTATACATAAATTATATCAGATAGTTAAATACTTAGTTTATTTTGTTAATAATTAATAGAATAATCATATAGTTGTTTAGTTATTTTTTACTTTTTAAATTTATTTAAATAAATGATGATATAATACGGTTTGGACGGTAAGATATTTACATTTGTTATCGCAAATATGAGTGCGAGAACATCTCACTCTTTGTTTTTATTTTTTTATTATTTTTTTTTAAGGTATCCCTTTTTTAAACTAGGTTGTGACCCAAAATCATCTAGCCGTCCAGAGAAAAATTCGAATTCGAAATCTATGCTCAGACGCCCCGCACTATAACTAAGCTAGTGTCTTAGGGAGTACAAACTTCAACATATTAGTTGCTGCATCCTACTCGGTTTTCTTTACAAGGCATCACCCACGTCCGCATACGAATTATTTTTATTATCCTGAGAAAGTTATAATTACAAGAAATCAAATCCTATTGATAGGATGAGAACACGACGACTGCAACACATAATTACGAAAATATCTGTACTAAAGTGGGGTAGAGACTATCAAATTTCCTCAAGCTCCAACACAACCACCCTCTTTTGCTTGAATCTATGGTTTCTTCGAAAGCACAAACTCTTACTTCCTGAATCAGCCTCGTACATACAGGACGAGACTTTCTTCTCCTCCTCTGGACTACTACTGCACTACCAAGTTACATATATCATAAATTCATTAATCTTTGAGAAGAAACCGAGGTACATACCATTATGCATTATGCATCAAACACAATCAAATACCTTCGGGCACATGTTCGAAGGCAATAGTATGTACACACCAAATGAAGAAACAACCAGGAGGTGAGCATTCTGTTTATTCGATTTCAACCGAATCGAAATAGTCAAAATCGGAACCGAACCAAACCGAACCGAACCGAACATAATGACAATTCGATTTAATCGGTTAGACTATTTCTACTGTATAATGGATATGGTCCAAAGTTAAATTATGGTTAAATAATATTAAAAATTATAATTTTTATACACATACTTATTATATTTGCGTCCAAAGTTAGAATAGTTGTTAAATTACAAAAATTTGGTTTCAAAACACATAAATATAATTATAGCTTTCAAAATATACACATTTAATTACAACATATGCATAGTATTGAGAGTATCTATATAATTGCACAAGTCTTATTCGATTTATGATTTTGGACCGAAACCGAAATCCAAACCCTAACCGAATAAGAAATTTTATTATTTTCAAAACAAAAACTTAACCGAATAATAAATTTTAGTATTTTCAAAACCGAAACTTAACCGAATTTTTTTCAAACCAAACCGAATATCTTTTTTTTTTTTTTTTGAAATCCCACTCACACACACAATTGGGGGGCTCGAACCTTGCCGGCCCCTCCGAGTGTCCGCTCTAATACCGCTAGGCTAGAGAGCTCGGACAAACCGAATATCTTATTTTGTTCAATTCTGTTCGGTTTTCGGTCCAAAATCGAATAATGCTTGCAACACTTCTACATATCATATCACGAATATTTTTGCGTACAAATCATCAGAAGAGTAACACAAGCCCTGATGTTTGGTCCTCCACGATCGTGTTCTATGTACATTACATCCTTCCCTCATTCGTATTGTATATCCAGCGCTTGTTGCTTATGTAGAAAGCAGCGCAGACACCAGAGGGGGCTGACAGGATTCGAGTCCTCCAATTGTAAGGACGTGTAGGTGTGTAGATTGTAATATAAAAAAATTAACAGCAAGCACCACAACCTAAAAAGAAGACCGACTACCTAAGAACCAGAAGGACCTTTAATCCTGCATCATTAGTTCCAAAAACAAAGTTTCAAATTCATTTGCTACCATATTTACTTTGGCTTAACATAAAGGAATTTTTATTGGCAATCAAATTAAGTATCTCTACTTACAATAATAAATCGAATTCTCAAATTTTTCCATCAGAAATTGATTTTTGAGACTCTTACAGTACATATGACCAGACGGGCAACATAAGAAAGCTGATCGCACCATGTCATGATAGGCACCTGTTAGGCTGTTATGAACAAAAACAAACCTCTTTGATGTAGAAAGCTTTTAGGTTAAGCAGTTACTGTAATGGAAACGGGAGTTAACCCTTACTTCATCATCAATTTGATGTAGAAAGCTTTTAGGTAAGCAATTATTGTAATAGAACCCGAGTTAACCCTTACTCCATCATCAGTTTCTAGCACAAAGTATTGATTGTTTGGAAACGTAAGCTTGAGTTTGTGGAGTCCATTGCCGGTTGAACTGTTGCCGGTTGCTTGTTCGAGTTCTCAGAGTCCGCAGCTTCCTTGAGATGGTGCGAAAACTCATTTTGACACAATAGAACACCGTAGTCACTAGATCCGGCCCTCAGGGGCGGCCCGGAGGAGGGGCAAACAGGACTTGCGTCCTGGGCCCCAAATTCCAACGGGCCCTAAATTTTTTTAAATGTTAGTAATAATAACAAATAATGAAACATTGTTATTCTGATTTCTTCTTCAAAGTCCAAGGTCAGGAAAAAAATCATTACAGCAATTCAACAAATAGGACATGGCTTATTGGAATTGGATAGCCGTTCGACTCTTCAATTTCAAAGAAAAAAAACTAGTCTTCCCATTACTTCAGATTTTCTTTTGCATTTCTGAGGGAAAAAAGTTCTTAACGTCGCTTTCGATTCTAGATGACCAGCAATAAGTTTTTTTTTTTTTGAATTTTTCATTTTAATTCTCTCTTTTGCTTATAATCAAAACACAAAAAGTTTTTCACGTCGTTGGTATTGAATACTGATGAGCCAATGGCGATGAGTCTTTTCATTTATCTATGCACTTAAGATTTCACACTTAAAATTATAGGTTCCCAGTGTTGAATATCTTTTCGTAAATCTTTGCACTTAAGATTTCACAATGATTTCGTTTTCAAACTGAAATATTTTGTAACTTTTGTTCCTCTTATAACTTTTGTTCCTCCTGATTTTAGCTTCTTCTTTTTTTTATGTTTCTTTAGTTTTTCTGTTGTTGATAAATTAGGCAAACAAGCCCATATCTCAATTCTAGTATTGAAAAAGCATAAACAAAAAAATGTTAAATAACATATTGCATCGGAATTTTTTTCCGAAATAGTATTGCCATTTACCAAGATATATTCATGCAAAATTTAAGGTGAATGGGCATGTATCAGGCCCCAGTCCAAAAGAGTTCACTTTGACTTATTGTATCATGCAAAAAAAAATTGATACTCTATTTTCAATATATTTTTTGAAGAAGGGGCATCATTTTGTATTTAGTCCTGGACATCAAAATGTTCCGGACCGGCCTGCCGGCCCTGGAGTTGATAGATTCATCACCTATATTGCCATAAAGATGACAAACTAGGAACTATTGGTACCACTTCAGTTGGATGTGCATCACAACAGCTTCAGCCAGGTTTGTCTGGAAGATGAAGAACAACAAAAGAATTATTGTCGGGAAACAAAACCTGGCAAATGAAAGGACTCTGATTAAATTTTCTGTAATTTTGGTAGAGTTCATTCATCTGTTTACCTCTCTCTCTCTTCTTTATTATGATTTCTGCAAAGATTTTAAAAACAGAAGAAAGAAGTACACATCTTTCGATTGGCATTACGATCACGAGTAAGGTGGCTTTTCCTCTTTTTGAGGTCTTGTCTTGAGGCATCTCTATAGTAGCTTCATGCTCGCCAAAATCTCCAGCTTTAGGAGTTCTGTTGTAAGTACCTAGAAGCCACTCTGGTAGGTTTTCATTTCATAGCAGAGTTTGCACTATCCACTGATATCGATACACTTTGACATGTCCCGAACTAATACCGACCAATACCGATAATGACATTAGGTATCTCTTCGGCAGAGAAAATTGAACGAAAAAGACCAATAACACTACTAATAATACGAGTAAGGTTGTAAAAGTACGAAGAAAACTTATTTATTACAGACAAAACAATCAACAAGGGGTAACTACTATTTCTTTCGATTTCAAAACTGCTATAAGAAACAACACAGAAAATATTTTAAATTATGTCTAAATATATAAAATACTTATTTCCAAATTTTTAATAATAATTTATTTTTTTATAACAGAAAATTGAATACTCCGATCCGAAACTATCGATACTTCCTATACTGTTGAGGCGTTGATCGTGAAACTCATAGGAAGGTCCGATACCATTCCGCGAACCTTGTTTCATAGCCTACCAACCTTAGGTTCTACATTTGCATGCAGGAAGGTAGGAAATGCTCTATAGAAATTGTCTAAAGCAGACAAAAACTGTTGATTTATGCCAAGGCTGTGGACATAATTTAAAGATGATTATATAGCAATGCTTTCAATTTGACAACATAATTTAAAAGGTACACAATGTATGTTCAGCATTATGCATCGGCACAATCAAATACGTCATGGGCACATGTTGGAGAGCGAATACTATGTCCATAACAAATGAAGAAACAACTGTGCACACCGGTACGTAGCATATTGCAAATGTTAGTGCATACGAATCGGCTGAAGAGGATCACCGGCCTGCCGATGAGAGTGTTGGAATTAATTTCCTTTGTTGTTCTTAAAAGATGAAAAGGAAAGAAAATGACTTTAGTCCCACATCGGAAAAGAAAAAAGTTTTGGGAGTGCTTAAATAGGAATGTGCACTCATGTGAAGTGTGCAACAACCAAAGGGTTGCTAGTGGGTGACCAATGGTTGTTGTTTTAATCTCTTCATGAAAATGTACACCGGCTCCGGCTTGGGCTCGGACGTAGAGGCGATAGGGCGCATTGTAGACGCACTTGTGCACTTTCGTCCCGAGAATTCCTATTTTTTGCAGCAGCCCACACAACGAAAGGGTGAATGAATCTGCGGTGAATGAATGTTGTTTCGGAAGGGTCGCGACTTCACGAAACAACACTAATTCATCTATAAATACAACAGATTTCTGAGTCCAAAGTACACAGAATCTGAGTATTCATTCCTCTCTCTTTTCTCTTCCAAAGTTTCCAGAAAGGTGTTCTTCCCTACGCCGGTGTCTCACAGCGTCTAGTGAACCTCCGGCATAAAGGCTGTCTTATCCTGGGTGTTCTGGCGTGCTGACTCCAAGACGTTACCGGAGTGCCCGAAACACTTTAAGGAAAGTGCTGCTAAATGCACGATTCAAGCCTCGACGACACATTCAACTTCGCAGAACTGGTCAGTGAAGTACAATCCATTTCTAACAATCTTAAAGTGTTGCAAATAATGGCGTCCGAGGCAGCGATTTCGAGCATCAAGGTCATGAACCAAGATCTAGTAAAACTAGATCACTTCGATGGGACAAACTTCACACGCTGGCAGAACAAGATGATCTTCCTCCTGACAGCACTAAAGATCTACTACGTCCTCGATCCAGATCTGCCACCCATTCCAGAACCCACTGCAGCATATTCTGATGCGGTCAAGGCAGAACGCAAAAAGCGCAAGAAGGACGAACTGCTGTGCCGTGGTCACATTCTGAACACCCTGTCGGACAGACTGTACGACCTCTACACAGAAAATCCTTCGACAATCGACATCTGGAAGGCTCTGGAATTCAAATTCAGAGCAGAAGAAGAAGGTATAAAAAAATTTCTTATATCAAAGTATTTTGATTACAAAATGGTTGATACAAAGCCTATACTGGCCCAAGTACACGAACTACAAGTTTTAGTCAACAAACTCAGGGCTGTGAAGATAGAACTTCCGGAACCATTCCAAGTTGGTGCTATAATTATTAAATTGCCAGCATCTTGGAATAGTTACCGGAAGAAACTACTTCACAGCTCTGAGGATTTCTCACTGAAACAGATTCAAAAATACCTTCGAATAGAAGAGGAATCGAAGGAAAGACAGAAATCCGAGAACAGCGGAGTTTCTAAAGCCAACGCGGTGAGCGCGAAAGGCAAGAGACCTGCAGGAAAGAAGAACTTTCTCGGTCCTAAGAAGGATCAACAAAAGTTTAAGAATTCCAGCATCGCTAAAGGACCCAAGATCGGCTGTTTTGTATGTGGCAAAGCAGGACATTATGCCAGAGACTGTCGGGTTCGAAAGACCCAAAACAGCGAGGTAAATCTCACTGAGACAGATGACATAATTGCTACGGTGAGCAAACTCATGACGGTCAAAGGGAAGGCTCCAGGATGGTGGTACGATACTTGTGCTACCGTTCATGTTTCATACGACAAAGCAGCTTTCAAGACCTACTCTGAAGTCAATGATGGACAAGAAGTTCAGATGGAAAATGAAGGACATTCAACGGTCGTGGGAACAGGTGATGTGAAAATCCAATTCACTTAAGGGAAGAAAGTAACTCTGACTAATGTATCTCACGTCCCGGATATGAGTAGGAACCTCGTCAGTGGAGTCTTGTTGGGTAAACCAGAAATAAAGTCTGTTTTTGAGTCGGACAAATTAATATTGACCCGTAATGGAGTGTTTGTTGGAAAGGGATATACCGATGAGGGTATGATAAAATTTTGTATCGTTGAGAATAATATCAATAAAGTTTCTACTTCTGCTTACATGATTGAGTCTTCTACTTTATGGCATAGTAGATTAGCGCATATAGGTATTAGCACTATGAAAAGATTAATTAAATCTGAATTAATTTCATGCAATTCTGAGATTTAGATAAGTGTAAAATTTGTGCAAAATCCAAAATAATTAAAAAAAATCTTTTTACAGTGTAGAGCATAATACCAATCTACTAGATTTAGTTCACTCTGATTTATGTGAATTTAATGGCACATTATCTCGAGGAGGTAATAAATACTTTATTACCTTCATTGATGATTGCTCTAGATTTATATATGTATATTTATTAAAGCATAAAGATGAAGCCTTTAATGCTTTTAAAATATATAAATCAGAGGTTGAAAATCAACTTGGTAGAAAGATTAAAATACTTAGAAGTGATAGAGGTGGTGAATATTTTCTTTTGAATTTAATACCTTCTGTGAAAAAAACGGTATTATTCATGAATGTTCTGCACCACGGACACCTCAACAGAACGGACTAGCAGAAAAAAAAAAAATAGAACGTATCAAGAAATGATAAATGCAATGCTAATGCATTCTGAATTATCATTTAGTTTGTGGGGAGAAGATTTACTTACTGCATGTCATATAATGAACCGAATTCCTTTGAAGAAAACTGGTATTTCACCATATGAGATATGGAAAGGCCGTAAGCCTAATATCAGTTATTTTAGAGTGTGGGGGTGCATAGCTTATTACAAAAATATGGATCCTAAAAGGACCAAATTAGGTTCTCGTGGAATCAAAAGTGCTTTTGTAGGTTATGCTGCCAATAGTAAGGCATATAGACTTTTAAACTTAGAGTCTAACATTATTGTCGAATCTAGAGATGTGGAATTTTTCGAGAATCTTATTACTAAGAATAAGGATCCTGAAATTCCTGCTAATGAAGAGTCTCGTGAGGAGACCTCTTCACGGTTAGTTGAAAAACAACCCGAGCTTCGGATCAGCAAGAGAGTTCGAAAGGCTAAGGATCTAGGACCTGACGAAATAGATTCTCAACTTATTTCCTTTTACTTAGTGGAAGGAAATACAGAGAAATTTATTCGAAAGATTCCTGTCATTCTTCAGGTGGAAGATGATCCTAAAACCTTTAAGGAAGCAATAGCTTCGCGGGACTCATCTTTTTGGAAAGATGCTATCCAAGATGAGATGAATTCGATAATGTCTGACCACACTTGGAAAATTGTCGATCTGCCCAAAGGTTTAAAATCTATTGGATGTAAGTGGGTGTTCAGGAAAAAGTATCATAGTGATGGTACTTTAAACACCTACAAGGCTAGACTAGTAGCCAAAGGATTTCGACAAAAAGAAGGAATTGATTATTTTGACACATGCACCAGTAGCAAGAACGACTACAATTAGAATATTGTTTGCGTTAGCTTCATTGCATCATCTTAATGTTCATCAGATGGATGTCAAAACGGCATTCTTAAATGGAGATCTCGATGAGGAGATTTACATGGAGCAACCGGAAGGGTTCGTGCTCCCGGAAAATGAACAAAAGGTATGCAAACTTGTTAAATCCTTGTACGGATTAAAACAAGCACCAAAGCAGTGGCATCAGAAATTTGACTCAGTCATAATTTCTAATGGCTTTGTTCATAATGTTTGTGATAAGTGTTTATACACTAAAGTATATGAAAATATTGTGATATTTCTTTGTCTCTACGTTGATGATATATTGATCATTAGCAACGAGATGAGTGGAATTACAGAAACGAAGAGGTTTCTAACTTCCACATTCAAGATGAAAGATCTTGGAAAAGTTGACACTATTTTGGGGATCAAAGTAATACAAAACAGTGGGGGTTTTGAACTTACGCAGTCGCACTATGTTGAGAAAGTGTTAGACAAGTTCAAACACCTAAAGTTCAAAGAAGTGAACACTCCATTTGATCCAAGTGTTAAACTAGAAAAGAATTCTGGAAGAGCCGTCTCTCAATTAGAATACGCAAGTGCTATTGGATGTCTTATGTATTTAATGCAATGCACAAGACCTGATATAGCATTTGCAGTTAGTAAAATGAGTAGATTTACTAACAATCCTAGTAATGAGCATTGGAGGACTATCGGAAGAATTTTTGGTTATCTTTTGAAAATCAAGAATCTTGGATTACAATATGGTAGATTTTCTGCCGTATTAGAAGGATACACTGACGCTAGTTGGATATCAAGTGTCGGGGATAACAAATCTACGACAGGTTGAGTATTTACGCTAGCCGGAGGGGCAGTTTCTTGGAAGAACAAGAAACAAACGTGCATTACCCATTCGACCATGGAGTCAGAGTTTGTGGCTCTAGCTTCTGCAGGACAAGAAGCTGAGTGGTTGAGGGATCTTCTATTAGAAGTTCCGCTGGCTAAAGAGAATGTATCAAAAGTGTCAATACATTGCGATAGTCAAGCTACTCTAGCAAGAGCCTACAACGAAGTGTATAATGGGAAGTCCAGACATATAAGTCTAAGACATACCTACGTAAGAAAATTGATTAAAGATGAAATCATTTCTCTTACGTATGTGCGTACCAGCTATAACTTAGCTGATCCCTTTACTAAACCACTAGCTAGGGATTTAGTAAAGTCTACCTCGAGAGGTATGGGATTGAAACTCCTTGAGTAAGAGTTCCAACAACAGTGACAACCCAATCTAATGTTAAGAAAATCTTAACCTTAGATTCAATGGGTAACAACAAACTGTTGATTTGGATGTATACGACATGATTATGTCGACTGTTGCAATTTGAGGGTTGAGTTTATAAAACTCTTAATGAAGTTCAGTAATGTTGACATGTATCTGTAAAGCAACAGAGATACTGAAAGAACTTCACCTATGTGAATTTAGAGATGGTGCCGTCTCAGTAAGATCTGGAGTTTATCTTATAAAAATTCACAAAACAGGATCAGCACATGGCCATTAATAGTGCTAAGCGAGAGATGTAGGCGAAGAACTACAAAAGAACATGTGTAAAGTAACACCGATTTTATCACAAAAAATAACTGGTTCAAAGTCTAGCTACCAGAGATTTCGATAAAATCTTGTG
Organism: Iris pallida; assembly: GCA_029216955.1. NCBI lineage: Eukaryota > Viridiplantae > Streptophyta > Magnoliopsida > Asparagales > Iridaceae > Iris > Iris pallida. The sequence goes on along the minus strand of JANAVB010001599.1, from coordinate 459,194 downwards.
TTGCATCTACTAAGGTTAGGTTCAAATCGAAAGATACCTAACTGTATTAACATTCTTTAAGTGATGTATTCTGGAATTCCTTTCCATCATTTATGGAACAAGTGGGGGATTGTTGGAATTAATTCCCTTTATTGTTCTTAAAAGATAAAAAGGAAAGAAAAGGACTTTAGTCCCACATCGGAAAAGAGAAATGTTTTGGGAGTGCTTAAATAGGAATGTGCACTCATGTGGAGTGTGCAACAACCAAAGGGTTGCTAGTGGGTGACCAATGGTTGTTGTTTTAATCTCTTCATGAAAATGTAGCATGCAACACCGGCTCGGGCTCGGGCTCGGGCTCGGGCTCGGGATCGGGCACGGGCACGGGCTCGGACGTAGAGGCGATAGTGGCGCATTGTAGACGCACTTGTGCACTTAGGCTCGGCCCTCGAGCCTCGGGCTCCTCGCGGCGATTCTCGTCCCGAGAATTCCTATTTTTTTGCAGCAGCCCACACAACGAAAGGGTGAATAAATCTGCGAACAGGTGAATGAATGTTGTTTCGGAAGGGTCGCGACTTCACGAAACAACACTACTTCATCTATAAATACAACAGATTTCTGAGTCCAAAGTACACAGAATCTGAGTATTCATTCCTCTCTTTTTTCTCTTCCAAAGTTTCCAGAAAGGTGTTCTTCTTCCCTACGCCGGTGTCTCACAGCGTCTAGGAACCTCCGGCATAAAGGCTGTCTTATCCTGGGTGTTCTGGCGTGCTGACTCCAAGACGTTACCGGAGTGCCCGAAACACTTTAAGGAAAATGCTGCTAAATGCATGATTCAAGCCTCGACGACACATTCAACTTCGCAGAACTGGTCAGTGAAGTACAATCCATTTCTAACAGTCAGGTCCTCCTCTACAATGCATTTCCCTTATTGGCATTAACGTTCGGACTTCGGAGTGGACTCACAAGATGGAAGTTGATGCATGATCGAAGAACAAGAAGCACCACAACCTACAAAGGAGACAGATCTAAGCCAGAAATTCTTAGAAGGTCAACGAATTTCAGTAAGAACTTCAATTCGACGATTCTTACTTGAGAGCTCGTTGGGAGCTCGCTTCCCTGATGACGGGAGTTCGTTTCTCCCGCAAGGGGAGCGTGTTTCTCCGCAGACATAGACGTTTTCCGTAATATTACCATAATTTTAAAAGATGACATAAATTTTGAAAAAAATATTTAGAAGATTTTTAATACACGTTTATCAAAGTACCAAGAAACTAAAGATTATTTACTTTGACATTATAAAAAAATCAACATACGAATGATCTGATAACAATAATTAATAAATATAAAATTTTTATTAGTGCAAGTTTTCAACTTTAGACTCTTCTAAGTAGTCGTGTTCTTCCGTTTTTACTTCTGGCGACAGACACATAACATGAGAAACGAATAGGAAGACCCTTTATCATTAGAACAAGAGTTGCAGATTCATTTCCTGACTTGTTTGGTTGGACGTTAAAAAAACATTTCTATTGACACCGAAGTAGGTATTTCTACGTACTTACTCATCATAGTAGGCTCAACCTCAATCTACAGCTAAACAAACCCTTAAAATTCTCATAATGTCCATGTGAAATTGATTTACTGAGACTATACCAGGTGTGCGAAAAAAAAGCTGAACATACCATATGTCTTCACAGGCACATATGTTATGAACAAATAAAAGATTATTATCGTTAATGTTGAAAAGCTTTTAGGTAAGCAATTATTATTGGAACTACCCTTACTTCATCATCAATCTGTCGAACAAAATAGTGAGTGTGGGAAGGGAAGCTCGAGTTTGCGGAGTCTTGACAGTCTGAACAGGCTGCCCTTAGTGATCCACATCTTGGACTAGTTGTCACGGATTTAGTATTTTATCTACATTTTATCTCGTGTGGTGCACTATATTCCTACTCGAAGACTCGTGCAAGCCTTCTCGAACCCGCTTAGCTAGAAAGCTAATAAATTAGAGAGAGTGGAGCAAGATTGAGACTTGGAACGATACTTTCAATCTTGAAAAAGCTTACAAGTTTTTGGTTGTGAGGAGCAAATGAACCTCATTTATTTATAAGCATAATAGACTTAAAAGAAGCTTCTGGACAACATAGATTTTAGGAATTATTCTATCGTCTAGATATTTACAAGAATCTTTTTAATTTACGGAAATTTCATAAGAAGCATTAAATATTTAAAATGAGAGAGCACAAAGTTTGGGGAAATACCAAGAATGGGCACAAGAACTCCTTAGTAAAGACGTTCGTACTTTTATTTTTTTTTTTATAGGGAGACTAACACCGTTAGAAGAGTCCGTTAGACGCGAGCGAATTAAAAAAAGAAAAATTAAGGAACGCCCTTCCTAAGGGCGTTTTCCTTATACTATTTATTTTTCCCGCTGCAAGCCGGTTGATGGATATAAAGATGGTGATGGGATGTGGTTCAGTTAATTGTTGCGTTTTGATAATTTATTATTTGAAATATTTGATCATGCAACAAGTTAGATGCTATGTGGTTCAGCTAGACCGTACCAATGCAGTCAAAGGCTGCATTTCAGTCCCCGAAAAAGCGCTGCCGCCCAGTCCCACACCCCGAAAAAGCGCTGCCCACACCCCGAAAAGCGCCTGCGCAGCAGCCAATTGCATGCAGCTTTGGACAGCCCCGCCCGCTTTGCAGCTGTGGACAGCCCACACAGAAGCGCCACGCGTCGCCGCATTGGACAGCCCACACACACAGAACGCCACGCGTCGCATCTTCGGACGGCCGCCCGCGTCAAGACAAAAATGTCAGAGAAAACGCCCTTAGGATGGCGTTTTCGTCTGACAATACTGACAAAACGCCCTTCTTAAGGGCGTTTTCATTATTTTTTATATATTTTTTTAAACGGACGCTGAACGTTAACGGAAAGAAAAAAAAAATATTTTAAAACAAGAACGTCCTTCGTAAGGACGTTTTCCTTATTTTATATTTTTTTTTTAACGGAGGCTGTTGGTTTAACGGAGTAGCGGAAAAAAATTATTTTTTAAAGAAGAACGCCCTTCGTAATGGCGTTCTTGTGCTCCAGATAAAATTGTTTGAAACATTGTGCTCTAGATGCAATTTATAATATTTTAATGCTTTACATGAAAATTTTCGTTTAATTTATCTAAAAAAATTATAAAACATCTAGAAACATCTTGAATTTTCTGGAAGATTTTTTAGCTTTTTTGAGGATTCTACCATCTTCTAGAACATTCTGTAAACTTTTCGCATATTCTTGATCCGTATAAATCAGTCTGGATGGACGTAACTTTTTGAACGTAATATTTCATAGAAACACCTCACTTCCTTCTAACAAGTGCTTCATGACAGAAAGATATCGGTGCAGAAAATAGTCGACAGATTCATCACCATATTGCCATAAATACGACGAAATTGGAATCGTTGGTACCACTTGGATGTGCATTTACATTCAGGCAACAGCTTCATCCAGGTTTATCTGGGACAAACAACAAAAGAATGTAAAAACAAAATCTAGTAAATGAAATGGCTAGATTGAATTCCTATACTTCTCTCTTCTTCATCATTACTATTTCCACAAAGAACCAACAACCAACCTTACGTTTAGATGGGGCTCTCTTCTACTTATAATTCTCTATGGCAGGCAAAAGTGATGATTTCCAAAACTGTTGATTTCTGTTAAGGCTATAGGCATAATAAAAAAATGATCATAAAAATGCATTCACTTTGACAACATAATTTGTAATATTCTGCACCACTATATATTGTGACATTCAAGAAACCAAGAAAGAATATCTTTCCATATTAGAACTACATAAAAAATGCTGCTAACATCTCTAATCTTGACATAAACTACCAAAAGTTATATATCACCCAACAAAGGGTATACTGAGGTTCAGGATGAAATAAAAAATGGCAATATATTGATAAAAATTTAACATGTTGATTCATGTCGATGAAGAACAAAACTAAATACGGAAATGTACCTAAATTCATTGATTCATTTGATGGATCTTGAAGCAGACATTCTTTTGTGGGTTCTCGATCTTCCAACTCACTACGATCCTTAATAACAAAGATGAAATCTTTGTTTCTCTCTTTGTTGATGGGGATGCAGAAGAATAGAAAAAAAATTCTTTATGGTTGGGGACTATAACTCTAATATATATAATATATATATATATATATATATAATATATATACCATGATCCATAGCCTAGTGATAGTGGTGAGACATGTGGTCCAAGTGGTCAGGAGTTTGAATCCTAGTGGGAGCGATTCCGAAAACTAATTATCATTTCCTATATATATATATATATATATATATATATATATATATATATATATTATATATATATATATATTATATGTGAAAGAAGGTAACTGTGGCGAACGCTCCCACCGGGAATATATCTCCTGACCACTCGGGGCTAGAGGTCATTTGCATATATATATAATATATATTATATATATATATCTATATATAATATAATATATATATATAATTGGGAGCGTTAGCCACAATTACCTTCTTTCATATATATATAGATCTATATATATATATATATCTATATATATATATGATTGGGCACAGGGAGGCGGTAGAGGCCTGACTTGTCAGCATATCATCAAGAAGGAGCTTGGAGTCCGGAGGTCTACCGTCATACTGAGGAGCTAGGAGATGTGATTCGTGAACCGCGATTGACCAATTTCTGCCAGAGGATGTTTGGGTCTGGGATCCGCCAGGTGTGTCGGGGGCATTAGGGTGGGGAGTTCAGTTTCCAGAGCGGTTGCAATCTTCTTCGTAGTCCCTCTCCTCCCATTGGGGATTATGATTTCATTTGGTGTAAGGACCTAGCCAGGAATATGCAGCTTTGTATTTATCGTCTACTCCTTGGTCGTCTCCTGACCAGGGATAAACTCATCTATTTTGGGATCCAGATCCCTACCTCGATGTGTTCTCTATGTGAGTTGGAGGGGGAATCGATGAGCCATCTCTTCTTTGGATGCGGGGTTACTTGGTCCAATGGTCTGAGCAAAACCGGCTGCTGGGAGGAGGTATCACTGGCAGGTCGATTGGGGACATTATCGCGGGCATTCGGGATTGCGAGGATGAGGCTTGGTCTGGTTTAAGACAGCAAGGATTCGGCTGGCAGCAGCTGTTTGGCATGTTTGGAGGGAGAGGAATCGACGCATCTTCGAGGGACTTGTCACTCCTCTGATCGGGATCCTCCATAATTGAATATGATGTAAAAGAAATGAGTGACTGACGGATGGGCCCACCCATCTGTATGTTGTAATATTATTGGCTGCGTTTGGAATAAAATTTACCCTTTTTCCAATATATATATATATATATATATATATATATATACCCTTTTTTCAATAAAATTTACCCTTCTTCCAATATATATATATATATATATATATATATATATATATATATATATATATTATATATATATATATATATATCCTTTTTTCAATAATATATATATAATTATATATATATATATATATCTAATAATATTATTGAAAAAAGATAAATATATATATATATATATATATATATATATATATATATATATATATATATATATATATATATATACCCTTTTTTAATAAAATTTACCCTTCTTCCAATATATATATATATATATATATATATATTCTATAATATATATATATATATATTAAAAAAAAAGTAAATTTTAACCTTTTTTATATATATAGATAATATAATATATATATATATATATATATATATATATATATATATATATATTAAAAAAGGATAAAATTTCCCCTTTTTTTTTTAATATATTATTATATCTATATATATATATATATCTATATATATATATATATTGAAAAAGGATAATATAATATATCTATATAGAGAGAGAGATAGAGAGAGAGAGGGCTTAATTACAACTTGATACCCTCAACTATTCCACTTTTTTAACTTGATATCCTAAACTTTGACATGCATCGAGTTGATATCCTAAAAATAAATTAGACAAAATGTCCCTGCCCATCCCTCTCCCTCCTCGCTCAGCTGCCCCCCCCCCCCCCCCCCCCCCCCCCCAAACACACACACCCACACACACACCCACACACACCACCACCACCACCCCGCCCTCTGCTGGTTGCACTCCGCCCCCTCCCTGCCCACGGCTCCCCCCCCCACCTCTCCCCACCCCCGCCGGCTAGTGCTGTTGTCGTCGTCGCCTACTAGATCTGGGAAAGTTCGCGGTGTCAGAGCACAATAGGCTGCTGGCTGCTGGATCCTCCTCCATGCTTTCATTCGTGAGGGTAGTGAGGCGGAGAGCCAGTCGTCGGCGCTGGTGTCGAATATATACAGGCTCGTGCTCGAGGCTAAAGATCACGGCGGAAGGGCTCGCACCTACGAGCTCTTGTTTTGGAGGGCCTTGGCTCGCCTCCCGATTCTCCTCTCCTTCAATCCCTTTAATTAGTTAACTAGCTAGCTAGCTAGCTAGTACTTAGTGTCCTGGTGAGCATTCAGCTATATGATGATGATGAGTAAACACATAATATGTATGGGGCAAATGGGGGCGGCCGGAGGGGGTGGAAAGCCCTGGTCGGAGTTGGGTAGAAAGGATATTAATTTTGTCTTTTAAATTGTTTGGTATCAAGTTGAAAATATTCAAATAGTTGATGGTATTAAGTTGATGCATATCAAAGTTTAGGATATCAATTCAAAAAGTAGAATAGTTGAGGGTATCAAATTGCAATTAAGCCTATATATATTATATATATATATATATATATATAGAGGAGAGAGAGAGAGAGAGGTGATCGAATTTACCCCCTATTTTTTCCACCCCCATTATCATCCCTATCTCTTCCGTCCGATTAGATTTAAAACTAAGGTTTAGATCAAATTCAATATCACAAATAGAAACTCTAAATCTTCTTAATCTTTCGAATGCTATACTAATACAAGATAGAGAATTGAGAAGAAGAAAAAAAATCTACGTTCGTTTAATTTAGAGAATAACAAAAAATAAATAACCGATTTTTTCAAAGAACTAGATTCGGTTTCAAATGACCAAATATTTTTAAAGAATATTTTTTTAAAAGAAAATAAATTAGGCTTCAAAATTTAAATGACCGGTTCTTTTTAAAGAAAATAATTTTGTAGAGAATACCCAAAATTTATTAAATTTAAATCAGGTTTCAAATTTTTTTACGGAATATGAATTTAAATGACCAAATTTAAAAAAAAAAAAAAAAGTTGGCTTCAAAATTTAAATGACTGGGAAATTTTATGAAACAATTTTTATTTTAAAGAACATCGAAATTTAAAAGATTAAAATAGGCCTTAAAATATTTTAGATAATATCGAAAATTTAAATGACCAATTTTTTTTAAGAACTAAATTAGGTTTCAAATGAACGCAATTTCTAGAGAATATTTTTTAAAAGAACTAAATTATGTTTCAAATGAACGCTTTAGAGAATATTTTTTTAGAAGAAACTAAATTAGGTTTCATAATTTAAATAACTAAAAATGTTTAATAGAAACTAAATTTTGTAGAGAATACGAAAATTTAATCGTTTAAATTATGTTTCAATTTTTTTTAGAGAATATCAAAATTTAAATCACTGCTTTTTTAACATAAACTAAAATAGACTTTGTTCTTGAGTTTGTTTCGATGTTCTTTAAAAAAATTGTTTCATTTAAATTTGTCCGGCTATTTAAATTTTGAAGCCAAATTTATTTAAGTTTGTTAAAAAAAATAGTCTTTAAAATTGTGATATCTGTAAAAAAAATTGAAACCAAATTGGTCATTTAATTTTTCTATATTCTCTAAATTAAACTAGCGAGGTTTTTTTTTTCCTTCTCAATTTGTCTCTCTTTCTTCTCCTAATCTTCGGTACTATCTATATTATATACAAGAGAGAGAAATTGAGGGAAAAAACTCCACTCATTTAATTTGAGAATAACGAAAATTAAATGACCGATTTTTTTTACAAAGAAACTAAATTATGTTTTCAAATGAACAAAATATTTTTAGAGAATATTTTTAAAAGAAATTAAATTAGGCTTCAAAATTTAAATGACCGGTTCTTTTTAAAGAAAATAAATTTGTAGAGAATAAAAATTTAATAGATTTAATTAGAGTTTCAATTTTTTTACGGAATATCAAATTTTAAATGACCAATTTTTTAAAAATTAAACAAAGTTGGCTTCAAAATAAATGACCGGACAAATTTAAATGAAACACTTTTTTAAAGAACATCGTTTAAAAGATTTACAAATAGGCCTCAAAATATTTTACATAATATCAAAATTTAAATGATCGATTTTTTTTAAAAGAACTAAAATAGTTTTCAAATGAAAGCAATTTTAGAGAATATTTTTTAAAAGAAAATAAATTAGGTTTCAAATGAACGCTTTAGAATATTTTTTAAAGAACTAAATTAGGCTTTAAAATTTAAATGACCGAAAATATTTAATAGAAATAAATTTTGTAGAGCTATCGAAAATTTAATCGATTTAAATTAGGTTTCCATTTTTTTTAGAGATATCAAAAAAATAAATCTCTGATGTTTTTTTAACATAACTAAATTAGGCTTTATTCTTGAGTTTATTTCGATGTTTTTTTAAAAAAAATTGTTTCATTTAAGTTTGCATGGCAATTTAATTTTGAAGCCAAATTTATTTAATTTTATTTAAAAATGGTCATTTAAATTTTTGATATTCCGTAAAAAAAAATTGAAACCAAATTTAGAAAAAATTGGTCATTTAATTTTCTACATTCTCTAAATTAACGAGCGGTGTTTTTTTTTTCTTTCTTTCTCAATTTCTCTCTCTTGTATATTAATGTAGCATACAAAAGATTAGCAAGATTTGGTGTTTCTATTTTTTGGATGTAGGGATTTGATCTAAACTTTAATTTAAAATCTAATCATATTTTCATCACCCCGATTATCATCTGTATCTCAAAGTAAGGTTTAGATCAAATCTCTACATCAAAAATAGAAACACAAAATCTTTCATATGCTACATTAATGTACAAGAGAGAAATTGAGAAAACAAAAAATTCCGCTGGTTTAGTTTAGAAAATTTGAAAATTTTAATGACCATTTTTTCTAATTTTGGTTTCAAATTTTTTCAAAAATTTAAATGACCATTATTTTAACAAAATTAAATAAATTGGCTTCAAAATTTAAATGGCCGGACAAATTTAAATGAGACAATCTTTTTTAAAGAACATCGAAATAAACTGAAGAAAGAACATCGAAACAAACTCAAGAATAAAGCCTAATTTAGTTTATGTTTAAAAAATTTAGTGATTTAAATTTTTGATATTCTCTAAAAAAATTGAAACCTAATTTAAATCGACTAAATTTTCGATATTCTCTACAAAATTTAGTTTCTATTAATATTTTTTGGTCATTTAAATTTTTGAAGCCTATTTAGTTTCTTTTAAAAAATATTCTCTAAAGCGTTCATTTGAAACCTAATTTAGTTTCTTTTAAAAAAATTCTCTTAAAATTGTGTTCATTTGAAACCTAATTTAGTTTCTTTAAAAAAACACGTCATTTAAATTTTTGATATTATCTAAATATTTTGAGGCCTATTTTAAATCTTTAAATTTTGATGTTCTTTAAAAAAAATTGTTTCATTTAAATTTGCCCGTCATTTAAATTTTGAGCCAACTTTTTTTAATTTTAAAAAAATTGGTTATTTAAAATTTTGATATTCCGTAAAAAAATTTGAAACTTAATTTAAATTTATTAATTTTGTGTATTCTCTAAAAAATTTATTTTCTTAAAAAGCACCGGTCATTTAAATTTTGAAGACTAATTTAGTTTCTTTTCAAAAATATTCTAAAAATATTCTGGTCATTTGAAACCTAATTTAGTTTTTTTTGTACACAAATCGGTCATTTAATTTCTCGTTATTCTCTAAATTAAACCAGCGTAGGTTTTTTTTTTTCCTTCTCATTTCTCTCTCTTGTATATTAATATAGCATTCGAAAGTTAGGAAGATTTGGAGTTTCTATTTGTGGATGTAGAGATTTGATCTAGATCTTAGTTTAAATCTAATCCACGGAGGAGATAGGGATGATAATGGGGTGGAAAAAATAGGGGGAATCCGATCCCACCTCATATATATATATATATATATATATATATATATATATATATATATATATATATATAATATATATATATATATATATATATATATAAAAGTCATCTCTCTTATATATATTATATTTGCAGATGACTTCTAGCCTAGTGGTTAAGAGAGATGACTTTTAATATCTATTATATATATATATAATATATATATATATATATAAATTATAAATAAATATATATATATATTGCAGATGACTTCTACCTATGGTTAAGAGAGATGCATGCGCCCGAGTGGTCAGGAGTTCGATCCCAGTGACTTCTTTAAAAGCCCGCGCCAAAAACTTTCATCGCGTGCCCAGAATTAGAGAAACTTATCCAAGCGGGTTTCAAATGACCCTTTTGCCCTTCCTTTTACATTTATTGAAACACCCACGAAACTGCTCTTAAAAAAAAAGTTTCGATACTTCATCTTCTTCCTTACGCTGCTCACTTTCGAATCTAGGTTTTTCTCCTCAAAATCTCAAAAACTCGTCGAAATTTCGGAAACTGGGACAACGACAAAAATGCTAAAACGGAGGTCCAAACATCATTTTTTTTGCGAATCTAAAATTTCGGAAGGCCGTCTAACGATGAAGCTGTTACTTTCAGTCTCCTCGACGATACGCTCATTTTGCGACAAACGGACCTCGTTTCGACCTCCCAGTCAAAGTTATGGCCCTCCAAAGTTTCAGCTGACCTAAATGCAGGAGATGGCCATTCTCCGTGTTAGACACACAAAATGTTAATTTCACATGAGTGGTCATTCTCCGTATTAGTAACACGGAGAATGGTATTCTCCGTCTTAATTACACGAGAATGACCATTCTCCGTGTTAGTAACACGGAGAATGTCATTCTCCGTCTTAATTAAGACGAGAATGTCATTCTCCGTCCTGACAGTTACGGAGAATGGCCATTCTCCGTCATAATTTAGACGGAGAAGTCATTCTCCGTCTTAGTTACACGGAGAATGGTCATTCCAGTGTTAAAACGCAGAGAATGACCATTCTCCGTGTTAGAAAACACGGAGAATGCCATTCTCCGTGTTAATAACGGAGAATGTCATTCTCCGTGTTAAATAAACGAGAATGACATTCTCCGTCTTAATTTAAAACGGAGAATGTCATTCTCCGTGTTAAATAAACGGGAAGACATTCTCCGTTTTAATTTAAACGGAGAATGGTTATCCGTCTTAATTTAAACGGAGAATGGCCATTCTCCGTGCTACATTAAGACG
>JANAVB010001599.1:250000-447779 GCA_029216955.1 Iris pallida | reverse complement strand
CCCCCCCCCCCCCCCCCCCCCCCCCCCCAAACACACACCACACACACACACACACACCACCACACCACCACCCGCCCTCTGCTGGTTGCACTCCGCCCCGATCCCTGCCCACGGCTCCCCCCCCCCCTCTCCCCACCCCCGCGGCTAGTGCTGTTGTCGTCGTCGCCTACTAGATCGGGAAAGTTCGCGGTGTCAGAGCACAATAGGCTGCTGGCTGCTGGATCCTCCTCCATGCTTTCATTCGTGAGGGTAGTGAAGGCGGAGAGCCAGATCGTCGGCGCTGGTGTCGAATATATACAGGCTCGTGCTCGAGGCTAAAGATCACGGCGGAAGGTCTCACCTACGAGGCTCTTGTTTTGGAGGGCCTTGGCTCGCCTCCCAGATTCTCCTCTCCTTCAAATCCCTTTAATTAGTTAACTAGCTAGCTAGCTCTAGTACTTAGTGTCCCTGGTGAGCATTCAGCTATATGATGATGATGATGAGTAAACACATAATATGTATGGGGGGCAAAGGGGGGCGGCCGGAGGGGGGTGGAAAGCCCATGGGGTCGGAGTTGGGTAGGAAAGGAGATTAATTTTGTCTTTTTAAAATTGTTTGGTATCAAGTTGAAAATATTCAAATAGTTGATGGTATTAAGTTGATGCATATCAAAGTTTAGGATATCAAATTCAAAAAGTAGAATAGTTGAGGGTATCAAATTGCAATTAAGCCTATATATATATATATATATATATATATATATAGAGAGAGAGAGAGAGAGAGAGGTGGGATCGAATTTACCCCCTATTTTTTCCACCCCCATTATCATCCCTATCTCTTCCGTCCGATTAGATTTAAAACTAAGGTTTAGATCAAATTTCAATATCACAAATAGAAACTCTAAATCTTCTTAATCTTTCGAATGCTATACTAATATACAAGATAGAGAATTGAGAAGAAGAAAAAAAAATCTACGTTCGTTTAATTTAGAGAATAACAAAAAATTAAATAACCGATTTTTTCAAAGAAACTAGATTCGGTTTCAAATGACCAGAATATTTTTAAAGAATATTTTTTTAAAAGAAAATAAATTAGGCTTCAAAATTTAAATGACCGGTTCTTTTTAAAGAAAATAAATTTTGTAGAGAATACCCAAAATTTATTAAATTTAAATCAGGTTTCAAATTTTTTACGGAATATGAAAATTTTAAATGACCAAATTTAAAAAAAAAAAAAAAAAGTTGGCTTCAAAATTTAAATGACTGGGAAATTTTATGAAACAATTTTTATTTTAAAGAACATCGAAAATTTAAAAGAATTAAAATAGGCCTTAAAATATTTTAGATAATATCGAAAATTTAAATGACCAATTTTTTTTTAAGAAACTAAATTAGGTTTCAAATGAACGCAATTTCTAGAGAATATTTTTTAAAAGAAACTAAATTATGTTTCAAATGAACGCTTTAGAGAATATTTTTTTAGAAGAAACTAAATTAGGTTTCATAATTTAAATAACTAAAAATGTTTAATAGAAACTAAATTTTGTAGAGAATAACGAAAATTTAATCGATTTAAATTATGTTTCAATTTTTTTTAGAGAATATCAAAATTTAAATCACTGCTTTTTTAACATAAACTAAAATAGACTTTGTTCTTGAGTTTGTTTCGATGTTCTTTAAAAAAAATTGTTTCATTTAAATTTGTCCGGCTATTTAAATTTTGAAGCCAAATTTATTTAAGTTTGTTAAAAAAAAATAGTCATTTAAAATTGTGATATTCTGTAAAAAAAATTGAAACCAAATTGGTCATTTAATTTTTCTATATTCTCTAAATTAAACTAGCGGAGGTTTTTTTTTTCCTTCTCAATTTGTCTCTCTTTCTTCCTAATCTTCGGTATGCTATATTAATATACAAGAGAGAGAAATTGAGGGAAAAAAACTCCACTCATTTAATTTAGAGAATAACGAAAAATTAAATGACCGATTTTTTTTACAAAGAAACTAAATTATGTTTCAAATGAACAAAATATTTTTAGAGAATATTTTTTAAAAGAAATTAAATTAGGCTTCAAAATTTAAATGACCGGTTCTTTTTAAAGAAAATAAATTTTGTAGAGAATAAAAAATTTAATAGATTTAAATTAGGTTTCAATTTTTTTACGGAATATCAAAATTTTAAATGACCAATTTTTTAAAAAATTAAACAAAGTTGGCTTCAAAATTAAATGACCGGACAAATTTAAATGAAACAACTTTTTTAAAGAACATCGTTTAAAAGATTTAAAATAGGCCTCAAAATATTTTACATAATATCAAAAATTTAAATGATCGATTTTTTTTAAAAGAACTAAAATAGTTTTCAAATGAAAGCAATTTTTAGAGAATATTTTTTAAAAGAAAATAAATTAGGTTTCAAATGAACGCTTTAGAGAATATTTTTTAAAAGAAACTAAATTAGGCTTTAAAATTTAAATGACCGAAAATATTTAATAGAAAATAAATTTTGTAGAGACTATCGAAAATTTAATCGATTTAAATTAGGTTTCCATTTTTTTTTAGAGAATATCAAAAAAATAAATCTCTGATGTTTTTTTAACATAACTAAATTAGGCTTTATTCTTGAGTTTATTTCGATGTTTTTTTAAAAAAAAATTGTTTCATTTAAGTTTGCATGGCAATTTAAATTTTGAAGCCAAATTTATTTAATTTTATTTAAAAATGGTCATTTAAATTTTTGATATTCCGTAAAAAAAAAATTGAAACCAAATTTAGAAAAAAATTGGTCATTTAATTTTTCTACATTCTCTAAATTAAACGAGCGGTGTTTTTTTTTTCTTTCTTTCTCAATTTCTCTCTCTTGTATATTAATGTAGCATACAAAAGATTAGCAAGATTTGGTGTTTCTATTTTTGGATGTAGGGATTTGATCTAAACTTTAATTTAAAATCTAATCATATTTTCATCACCCGATTATCATCTGTATCTCAAAAGTAAGGTTTAGATCAAATCTCTACATCAAAAAATAGAAACACAAAATCTTTCATATGCTACATTAATGTACAAGAGAGAGAAATTGAGAAAACAAAAAATTCCGCTGGTTTAGTTTAGAAAATATTGAAAATTTTAATGACCATTTTTTTCTAATTTTGGTTTCAAATTTTTTCAAAAATTTAAATGACCATTATTTAACAAAATTAAATAAATTTGGCTTCAAAATTTAAATGGCCGGACAAATTTAAATGAGACAATCTTTTTTAAAGAACATCGAAATAAACTGAAGAAAGAACATCGAAACAAACTCAAGAATAAAGCCTAATTTAGTTTATGTTTAAAAAATTTAGTGATTTAAATTTTTGATATTCTCTAAAAAAAATTGAAACCTAATTTAAATCGACTAAATTTTCGATATTCTCTACAAAATTTAGTTTCTATTAAATATTTTTTGGTCATTTAAATTTTGAAGCCTAATTTAGTTTCTTTTAAAAAAATATTCTCTAAAGCGTTCATTTGAAACCTAATTTAGTTTCTTTTAAAAAATATTCTCTTAAAATTGTGTTCATTTGAAACCTAATTTAGTTTCTTTAAAAAAAACACGTCATTTAAATTTTTGATATTATCTAAAATATTTTGAGGCCTATTTTAAATCTTTTAAATTTTGGATGTTCTTTAAAAAAAATTGTTTCATTTAAATTTGCCCGATCATTTAAATTTTGAGCCAACTTTTTTTAATTTTAAAAAAAATTGGTTATTTAAAATTTTGATATTCCGTAAAAAAAATTTGAAACTTAATTTAAATTTATTAAATTTTGTGTATTCTCTAAAAAATTTATTTTCTTTAAAAAGCACCGGTCATTTAAATTTTGAAGACTAATTTAGTTTCTTTTCAAAAATATTCTCTAAAAATATTCTGGTCATTTGAAACCTAATTTAGTTTTTTTGTAAACAAATCGGTCATTTAATTTCTCGTTATTCTCTAAATTAAACCAGCGTAGGTTTTTTTTTTCCTTCTCAATTTCTCTCTCTTGTATATTAATATAGCATTCGAAAGTTAGGAAGATTTGGAGTTTCTATTTGTGGATGTAGAGATTTGATCTAGATCTTAGTTTTAAATCTAATCCGACGGAGGAGATAGGGATGATAATGGGGGTGGAAAAAATAGGGGGTGAATCCGATCCCACCTCATATATATATATATATATATATATATATATTATATATATATATATATATATATATATATATATATATATATATATATATATATATAAAAGTCATCTCTCTTATATATATATATATATTGCAGATGACTTCTAGCCTAGTGGTTAAGAGAGATGACTTTTATATATATATATATATATATATATATATATATATATATATATATATATATATATATATATATATTGCAGATGACTTCTAGCCTAGTGGTTAAGAGAGATGCATGCGGCCCGAGTGGTCAGGAGTTCGAATCCCAGTGACTTCTTTAAAAAGCACCGCTAAAAAAACTTTCATCGCGTGCCCAGAATTAGAGAAACTTATCCAAAGCGGGTTTCAAATGACCCTTTTGCCCTTCCTTTTAATTTATTGAAAACACCCACGAAACTGCTCTTAAAAAAAAGTTTCGATACTTCATCTTCTTCCTTACGCTGCTCACTTTCGAATCTAGGTTTTCTCCTCAAAAATCTTCAAAAACTCGTCGAAAAATTTCGGAAAGACTGGGACAAACGACAAAAATGCTAAAACGGAGGTCCAAACATCATTTTTTTGCGAATCTAAAATTTCGGAAGGCCGTCTAACGATGAAGCTGTTACTTTCAGTCTCCTCGACGATACGCTCATTTTGCGACAAACGGGACCTCGTTTCGACCTCCCAGTCAAAAGTTATGGCCCTCCAAAGTTTCAGCTGACCATAAAATGCAGGAGAATGGCCATTCTCCGTGTTAGAACACGAAAAATGTTAATTTCACATGAGGGTGGTCATTCTCCGTATTAGTAACACGGAGAATGGTATTCTCCGTCTTAATTTACACGGAGAATGACCATTCTCCGTGTTAGTAACACGGAGAATGTCATTCTCCGTCTTAATTAAGACGGAGAATGTCATTCTCCGTCCTGAAAGTTACACGGAGAATGGCCATTCTCCGTCATAATTTAGACGGAGAATGGTCATTCTCCGTCTTAGTTTACACGGAGAATGGTCATTCCAGTGTTAAAACGCAAGAGAATGACCATTCTCCGTGTTAGAAACACGGAGAATGCCATTCTCCGTGTTAAATAAACGGAGAATGTCATTCTCCGTGTTAAATAAAACGGAGAATGACATTCTCCGTCTTAATTTAAACGGAGAATGTCATTCTCCGTGTTAAATAAAACGGAGAATGACATTCTCCGTTTTAATTTAAACGGAGAATGGTTATCCGTCTTAATTTAAACGGAGAATGGCCATTCTCCGTGCTACATTAAGACGGAGAATGTCATTCTCCGTTTTATTTAACACGGAGAATGACATTCTCCGTTTTATTTAACACGGAGAATGGTCATTCTAGTGTTAAAACGCAGGAGAATGACCATTTTCCGTGTTACTAACACGGAGAATGCCATTCTCCGTGTTAAATAAAACGGAGAATGTCATTCTCCGTGTTAAATAAAACGGAGAATGACATTCTCCGTCTTAATGTAGCACGGAGAATGGCCATTCTCCGTTTAAATTAAGACGGAGAACGGCATTCTCCGTTTTAAATAAAACGGAGAATGGCATTCTCCGTGTAATTTAGTTTTTTTCATGAACAAAGAGTTTCGTTCTTCTTTCAAAACGATGATAATTCTGATGGAAAAGAAGAAGAAAGATATTCTCTCCACAATTGACCTAATTGTCGGAAAACTTCAAATGTCTCCACGATGAAGATGAAGGTGATGATGATGATGATGATGATGATGATGACGAGCGATGATCTGAGTTCGACTGAAGAAAAGCACACCGAACTACGAACGATCTTTGCGATCTCTGCTGAAGATGAGAGCAATGGAATTCAGATTTCCAGTGAAGAAGAAGAAGACGAAAATCACAATCCAGATCTGAGTTTTTTTGAATTCAAATACATATAGATGACCAATTCGCGCGGAGGGGTAGTTTCGGTATTATAAAAATAGCAGTTTCTAGCGGGTGGCATCTAAAAGGAAATTTTGGAATATTTAACGTGAAAATACTTAATTCTGGGTATTTCATAAAACTTATCCAGCGGGTGGGCATTTCATAAAAGCCCACCCCGAAATTGGGTTTCTCAGCAATTTCCAGTATATATATATATATATATATATATATATATATATATATATATATATATATATATATATATATATATATATATGTATGTCACGCCCCATTACCAGAATACTGGAGAGCGGGGGACAGACACAGCCAGCTACGTACATTGAAGTGAATCTCACATCGCAATACGGTCACGGCTGTCTAGATGCATGAGGGTTTATTACAAGCCATTAGTCTCTTAAGGTCAATAACGAGCCTAGTGTCTCAATCTCCAGCAAGCGAGTACATATAACAAGATGGTAGATCATCAGACATACAAAGTAAGGCGTCCCATACATTACATATTCAGATGATCATGAAGCTAGTCATACAAAATACGAAGACTAGCAAGAGTTTAAGTCATACATAATCAACCCTAGGATTTGTCAATCATGCTACAGCCCGTAGGCAGACAGTAAGTAGAGTTGTAAACGAGCTAACACTTGCTCGACGGCTAAACGTGTAGTGCCCCGAAATTCGTGATACGTATTTTATACGTGATCGTATTTCTGACCAGTATTTTTCATTTTTCTTGACCAGTTAAGTTGTGGTATATTTCATACTTAGCATTGTAGTTTAATTGTCATTTATCATTCCTGGATTAATTCTGATTAATGGAGCTTGGTTTTATTTGGATAGGAGAAGGAATTGGGTTGGTTTGTTATGCATTGGACCATCTTAGCTAACCTCCACCCTCAACACAACTTATCCTCCCCCATTAAAATCCCCACCTAACACTCTCTCTCCTTATTATTTTCCTCCATTAATTCTTCTTCTTCTTCCTCCACACAACTCTCCAACCCATTAGGCAAGTGCACCTTGCCATCACATGAGAACCACTTTTTATTTGTCCATTAGCTAGATTAGGCCATGGAGATCAACATTAGAACTTGGAATTTTGTGATTTGGAGACTCCATTGTTCTAGATCTAAATTTTAGTTATTTTCGGAATTCCTTGGTTTTGATCTATTAAACTTTGATTTTAGCTTGTTTTGATGCTTCCATGTGGAAGAGAATTCAATTTTACTCAAGTTAGAACTTTAAAAAATCTAAATTTGGTTTTGATTTGGCTAAGTTGTGAAGATTTGAACTTGGTGTTCTTGAGAGTTCAGCCATGGTGGAGCTCTCGGCCACTGCTTTTTAGCATCTGGCCGATTGCGCACTATTCCCTGGCCTGCGCTCTTTAGTGCAAGGCCATTTGCGCACCCTGACCTGTGCTCTTTAGCGCATGGCCATTTGCGCAAGATCCTTGGCTAGTGCTTTGCGCTGTGCTGGATTGCGCTGGCGCAAGCTAGCCATGCGCAAGCCAGCCATGCGCAAAGCAACCCCTGCGCAATTCGACCATTGCGCAATCCATCTCTGCGCAACCAACTCCTGCACAGTTCACTCCTGCGCAGTCTACCTTCTGCGCAATCCATCTGTGCGCCATCTGCCCCTGCGCACTTGGCACCCTGCGCAGTTGGTACCCTGCGCAGCTCACCCTGCGCACTTGGCACCCTGCGCAGTATATACCCTGCACAACCTACTTGTCTATGATGAATGTGTTATTTCTTGATCTTGGCTCTTCTATTGTCCTATTTTATATTAGTATTTTATTAGGTATTTTACGCCCATTTTATATCCTTACGCCTTTTGTCATGAACTTGATTTTACTTATCATGTTTGGAATGACTATTGTACATAGCACGGTATGATAAGGAACTAGCATAACATGACAGTGACCCGTAATGGTGCACTCTTGACATGACCAACCTGACCTGATAGTGGCCCGTCGTGGCGCACTCCTGACAAGTACCATGACATGAATTATCTTGATAACTTGATAGTGGCCCGTGGCGGCGCACTCCTGACTTGACATGACTTGATAACTTAGCTTGACTTGTCTTGACACCGTGGGTGTTTCTGCTTGCTTGTGCAATCCACTCGTCTTGTCTTGCATCATGTCTAGGACGTGACTCCCTGGTTCCCACGGTCAGGGATTCATACTGAATCTGGCTAGGTTAATGACTAGATTGATCAATTAGTTCATGGAGAATTTCCCAGTTACCTGTTGCCCCTTTGGTCCCGGCCTTATATATATATACCTGGGATTTGTTGCTATCCGTCGAGATGAGCGCACTTCCAGCCCGCCGTCGAGCGTGGTACCTTAGGACACATGTATCTTACTACAGTGTGTCTGCTATATCATGTTATCTTTTCCTTTTCTTGCTGGGAGCATTCAGGTAGTAACAAACAGGTAATCGGACTTGGAATTCTTATTGCATCTTGTTAGTAATCAGGTCTGTGATAACCCTAGTTAGTTAAAGTAGTAAGCCGTAGTACTTGCTTGGCCGTGATTGATTGAATGGAGTCTAGTCCCTCTTGTCCTGTCCTGATCCTGTGCAAGGTCATGACATGACATGATTACTCATGCTTTACCTTAATCATGTTTAATTGCAAGTCTTGAATTCGCGTATTTTATCTTGCCGATAAATGGTAGGAGAAACCAAGTTCCGTTCAGACGAAGGGTTACAACCCCGGTCCTTGTTTGGTTTACGAGTTGTAACCTGGCTATCTGAATAGTCCCATGGTCATCTCATCGTATATCATCCTGTCATGCCCTTCCATATGTTCTGTCTTTTATCGATTATGTACAAGATTTGTCTTTTATATCTAACTATCATGCCTTTTTCTTAAATTACTGTCCCTTATTATGTAATTATATTATTGTGCTGATTGCTGGCTTTTGTTCTTATTTCGTGGCCTCCTTTGTGGCACTTGCTTTTTCTGGGGTCTGACCCAGCTGGTTTTGTATGGCCAGATACCGGAGCAGCAGCAAAGGATCTACCTGCTTTCCAGCCCAATGGTGAACACTAGACGGAACCCGGGCAACGAGTGGGTTTTCTCTTTTTGTTTCTCCCACTGTATTGTTAACTGATATTCTTTTGAGGCGTTTAGCCGACGAGCACTTGTTAGCTCGATGCACTTTACTTTCTGTCTGCCTACGGGCTGTAATCATGATTGGCAACTCGAGGTTGATCATGTATGACTTAACTCTTGCTAGTCCTTACATTTTGTACGACTAGCTTCATGATCATCTGGATATGTAATGTTTGGGACGCCTTACAATTGTATATTTGGTGGTCTGATATCTTGTTACTATCATTACTTGTGGAGATTGAGACAATAGCTTGATTTGACCCTAAGAGACTGATGGTTTGTAGCATACCCTCACATAGCTAGACAGCCGTGACCGTATAGCGGGATGGTTGCCGTTCCGTTATACGTAGCTGGCTGTGCACGTCCCTGTTCTTCAGTATTCTGGTTCTGGGGCGTGACAAAACGTCTCAAAAGAATATTTTTACAAGGGAGTGGGAGAGCAAAATAAAAACCCACTCGATGCCGGGATTCCTTCTAGTGTTCACCATCTGGCAGGAAAGTCGGGAGATCCTCGGTAGCTGCTCCGAAATCTGGCCATACAAAACCAGCTGGGTCAGACCCCAGAAAGAGCAAGTGCCACAAAGGAGGCTTCACTTAAGAACTAAAACCAGCATGTCAGCACATAAATCATAGGTGAAATAACATAAGGCATGAGTTAATGAAAACAGGATGATAAACGATAAGATAACTAGAGGACTATTCCGGTACCCAAGTTACAACCCGTAAACCAAACAAGGACCGAGGTTGTAACCCTTCACCTGAACAGAACTTAGCCTCGAACCAATTATCGATAACGTAGAGCATAAACAAGCATGTCCGGAGTTATCCATGTACCGGATGTAGGTAAGACTAAACAAGATAGGACTCCATCCATCATTCACGGCCAAGCAAAGAGTACGGCTTGATACTTAACTAACTAGGGTTATCACAAGCTTAGTTACTAGCAAGTTGCAATGAGGTACGCCTACGGCCACAAGCCCTGCAGACTATCCAGGTTATCCAGCAAGGTTCAAGCTGAGAGTTATCACGCCTTGTTAGGTGACTTGGATGCAACACATGACGGTGTGTATAGTAATCGTTTCATGTAGTGCCCCACATAGCAGTGAGCTGGAAATATGCCCTACTCGTCGGTAGGCTACAAGTCCATCAAGGAAGGCGTCCAGATAACGGGATTGCTTGTAGCCGGAATACCTCTCTATATGCTCTACTTGATCAATCTAGTCATTAACCTAGTCAGATTCGGTATGAATCCCTGACCGTGGTAACCAGGGATACATGTCCTAGACATGATACGAGACAAGACTGGTTGCTTATACAAGCATATTCAATACAATCACCCACGGTGTCAAGAATTCACTTAGCATGTCAGGTTAGCCGTCGCAACAGCGTATCACGGTTATCATGTCGGGTTGCTTATCAAGATTACTTATCAAGGCAAGGGTGCGTCACAATGGACCATCATCAAGAATTATCATGTTAAATTACTTGTCAAGAGTGCACCACGGCGGGTCACCAATCATGCAAGGCAAGTAGGGTCAGGTCCAGTTGCGCCTAAACATCAGGCTGCGCTCAAGTCAGGCTACGCTCAAGTCAATATACGCTCAGGTCAGCATACGCTCAGGTCAGCATACGCTCAGTCAGCATACGCTCAGGTCAGCATACGCTCAGGCAGCATACGATCAGTCAGCATACGCTCAGGCAGCATACGCTCAGTCAGCATACGCTCAGGCAGCATACGCTCAGTCAGCATACGCTCAGGCAGCATACGCTCAGGTCAGCATACGCTCAGTCAGCATACGCTCAGGCAGCATACGCTCAGTCAGCATATGCTCAGGTCAGCATACGCTCAGTCAGCATACGCTCAGGTCAGCATACGCTCAGTCAGCATACGCTCAGGCAGCATACGCTCAGGTCAGCGTATGAGGTCCATACGACTCCTTGTCACCCAAGTCAGCGTATACAAGACATACGCTTCCAAAAGGCAGCGTATGAGGTCCATACGACTCCTTGTCACCCAAGTCAGCGTATGCAAGACATACGCTTCCAAAAGGCAGCGTATGAGCCAGACTGCGCTGCGCTAAAGAGCGCGCGCAGCTCAGTGGCGCAAGCTAAAAAGCTCGCTTACTGCTCACTGTCTTCTCCAAAACAGCAAGAACTCCATGGTTTGAACCTAAAACTTCAAAAGTCCATAACTTGGTCAAAACAAGTCCAAATCCAACTTTTCAAAGGTTAAAATTGGGTAGAATAAAATTCTCTACAACATGGAACCATCAAAACTTGAAAACAAAGAAGTTTGATAGATCAAAACCACCAAAATTCAAAAATAATTAATTTCTAGATCTACAAAAATCAAAGCCTTAAAATAGAAAATGACAAGTTCTAATGTGTCTTAGAAACATGAGGAGAAGCTAATGGAACAATAAAAATGGGCTCTCTTGTGGAAGCAAGTTGCACTTGCCTAAGGGGTGTGGAGAGTTGGGTGCAGGAAGAAGAAGAAGAAATTAATGGAGGAAGTAATGAAGAGAGAGAGTGTTGGTAGAGTTTTTAATGAGGGTGGGATGTGGTGTGTTGAGGGTGGAGCATAGGCTAAGGTGTTCCAATACACATTAAACCAAACCAAACCAACCCAAACCAATTAAAACCGAGCCATCCCAAAATAAACCAAGTTAAACCATTACATGCTATGATGAACCTAATCAAGATTAAACTGAAATTAGCTAGCCAGGCAGGAAAATAAAAATACATGTCAAGATTCCGTATACGTATACTGGAAATACGTAGAACGAAAAATGGGGGTGACAACTCTACCCACCTTAAAAGAATTCCGTCCTCGAAATTTAATCAAGAGGCTAGAGATGTCGAGCAAGCTATATCAATTGCAGACAATATAGGACTAGCAGTCAATCAAGCAATCATTCATGCAAGCAAGGAACTTAAGCATAAGGCATAAGAAAGACATTATATCTTACGAGTCAAACAGGTCGGGATATCGCGATCGGATATCATCCTCACGCTCCCACGTTGACTCACCCAAAGAGTGATGACCCCAAGCAACACGGACTAATTTGATAGTCTTGTTCTTGAGTATCTTCTCCCTCCGATCTAATATGGATACGGGTCTCTCCTCATACGAAAGGTTGGTACCAACAACCAATTCCGAATGATCAAGGACATGACTCGGATCCGGGATATACCGTCGTAATTGGGATACATGGAAGACATCATACACCTCACGTAACGACGGTGGAAGAGCGAGACGATAGGACACATCACCTACTCGCTCAAGGATATCAAACGGCCCTATATACCTAGGACTGAGCTTTCCCCGCACGCCGAATCGAATGACGCCACGGGTAGGCGAGATCCTAAGGAATACGTGGTCGCCGACAGAAAATTCAAGGGGACGCCGATGAGAATCGGCCCAATGACGCTGGCGATCTTGGGCAACTCGAAGATGATCTCTGACTTGTCTGACCACCTCAATAGTCCACGTCACCATCTCTGGTCCAAGCATTTGCCTCTCACCGATATCATCCCAAGCTAAAGGAGATCTGCACTTCCTGCCGTACAAGGCCTCGAAAGGTGCCATCTGGATACTAGCCTGGAAACTGTTATTGTACGAGAACTCTACGAGATGCAGGTGATCTTCCCACGAACCACCGAAGTCGAGTGTACATGACCGCAGCATGTCTTCAAGAGTCTGGATCGTGCGTTCTGACTGACCATCTGTCTGCGGATGGTAGGCTGAACTGAACTTGAGACGAGTCCCCAAACTCGATCTCTTGAAGACTCCGCCAAAAGTGCGAGGTGAATCTTGAATCTCTGTCGGACACAATACTGTCTGGCACT
Organism: Iris pallida; assembly: GCA_029216955.1. Lineage (NCBI taxonomy): Eukaryota > Viridiplantae > Streptophyta > Magnoliopsida > Asparagales > Iridaceae > Iris > Iris pallida. The sequence goes on along the minus strand of JANAVB010001599.1, from coordinate 434,727 downwards.
CCATGCAATCTGACTATCTGCCTGAGGTACATCTCTGCAAGTTGATCCGTCGACTGGCCGATTCTGAAAGGAAGAAAATGAGCTACCTTCGTGAGACGATCAACTATAACCCATATGGCATCTCTCCCAGCTGGGGATCTAGGTAATCCAGTTACAAAATCTATGGTAATGTGCTCCCATTTCCATTCTGGGATCGGTAAAGGTTAAAGAAGTCCAGCTGGTCTCTGATGTTCAGCCTTAACTTCTTGACAAACTAAACAACGAGAGACAAACCGGGCTATCTCCCTCTTCATGCCATTCCACCAAAAATGCTGCCGAATATTACGATACATCTTCGTACCGCCGGGATGAATTGAATACTGAGAACTGTGAGCCTCTGCCATGATCTTCTGTCTGATATTACCACTGGGTACACAAAGATGCCTCCCATGTCGGAGTGTACCATCTTCATGAATGCATAACTCTGGTCTCTGTCCTGCCACACATTCTGCCCTAAGCCGCTGAAGCTTAGAGTCCGTGGACTGAGCTAACTTGATCCTCTCAACTATACTGGACTGAACTTGCATACTGGCCATCCATGCCACACTGGAAGGAAGAACAACTTCAATACCCATCTTCTGAAGATCTGCTAACAACTCTGGCTGCGTCGTTAGAAAATAAACTCCGGCTCTCCTGCTCAATGCATCTGCTACCACGTTGGCCTTCCCAGGATGATACTGCAAGCTGATGTCATAATCCACAAGTAGCTCTAGCCATCTCCTCTGACGCATATTAAGATCCTTCTGGGTAAACACATACTTTAGACTCTTGTGGTCGGTAAAAATCTCCACCCGATCTCCATACAAATAATGTCTCCAAAGTTTCAATGTAAAAACTACGGCTGCTAACTCCAGGTCATGAGTTGGATAATTCCTCTCATGGTCACGAAGTTGACGTGACGCATAAGCGATTACCTTACCATGCTGCATCAAGACACATCCTAATCCCTTGCCAGATGCGTCGCAATAAACTGAAAATCTTCCCGTCCCGTCGAAAAGAGTGAGAATGGGGGCCGTCATCAATCTCCGCTTCAACTTCTCAAATGAACTCTGACACTCTGCTGTCCAAGCAAACTGTACATCCTTATGGGTCAACTGCGTCAGTGGTACTGAAATCCGAGCAAAGTCTGACACAAAGCATCGGTAATAGCCGGCCAATCCGAGGAAACTTCGAACTTCTGCAACGGTGCTAGGTACTGGCCATGTCTCTATAGCCACTATCTTCTGGGGATCAACTTCCACTCCACCTCTGGTGATGATATGACCCAAGTACGAGATACGATCCAACCAAAACTCGTACTTACTGAACTTCGCGTACAACTGGTGCTCCCTGAGAATCTGAAGAACAATACGAAGATGCTGCTCATGCTCTGCCTCGTTCTCGCTATAGACTAAGATGTCGTCTATGAACACTATCACGAACTGGTCCAAATAGGGCATGAAGATACGATTCATGAGGTCCATGAATACGGTCGACGCATTGGTCGCTCCAAATGGCATAACAAGGAACTCCCAATGTCCATATCTAGATCTGAATGCTGTCTTCGGGATGTCCTGCTCTCTGACTCTGATCTGATGGTACCCTGACCGTAAGTCAATCTTCGAGAATACTGCCGCTCCCTTGAGCTGATCAAATAAATCATCTATCCTTGGTAAAGGATATCTGTTCTTAATTGTTACAGAGTTCAAGGTACGATAATCAACACATAATCTTGACGTACCATCCTTCTTCTTCACAAGAAGCATCAGAGCTCTCCAAGGTGATCCGCTAGCACGAATGAATCCCTTGGTTCTAAGTTCTTCAATCATCTTGTACATGACCTCCAACTCTGATGGTGCCATCCTATAGACTCTCTCTGACACTGGTGCCGTCCCTGGAATCAAGTCGATAGTGAACTCTATCTCTCTCTCTGGGGGCATGCCTGGAAGCTCTTCAGGAAATACGTCAGGAAACTCTTCTACAACTCTGGGAAGCTGAACTGCTGCTACTATGGCCATCCGCAATGCTGGGGAAGACGGTTCTACTCTGCCTCGAGAAAATGAAAACTCTGGCTCGCCGGAAATACTAAAAATAATCTTGCCGACATGACAATCTATCCTAGCATACTGGTCCCTCAACCAATCCATTCCTAGGACTACATCATAATCGGCCATCGGGAACTCTATCAACCTAGCGGGAAACTCTCTACCGCTAACTACGATTCGACACGAGGAAAACACCCTATCTACACCCACCAGTCCGTTACCAGTAAGTATATTGAGCCTTACTGATAATGACTCGGGCTCCAGTCCTATCCGTGTCGCGAATCGTACAGACATAAAAGAATACGATGCACCTGAATCAAATAATACGGATACAGGAAAAGAGTTGACGAGAATGGTACCTGCCACAACCTCACCTGATGCCAACTCCTCCTCTACGGTCAAAGCCATCGCTTGACCGTACCCTCTGGGTACTGGTCCTCTCAGCTGGAAACCTCTCTGGCGGTTCTGAACCTGAGCTTGGACCTGGACATACTGTTGCGGTCGCTGCTGCTGGAATGCCTGAGCCTGAGGCGGTAATGGTCTCGGAGGCTGATACTGCTGTTGCTGCACTGGTGCTGGTCCCCTCACTGAGGGACTAGTCTGGGCCGATGAGGATGAACCGGCTCTCTGTGGGCAGGACCCTATCATGTGATCCGGTGCCCCACAAGCCAAACACAATCCTTGTGCTCGGCGATATTCTGACACTATATGCCCTGGCTTTCCACAATAAGTGCAGCCCATTGTGGAAGACTGCCTCCGCTTCTGCTGCTGAGGATACGTCGAAGTCGAATGCTGAACCGATGTAACTGATGCTGCCCTCCTTGGAGCTCCAATGTTCAAGGCCCTAGCTGCGGGGGCTGGGGCTGAAGACTGGATCATCTGACCATGGGACCACTTTCGTCCTCCAGTTCTGTCCACAATTCTCTGTGAGGTATACTCATGCCTCTTAGCTGCCCGCAAAATAGCATCAAAGGTCTGATGCTCAAACTGCTCCACTGCTAGAATGATCTTGTCAACCCCTGATTTTCAAAATTTATTAAACTAGTGTTAATTAATTATTAAATGTCATTATTGGTTTTAAAATAATTTAATATGATTTTAGAAATTTTCTAGAATTTTTAAATGAATTTTTATGAGTTTTAAAATACAAAAAATATCATTTTGCAATTTTCTGAATTGTTTTAATAATGTTTTGCAATTTTTAGAATAGTTAGTATATCAGTTTTAATAAAAGGAAATGTTTTAATTAGGATTTGCAAATCCTGTTTTGTATTATCTCGCTAATAAATCGATTATGCAATTCCTAAAACTTGGGGGACTTTTGTGCTAACCTGCCAAACCCCCTCGACCAGTCACTCTCTCTCTCTCTCCTCCCTCACCAACCCCCGCTGACCCGACGACTGCCCCGACCGACTCACCGCCCTGCCCCCGTCTTTCCCGGCTGCCCCCACCGCCCCCAGAGGCCCTATAAAATCTCCCTCACTCCCCTCGACCAGACCCTAACCCTAAATTTCTCCCACGACCGCCAGCGCCGCCCCATCACCCCCTTTCACCCCACCGGAACCCTAGCTCCGGCTAGACCCGAGCGCCACCCCTACGACGCACACCACCACCTACCACCACCGTCACAAGGTTCACCGCAGTGAGGCGAACACGTCGCCACCGGAGCGCCCTGACCCCGACGTCTCCTCCGCCCGTCAGCACCATCGAACCCCCCTACGACGGCCGGACACGTAAGTTGCAAGTGTCACGACGTGTCGTGCGTGTCTCGTGTTGGGTCCAAAGTGTTCGCCGTGTCCTGGCGAACACGAACGCAGACGAGGACACACGAAGCTCGTGTCGTACGTGTCTTGCTAAGCGAAGACACGTTGGTACCTGTGTCCTTAACTGTCAGGACACAGGACAGATTTTATATTTTTTTTTTATTATTAACCTAACCTAAAACGAAATAAAATAAACCCAACCCTTTCCCTAACACAACTGATGGGCTGACCCCCTGGCCAGCCCATCCTAAGCTAAACCCCCCCTCCCCCCGCGCGCGCTGTGTTGGCTCGGGTTCGAGCCCGGCCACTGCTGCGTTTTCCTTCTCTTTTTCTTTTCTTTTTCCTTTTTCTTTTTCTTTTGTTATTTATATATATATGTATATACATATATTTGTATATATATATATAATTATATATACTGTATTTATGTATATATACTTACTGTTTTCTTATGTATATATGTATATATACTTTATTCTCTTGTACTTTATTATTCTATGTATATATACATATATATGTATTGTGTATACATATATATTTATGTATATATATATATATATATATATATATATATATATATATATATATATATATATATATATATATATATATATTTCCTTGTGTATATATATATATATTATTATATATACTATTATATGTATATGTATACATTATTTTGTATATATATATATATATATATATATATATATATATATATATATATATATATATATATATATATATATATATATATATTATATAGTTAAGTATTTTCTTATATGTATGTATATATACATATATTTGTATATATATATATATAATATATAGTTGAGCATTTTCCTATATATATAAATATCCCTATATTTATATATATATATATTATTTCCTATATGTATTTTACTTAGCTTAGTGTAAATTATTTATATAAAATAATGTTCATACTTTTATAGTTACTATGTAAAACTTTACCTTATTAAAATATTAATATTTATTTTGCAGTCCTATCACCTAGTATTTTCTGTATATTTAAATTACTGCAATCATTTGGTGTCCAAGCCTAGCATGGGTATTTGGGCCCAAATATGTTTTCACACATTCAAGACCTGTACAAGTCATATTGGACTTGATTCATGGCCTTGGGTCCTGTATTTGAACTTTGGTTCAAATTATATACATGGACAAAATACGCAGATAATTAATTATTGTGTGCATTGCTGTTTTGATTTTCTAAAAATAGTTAAAGTATTGCTAAAATTATGAAAAAATAGTTTTTAGATACTATGTTAAGTTAGCTAATTTAGTATAATTTTTGTAGTATTTAATTTACTGTTTTGCCACTAGTTTGGCATATGAAACCAAAACTCATTTTCTGTATAATTAAGAAAACTGATTTTTATAAAATATTTGTACTGGTTAATAAATTCCAGGAAAATTATAATAAATTTCTATAGTTAGCAAGGATCGTTTTGGTACTTTGTTTTATGCAAAACTAGGCTTTTTGCCTATCTCTAAAATTGTTAGAACATAATGATCTTTTGATTTATTTATTGATTAATTACGATTTGTAGCTTTTTGTGTTATTTGGAGTTTTAGTCGTGTTGAACCCCCTCCCTCACTAGTGTAAAAACCCTAGAAAGTCAGTTAACATAGTGTGTCACCCCACATTGGTCTCCTATGCCAAATTATCATTTTGGCTAGGTGCCCAATCACAAGTCGTGTTTTCACCAATTAGTGTCCTAGTGTTTTAGCTTAGTGTAAAACTAAGTTATTATATTTTACTTCTACAGCGACGAGTTACTGGACATCCATAGCATTGTTATCGCAGCTTGTTTTGTTTTGCTTTGCTAGAGGCAAGTACTTTCTACGAACTTTACATATTGTCACATAAATGAACTGCAAACTCCACCATGTTAAATGCTGATCCTTGGTGTAGCAAGTTAGAAACTCTACATGTTGTACTTCCAGTTACTACCATGCTTAGAACTGTCTTTATGTATCTCTCACATGATAGAATATGGGTTATGGGGAAACTGATGGTAGAGTACGTGATCATGACCCCCCTATAGTAGCGAGCGAGGTCGCATTTTATATGCATACTTTACCGTAGGCCATTATCCCGCATTTCTGTACGGATGTACACCTATGCTTGTTGACTTGTACGTATGTACATTTTATTTACATGTACCACAGTACATTGTACATCTATTGACCGATCACGTACTTACTACAGTTTTAAACATTACATATACAGCTGTTTCTATGACATATGTATCCTTGCCATGATAGACTATGTGATGCCATGCTTTCCAGTTATTCCTCTCATGTTCATTTCCATGTTTCATATGCTAGTTTGCTAGATTTAGTGCTTGCTTCCGTCCTGACAGGATAACGTTGTAGGTGTCCTTACTGAGGAGGAGTTACTCTGCGACTCATACTATGGAGTTACTGTCGAGGACCCGGCTCTGCTTTACGAGGATGTTCCTGCAGGGAACCTCGCCTAGTTGTCTTTCGTTTACTTAGACTTTTGAGAGTAGACATGTATTAGACTATATCATTTTGTAACTGGACATGTATCCAGTTTTACATTTCAGTTTACTTGTACTTGGATATTTTACTATATACGACGATTTTTGTGTTTGGAGCATTTATGATTCTTCTTCACTTATAGAACTGTTAGTACATTTAGTCTTATCCTGTTGTCTTTAGAACAGCTTACTACGTTTTATCTCAACGTAGGCTGGGCATGACTCGGCCTGGCCCAACAATTTGGGTAGCGGGTCGTGACATATTTTTAGTGGTGGCCCATGCAGGTCCTGACTAAACTGTTTGGTTACGTTATTGTACCAAGCATGCCTGCAATTAGGAACTTAAGGTAATTAGACAACATTCGGAAAGACGCTTAGAACACTTAGAGGAATGCTAGGATTGCAACATAGGAAATACATCACATGTTTGTTATTATAATTAGATTTTCTTGCATATGATTGCTTACTTTAAACAAAGTCCTTATAAGTCTTTTTATGTAATTTAGATGGTGCTTACTCGTTCGTCCCAGTATGTTACCCCTGAGAATGGGGCCCTCCATATCTAGTCAGCTGACCGGTTGACTGATACACCTCCACCTACCATATTCCCCCACTCCACAGATCCACAGACCCAGATACCACCTTCCACATCCCAGGCCCGGCAGGACCCGATACTTCCACCACCCCCTATCACTATACCCACCCAGGCTTCCGTCACACTCGACGGGACCCAGCTGCTCACACTGATCCAGGGGTTCCTAACAACCCATCAGGAGCAGACTACCCTACTCCGCCAGAGCATGGAGCGTTCTGAGGGACGTCCCGTGGTCCCACCACATGTAGAGCCACGGCAGAGAGCGAGGACGGTCAAGGACTTCATGGGTCTGAATCCCAAGGAGTTCTCAGGGACTGAGGGCATAGTAGTAGCTGATGACTGGCTAGATTCTGTAGAGAGGAAGCTTCTGGGAGTTAGGATGCCGGATGACCTTCAGGTCGAGGCAGCAGGATTTCTGCTGATAGACTTAGCCGGAGTCTGGTTCAGGAATGAGCCGTTGTTCGCGAGAGGTAGAGCCACCTGGGACCAGTTCAAGACCCAGTTCAAGAAGAAATTCTTCTCGACCACTGCTAGAGTAGCCATGGGGCTACGATTCCAGAACATCCAGCAGGGGAACCGTTCTGTTGATGACTATGCGGGAGAGTTTAGTCGCCTAAGCCGTTTCGCTCCTAGTCTGGTTGCTGATCCAGAGGAGATGACCCGTAGGTTTTGCCATGGTCTAGTTCCAGACATTGGCATCCTTATAGTGGCGAACGGTACGACTGACTACTACCAGAGCCTAGAGTTAGCCCGGAGCATCGAGGAGCGTCTTCTGTCATGCAAGAGGCCGGCTTCTGTACATCATGAGGGACCGTCCAAGCGTCAGGCTTTCCAGCAGAAAGCACCGACGCCACCCCAGCAGACTTACCGTCCCTCTACACCACATCATCAGACCCCGCCAGTTAGAGCCCCGGGACCCCAGCAGCAGCAGCAGCGAGGAGCTATATGTTCTTTCTGCGGAAGACCAGGGCACGACAGGTCCGTTTACAGGAAGAGATTGGGGCAGTGTTTAGTTTGTGGGTCTGCCACCCATCAGCTTCGGAACTGTCCAGCGGCGAAGGGACCTAGAGGACCACTCCCGACTCAGCAGCAGAGGTTTGGGCAGCATCTGCAGCAGCAGAAGGGACCTCATGGGAAGGTCTATAGCCTAGCCATTGAGCCGGAGCCGGAGCAGGTTTCGGAGCCGGATTACTTAGCTGACGTCATCACAGGTCATGTTTATTTGCATACTTTTCTAGCTGTATGTTTGTTTGATTCTGGTGCATCTCATAGCTTCCTATCATTAGAGTTTATGCATAAACATCATCTAGTAGCTACACCTACTGCGGAAATTAGTAGAGTGATGACGGGAGGAGGACCAGTGCCTATTAGATCTATCTATAGATGTTCTATTTTTATAGCCGGGAGAGAGTTCAGGAGGCGATTCTTTGTGATGCCACTTCCCGGTTATGATATCATATTGGTGATGGACTGGCTTAGCTACGCCCATGCATCTATAGATTGCCATGAGGGTAGTATTTTGTTCAGTCCCCCAGGCACAGTACCATTCAGTGTCAGGAGGACAGGGCCGGAGATCAGCCTAGAGCCGAACTGTTGTGCTACAGTCGGGGACGCAGTACCGCCACACCCTATCATTAGAGAGTTTATGGATGTATTCCCAGAGGATCTTCCAGGACTTTCGCCTGACAGAGATGTGGAGTTCACTATAGATCTAGTGTCGGGTTCATCACCAGTATCCCGGGCTTGCTATAGAGTGAATCCCAAGGAGGCCATAGAGATGAAAGAGCAGATTGATGACCTGTTGAAAAAGGGTTTCATTCGATCCAGTGCTTCTCCATGGGGAGCGCCAGTACTCTTTGTGCCTAAGAAGGATGGTACAGTCCGGTTGTGTATTGATTACCGGGCCTTGAATGCCATCACCATCAAGAACAAATATCCTCTGCCCAGGATAGATGATTTGTTCGACCAGTTGAGCGGGACGAAGGTATTTTCCAGGATAGACTTGAGATCCGGGTACCACCAGGTGAAGGTTAGGCCAGCAGACATCCAGAAGACGGCGTTCAACACGAAGTACGGGCAGTACGAGTTTCTGGTGATGCCATTTGGTCTCACAAATGCGCCAGCTGTCTTTATGAACTTGATGAATAAGACATTTCACCAGTATCTGGATAAGTTCGTCGTAGTGTTTATCGACGACATCCTGATATACTCGAAGACGCCGGAGGAGCATGCAGAGCACTTGCGGATAGTTTTGGGGATTCTGAGGCAGGAGAGATTGTTTGCCAAATTGTCGAAGTACGAGTTCTTTTTAGACCGAGTGGAGTTTCTCGGCCATGTAGTCACTGGAGATGGAATCTCGGTGGATCCCAGGAAGATTGCTGCAGTTGAGACGTGGAAGGCTCCGACGTCAGTTTCAGAGATCAGGAGCTTTCTGGGTTTAGCAGGCTATTACAGAAAGTTCGTCCAGGACTTTGCTAGGATAGCTGAACCCATGACGAAGCTGACGCGGAAGGACGCAGAGTACATTTGGTCAGAGGACTGCCAGACAGCATTTGAGGAGCTGAAGAAGAGACTGACGACCGCTCCAGTTCTGACTTTACCTTCAGGTTCTGGAGGTTTCACCATTTACAGTGATGCTTCTGGGAAGGGGCTAGGATGTGTTCTACAGCAGCATGGGAAAGTAATTGCTTATGCATCTAGGCAATTGCGGACTCATGAGGGGAATTATCCTACCCATGACCTCGAGTTAGCTGCGGTGATCTTTGCACTCAAGTTATGGAAACATTACTTATACGGAGAGCGTGTGGAAATCTTCACTGACCACAAAAGCTTGAAGTATGTGTTCACGCAGAAAGAGCTGAACATGAGGCAAAGACGATGGTTGTAGTTGATGAAGGACTTCGACATCGATTTACAGTATTATCCCGAAAAGGCAAATGTGGTGGCAGATGTGCTGAGCAGGCATCCGATGGCATGGTACCTGATGATTGATCGGCATTTGCGGGAGGATCTGGAGAAGCTTGGTATCGAGCTAGTTCGGCCAGGATCAGTGATACAGATGATGGCGCTTGACATTCAGTCAGGTTTGATGGAGCAGATCCGGAAGGCACAGTCTACAGATGAGAGTCTTCGCAGACTTCGACCCCAGGCATTAGCTGGATTGCTGGATGACTTCACTATAGCAGAGGATGGATCCCTGAGGTATGGCAGCCGATTGTGCGTGCCGAAGGGAGAGCTAGTAGAGGCAGTTTTGCAGGAGGCGCACCGATCGAGATATTCTATTTACCCTGGTGCTAACAAGATGTACCGTGACTTGCGGGAACATCTTTGGTGGCACGGGATGAAGAGGGATGTATCACGTTTCATCTCGAGATGCCTAGTTTGCCAGTAGGTCAAGGCGGAGCGCCAGAGGCCAGCTGGTTTGTTGCAGCCGTTACCCATTCCCGAGTGGAAGTGGGAACATATTACGATGGACTTCGTTTCAGGGCTTCCTCGTTCCCAAGGAGGGAAGGATGCCATCTGGGTCATCGTAGACAGGCTGACGAAGTGTGCGCACTTCATACCCTTCAAGGTGGGGCTTTCCACCGAGAAGTTGGCAGAGCTATACATGCAGCAGATAGTTCGCCTACACGGAGTGCCGGTAAGCATCGTGTCAGACAGAGACAGTAGATTTACATCCCACTACTGGAGGAGCTTGCAGGAGGAGTTGGGCAGTAGGCTCAAGTTCAGTACGGCGTACCACCCGCAGACAGATGGGCAGTCCGAGAGGACGATACAGACGCTGGAGGATATGCTGAGGACTTGCGTGCTGGACTTCGGAGGATCATGGGAGAGCCATCTGCACTTGGTAGAGTTTTCATACAACAACAGCTACCAGGCCAGTATTGGTATGTCTCCTTTCGAGGCGCTATATGGACGACGGTGCCGGACACCGCTCTTTTGGGATGATGTCGGAGACAGAGTTATGCTTGGGCCAGAGATGATCACGGATGCAGCAGAGAAAGTCGGGATGATCAGAGACAGGCTCAGAGTAGCTCAGGACAGGCAGAAACACTGGGCTGATGCTAGTCGCAGGCCGATGGAGTTCGCAGACGGTGATATGGTGCTAGTGAAGATATCACCTACCAGAGGGACGATCCGGTTCGGACGAGGAGGGAAGCTGAGCCCCAGATACATCGGGCCATTCGAGGTGCTTGGCAGGATCAGAGAGGTAGCTTACAGGGTTGCACTTCCACCCAACCTAGCAGGAGTTCACGACGTCTTTCATGTATTTCAGCTGAGGAGATATGTTCCAGACCCCAGTCATATGCTAGATCATTCAGAGTTGGAGGTCGGACCGAGCCTTACAGTTTCTGAGCAGCCAGTGGAGATATTAGACCGGAGAGAGAAGAGGCTGAGGAACAAGGTTATACCCCTAGTGCGAGTAGCTTGGAGCCGTCACTCCCCAGGTGAATCTACTTGGGAGAGGGAGTCGGACATGTGGGAGAGATACCCTTACTTGTTCGATCCAACCGCTGCGAGGGAACCACCCATTCCCGCTTGATACCTTAGAGGTTAGTTTCGATCGCAGCCTTAGTCATTTTGTTGCATTGCTTGCTATGTTAGAATATTGTAGGTCTTCAACCCTTGTGAATTTCGAGGACGAAATTTTTCAAGGAGGGAAGACTTGTCAACCCCTGATTTTCAAAATTTATTAAACTAGTGTTAATTAATTATTAAATGTCATTATTGGTTTTAAAATAATTTAATATGATTTTAGAAATTTTCTAGAATTTTTAAATGAATTTTTATGAGTTTTAAAATACAAAAATATATTGCATTTTGCATTTTTTGAATTGTTTTAATAATGTTTTGCAATTTTTAGAATAGTTAGTATATCAGTTTGTAATAAAAGGAAATGTTTTAATTAGGATTTGCAAATCCTGTTTTGTATTATCTCGCTAATAAATCGATTATGCAATTCCTAAAACTTGGGGGACTTTTGTGCTAACCTGCCAAACCCCCCCGACCAGTCACTCTCTCTCTCTCTCCTCCCTCACCAACCCCCGCTGACCCGACGACTGCCCCGACCGACTCACCGCCATGCCTCCGCCTTTCCCGGCTGCCCCCACCGCCTCCAGAGGCCCTATAAAATCCCCCTCACTCCCCTCGACCAGACCCTAACCCTAAATTTTCCCCACGACCGCCAGCGCCGCCCCATCACCCCCTTTCACCCCACCGGAACCCTAGCTCCGGCTAGACCCGAGCGCCACCCCTACGACGCACGCCACCACCTACCACCACCGTCACAAGGTTCGCCGCAGTGAGGCGAACACGTCGCCACCGGAGCGCCCTGACCCCGACGTCTCCTCCGCCCGTCAGCACCATCGAACCCCCCTACGACGGCCGGACACGTAAGTTGCAAGTGTCACGACGTGTCGTGCGTGTCTCATGTTGGGTCGAAAGTGTTCGTCGTGTCCTGGCGAACACGAACGCAGACGAGGACACACGAAGCTCGTGTCGTACGTGTCGTGCTAAGCGAAGACACGTTGGTACCTGTGTCCTTAACTGTCAGGACACAGGACAGATTTTATATATTTTTTTATTATTAACCTAACCTAAAACGAAATAAAATAAACCCAACCCTTTCCCTAACACAACTGATGGGCTGACCCCCTGGCCAGCCCATCCTAAGCTAAACCCCCCTCCCCCCCCCCCCCGCGCGCGCGCGCTGTGTTGGCTCGGGTTCGAGCCCGGCCACTGCTGCGTTTTCCTTCTCTTTTTCTTTTCTTTTTCCTTTTTCTTTTTCTTTTGTTATTTATATATATATGTATATACATATATTTGTATATATATATATATATAATTATATATACTGTATTTATGTATATATACTTACTGTTTTCTTATGTATATATGTATATATACTTTATTCTCTTGTACTTTATTATTCTATGTATATATACATATATATGTATTGTGTATACATATATATTTATGTATATATATATATATATATATATATATATATATATATATATATATATATATATATATATATATATATATATATATATATATATTTCCTTGTGTGTATATATATATTATTATATATATACTATTATATGTATATGTATACATTATTTTGTATATATATATATATATATATATATATATATATATATATATATATATATATATATATATATATATATATATATATATATATATATATTATATAGTTAAGTATTTTCTTATATGTATGTATATATACATATATTTGTATATATATATATATATATATATATATATATATATATATATATATATATATATATATATATATATATATATATATATATATATATATATAGTTGAGCATTTTCCTATATATATAAATATCCCTATATTTATATATATATATTATTTCCTATATGTATTTTACTTAGCTTAGTGTAAATTATTTATATAAAATAATGTTCATACTTTTATAGTTACTATGTAAAACTTTACCTTATTAAAATATTAATATTTATTTTGCAGTCCTATCACCTAGTATTTTCTGTATATTTAAATTACTGCAACCATTTGGTGTCCAAGCCTAGCATGGATATTTGGGCCCAAATGTGTTTTCACACATTCAAGACCTGTACAAATCATATTGGACTTGATTCATGGCCTTGGGTCCTGTATTTGAACTTTGGTTCAAATTATATACATGGACAAAATACGCAGATAATTAATTATTGTGTGCATTGCTGTTTTTGATTTTCTAAAAATACTTAAAGTATTGCTAAAATTATGGAAAAATAGTTTTTAGATACTATGTTAAGTTAGCCAATTTAGTATAATTTTTGTAGTATTTAATTTACTGTTTTGCCACTAGTTTGGCATATGAAACCAAAACTCATTTTCTGTATACTTAGGAAAACTGATTTTTATAAAATATTTGTACTGGTTAATAAATTCCAGGAAAATTATAATAAATTTCTATAGTTAGCAAGGATCGTTTTGGTACTTTGTTTTATGCAAAACTAGGCTTTTTGCCTATCTCTAAAATTGTTAGAACATAATGATCTTTTGATTTATTTATTGATTAATTACGATTTGTAGCTTTTTGTGTTATTTAGAGTTTTAGTCGTGTTGAACCCCCTCCCTCACTAGTGTAAAAACTCTAGAAAGTCAGTTAACATAGTGTGTCACCCCACATTGGTCTCCTATGCCAAATCATCATTTTGGCTAGGTGCCCAATCACAAGTCGTGTTTTCACCAATTAGTGTCCTAGTGTTTTAGCTTAGTGTAAAACTAAGTTATTATATTTTACTTCTATAGCGACGAGTTACTGGACATCCATAGCATTGTTATCGCAGCTTGTTTTGTTTTGCTTTGCTAGAGACAAGTACTTTCTACGAACTTTACATATTGTCACATAAATGAACTGCAAACTCCACCATGTTAAATGCTGATCCTTGGGGTAGCAAGTTAGAAACTCTACATGTTGTACTTCCAGTTACTACCATGCTTAGAACTGTCTTTATGTATCTCTCACATGATAGAATACGGGTTATGGGAAAACTGATGGTAGAGTATGTGATCATGACCCCCCTATAGTAGCGAGCGAGGTCGCATTTTATATGCATACTTTGCCGTAGGCCATTATCCCGCATTTCTGTACGGATGTACACCTATGCTTGTTGACTTGTACGTATGTACATTTTATTTACATGTACCACAGTACATTGTACATCTATTGACCGATCACGTACTTACTACAGTTTTAAACATTACATATACAGCTGTTTCTATGACATATGTATCCTTGCCATGATAGACTATGTGATGCCATGCTTTCCAGTTATTCCTCTCATGTTCATTTCCATGTTTCATATGCTAGTTTGCTAGATTTAGTGCTTGCTCCCGTCCTGACAGGATAACGTTGTAGGTGTCCTTACTGAGGAGGAGTTACTCTGCGACTCATACTATGGAGTTACTGCCGAGGACCCGGCTCTGCTTTACGAAGATGTTCCTGCAGGGAACCTCGCCTAGTTGTCTTTCGTTTACTTAGACTTTTGAGAGTAGACATGTATTAGACTATATCATTTTGTAACTGGACATGTATCCAGTTTTACATTTCAGTTTACTTGTACTTGGATATTTTACTATATACGACGACTTTTGTGTTTGGAGCATTTATGATTCTTCTTCACTTATAGAACTGTTAGTACATTTAGTCTTATCCTGTTGTCTTTAGAACAGCTTACTACGTTTTATCTCAACGTAGGCTGGGTATGACTCGGCCTGGCCCAACAATTTGGGTAGCGGGTCGTGACAGATCTCTAGGTGGAGTCCCTGCTGAAACCGCTGCGCTCGATCAAACTCGGTTGCAACCAAAGTGGGAGCAAACCGACTCAGTCTTGAAAACTCGGCCGCATATCCATCGACCGTCCTGCTCATCTGCCTGAGATTGGTGAACTTCGTCTGTAAGTCATGCCGAGCCACAGCATCGAAGTACTTGATCTGAAACTTGTCACTGAATACCGCCCACGGGACAGGCGTTGCCAATCCAACCGCTATCATCGCCCACCAGGTGCGGGCTAGGTCCAATAACTGTAGACGTACCACAGCTACCTTCTCTCCTTCTGGAGTCTTGGCTGCATCTAAGATAATCTCAATGTCCTGGAGCCACGCATCAGCTGCAATAGCATCTTCACTCCCATCAAAGAAGGGAGGGTTGAGGCGCTTGAAACTGCTAGCCGCACTGTTCCCTTGATAACCAACACGGCCCATGGCATCTTGTACCGCCTGGTGCAGGACATCGCCCCGACGATCTTGTGACGCAAGCAATGTCCTGATGAGACCCACCAAGGTGCCATCGTCAGGCTCTGCAGGCTGGACTGGCTGAACTGGGGGCTCGGGGTCCCCGGAATGCATGACTCGGGAGGCCACTCCAGAGTGCTGGGCTTGGTCTCCAGGTTGCTGCTGGTCCACTGGAGGTGCTCCGCCTTGCTGATCGGTAGGACCAGGAACAATGCCGC
The DNA here is from genome assembly GCA_029216955.1 of Iris pallida. Taxonomy (NCBI): domain Eukaryota; kingdom Viridiplantae; phylum Streptophyta; class Magnoliopsida; order Asparagales; family Iridaceae; genus Iris; species Iris pallida. Next base: position 418,767 of record JANAVB010001599.1, on the reverse strand, counting down.
TGAAGGAAACGACATAGGAAACAATAAGAAAGGACCATGATAGATCGAGGATATAAACATGTGATCAGGTCAAGGATTCTGAAGGATCAGAAGGCACAAATAGAGATCAAGGGCGAGTGCTGATTGAGACATCTATCCGGTAAAACCCTCACACATCTTGATCTACAAGACCTGCATGGGCCACCACTTAAACCGTGTCACGCCCCATTACCAGAATACTGGAGAGCGGGGGACAGACACAGCCAGCTACGTACATTGAAATGAATCTCACATCGCAATACGGTCACGGCTGTCTAGATGCATGAGGGTTTATTACAAGCCATTAGTCTCTTAAGGTCAATAACGAGCCTAGTGTCTCAATCTCCAGTAAACGAGTACATATAACAAGATGGTAGATCATCAGACATACAAAGTAAGGCGTCCCATACATTACATATTCAGATGATCATGAAGCTAGTCATACAAAATACGAAGACTAGCAAGAGTTTAAGTCATACATGATCAACCCTAGGATTTGTCAATCATGCTACAGCCCGTAGGCAGATAGTAAGTAGAGTTGTAAACGAGCTAACACTTGCTCGGCGGCTAAACGCCTCAAAAGAATATTTTTACAAGGGAGTGGGAGAGCAAAATAAAAACCCACTCGATGCCGAGATTCCTTCTAGTATTCACCATCTGGCAGGAAAGTCGGGAGATCCTCGGTAGCTGCTCCGAAATCTGGCCATACAAAACCAGCTGGGTCAGACCCCAGAAAGAGCAAGTGCCACAAAGGAGGCTTCACTTAAGAACTAAAACCAGCATGTCAGCACATAAATCATAGGTGAAATAACATAAGGCATGAGTTAATGAAAACAGGATGATAAACGATAAGATAACTAGAGGACTATTTCGGTACCCAAGTTACAACCCGTAAACCAAACAAGGACCGAGGTTGTAACCCTTCACCTGAACAGAACTTAGCCTCGAACCAATTATCGATAACGTAGAGCATAAACAAGCATGTCCGGAGTTATCCATGTACGGGATGTAGGCAAGACTAAACAAGATAGGACTCCATCCATCATTCACGGCCAAGCAAAGAGTACGGCTTGATACTTAACTAACTAGGGTTATCACAAGCTTAGTTACTAGCAAGATGCAATGAGGTACGCCTACGGCCACAAGCCCTGTAGACTATCCAGGTTATCCAGACGCAAGGTTCAAGCTGAGAGTTATCACGCCTTGTTAGGTGACTTGGATGCAACACATGACGGTATGCATAGTAATCGTTTTATGTAGTGCCCCACATAGCAGTGAGCTGGAAATGTGCCCTACTCGTCGGTAGGCTACAAGTCCATCCAGGAAGGCGCCCAGATAACGGGATTGCTTGTAGCCAGAATACCTCTCTATATGCTCTACTTGATCAATCTAGTCATTAACCTAGTCATATTCGGTATGAATCCCTGACCGTGGTAACCAGGGATACATGTCCTAGACATGATGCGAGACAAGACTGGTTGCTTATACAAGCATATTCAATACAATCACCCACGGTGTCAAGAATTCACTTAGCATGTCAGGTTAGCCGTCGCAACAGCGTATCACGGTTATCATGTCGGGTTGCTTATCAAGATTACTTATCAAGGCAAGGGTGCGTCACAACGGACCACCATCAAGAATTATCATGTTAAATTACTTGTCAAGAGTGCACCATGGCGGGTCACTAATCATGCAAGGCAAGTAGGGTCAGGTCCAGTTGTGCCTAAACATCAGGCTGCGCTCAAGTCAGGCTACGCTCAAGTCAACATACGCTCAGGTCAGCATACGCTCAGGTCAGCATACGCTCAGTCAGCATACACTCAGGTCAGCATACGCTCAGTCAGCATACGCTCAGTCAGCATACGCTCAGGCAGCATACGCTCAGTCAGCATACGCTCAGTCAGCATACGCTCAGTCAGCATACGCTCAGGCAGCATACGCTCAGGCAGCATACGCTCAGGCAGCATACGCTCAGTCAGCATATGCTCAAGTCAGCATACGCTCAGTCAGCATACGCTCAGCCAGCATACGCTCAGTCAGCATACGCTCAGTCAACATACGCTTAGGCAGCATACGCTCAGTCAGCATACGCTCAGGTCAGCATACGCTCAGTCAGCATACGCTCAGGTCAGCATACGCTCAGTCAGCATACGCTCAGGCAGCATACGCTCAGGCAGCATACGCTCAGGTCAGCGTATGAGGTCCATACGACTCCTTGTCACCCAAGTCAGCGCATGCAAGACATACGCTTCCAAAAGGCAGCGTATGAGGTCCATACGACTCCTTGTCACCCAAGTCAGCGTATGCAAGACATACGCTTCCAAAAGGCAGCGTATGAGTCAGACTGCGCTGCGCTAAATAGCGCGCGCAGCTCAGTGGCGCAAGCTAAAAAGCTCGTGCACTGCTCACTGTCTTCTCCAAAACAGCAAGAACTCCATGGTATGAACCTAAAACTTCAAAAGTCCATAACTTGGTCAAAACAAGTCCAAATCCAACTTTTCAAAGGTCAAAATTGGATAGAATAAAATTTTCTACAACATGGAACCATCAAAACTTGAAAACAAAGAAGTTTGATAGATCAAAACTACAAAAATCCGAAAATAATTAATTTCTAGATCTACAAAAATCAAAGCCTCAAAATGGAATATGACAAGTTCTAATGTGTCTTAGAAACATGAGGAGAAGCTAATGGAACAATAAAAATGGGCTCTCTTGTGGAAGCAAGTTGCACTTGCCTAAGGGGTGTGGAGAGTTGGGTGGAGGAAGAAGAAGAAAAAATTAATGGAGGAAGTAATGAAGAGAGAGAGAGTGTTGGTAGAGTTTTTAATGAGGGTGGGATGTGGTGTGTTGAGGGTGGAGCATAGGCTAAGGTGTTCCAATACACATTAAACCAAACCAAACCAACCCAAACCAATTAAAACCGAGCTATCCCAAAATAAACCAAGTTAAACCATTACATGCTATGATGAACCTAATCAAGATTAAACTGAAATTAGCTAGCCAGGCAGGAAAATAAAAATACATGTCAGGATTCCGTATACGTATACTGAAAATACGTGGAACGAAAAACGGGGGTGACAATATATATATATATATATATATATATATATATATATATATATATATATATATATATATATATATATATATATATATATATATATATATATAGAGTGCCTATCTAATGAGCACAGGTTCTAGGTGAGCAAATGAGCACATTTATTTGTGACCTTAGGATCTTGACTAAGTTAAATCTCACGGTTGATCTATTAATGTCTTATTCTAGAAAGATTTAATTAATTATTTACAATAAAATCACAAATCCAAATAATACAGTGCTCAAAACATCTCCATCTCCGTTAGTTGTCCTTCTCATCTCCGCCTAGAGGCCCCAACCAACAACTCTGCACCAGGTCTGAACTTTCTTGCAGTATGGAAAACTAAGTTGGCAGGCGGAAGGGAAGTTTGGATACAATGTGATCTCTCGCACGTCCATGGGGACTCCCCACATCAGTGGCATCGCTACGCTCGTCAAGAGTCTGCACCTGTCGCCCCACATCATTGTTGATCTCGACATTCTCGAAAGACGGCACCTGCCATCCCTTCTGCAACTGCTCCCCTTGGGCCTCCTCAGCAGGTCTTCCTTGAGGAACACTGTCAAGTTCTTCCCATTCTCGACCTTCCTGGAACTCAACCCTAGGTTCATCTTGTCGACCACTTCGGACGGGGACACCCCGGCCGGGGGCCAGATGGACAGGAGCGCGGAGGACGAGTCCACCCAGTCGGCCCCGATGTCAATCCACGGGGAGAGGTCTTCAAGAATGATCTGCTTCTTCTCGCAGGTGCCGACAAATCCGTGATCGCCTAGCAGTATGAGGGTCACGTCGTCGAAGACCCCCCTCTCTTCGAGTCCCCGGATGAGCCTCCCGATCATGTTGTCGATCCGGACTACGGCGTCGGTGATCTCCCTGTCGCCGGAGCCGAACAGGTGTCCCTGGTGGTCCGGGTCCTCGAAGTAGAGCGTCACGAAAGAAGGGACAGTGTCGTGGTCGAAGTAGGCGAGCACGGAACCTGGTCCTCGAACGGGACGGAGCCATTGTAGTGGTGACAAACTTTGGGGGGGCAGTCCCAGGAGCCGGCGACCTCGGAGACGAATTTCACTTTTTAAAAAGCATATGTGCACCAAATGGAAATGACTTGAGAGATGAGAGAGGAGAAAGGGTTAGTGAGAAGAAACCATGCGCAAGGCAGTAAAGCGCACATCTTGCAAAATGGCTCATTTGTTTTGGGAATTTCACGCTTTAAAGTAAGGTTGCCACAGCACAGATTATATTAACAACTAATATGAACTTCATGTTCATGGCGCCTACATTCGTAATCGTCCGGTGCACAGTGGCCGGAAGAGCATATGTGATGGTTGGATAGTTCAAACAATAACTTTCTTCACTCCGGTGCAGCTGGGTTCGACCGTCGAACGATGGCTCCAACCTTGTCTCCTAACCCTGGCCCGCATAGGAAAGCAATGTAGTCGTCTCCTCAAAGTTCAGACCTGGCGCACTAACGTCCGGCTTCAGAGTTGTTGGTCGGGGCCTCTAGGTGGAGATGAGAAGGACAACTGACGGAGATGGAGATGTTTTGAGCACTGTATTATTTTGATTTGTGATTTTATTGTCAATAATTAATTAAAGCTTTCTAGAATAAGACATTAATAGATCAACCGTGAGATTTAACTTAGTTAAGATCCTAAGGTCACAAATAAATGTGCTCATTTGCTCACCTAGAACCTGTGCTCATTAGATAGGCACTCTATATATATATATATATATATATATATATATATATATATATATATATATATATATATATATATATATATATATATATGGTCCCTTATTAAATTAGATTTATCTCTGGTATTTACACATTATTTTTAATTTTTCAAATAGACTACTTTAATTTGGTTTAATTATTTAGATAGTCCAATACAATTAATTTTACATGTATGACTCTATTATTGAATAATTTCAACATATATTCCTGTAAATAACTTTTGGGCATTCACTTTTTCTTAAGATAGAATGGTGGAAATAAACTCCCTCCACATTCCACGCTTCTCTATGGATAATTAACAAAAATAAGTCCCTATTACCTTCAGTCAATTCACCTATCAAGAAAAAAATAATATCAATGAAGTTGTCACAAAAATCTGGCCAATCCTAGCTGGAGAAAGAAGAACTTTTCGATATAATCGATATTGATGGTTAAGTGCAACACGATTCTCTATACTCTTGGTTCTAATGTCATCAACTTCATGGTCGAGTTACGTACAAATTATGTTAGAATTTATTGTACCATGTCGATTCATGAGATGAAGAACATAAATTAATTGCGGAAGCGTACCTGAATCCATTGCTAGGCTTGATGGATCTTGAAGCGGTCGTCCTTTTGTGGGGTTCGATCTTCCAACTTGCTACGACCCTTAATGACAAAGAGTAATCCGAATCCTTTGTCCCTCTTTTTCTGTTTATGGGGATACAGAAGAGAAAAAAGAGAAACCTCTCTTTTGGTGGCCGTATAAGTTGGGGACCATAACCCTAATGAATACATATATTTATATGTTTTGATATTTCTAATTTGGCCCCTCATCAAATTAGAATTATCTCCGGTATCTACACATTAATTCCATGACAATTATACCCTTAAGCCAATTTCCAAATAGACCACTTTAATTTTGCTTAATTATTTAGATAGCCCAACACAATTAATTTTACATGTGTGACCCATATTATTGAATAATTCTAACAATCTCCCACTGGACCACATATGTAACCTTATAATTATGTTAACTTTAGTGAGCTCATAAATTGCTATCTTAATCCTTAGGGTATATCCGGACAATCTCGTCCATTAACCATATCAACATAGGATCAAAGTGGCATTCGTCACATATAGCGTAACTAAACCATCAATGGTCACACATATACCAATATAGCTAAACGACATAGATCAATCATGGATGCGTAGCATAAAAATTACACGCAATGTGATCAATACATGTCTATTTTCAACTGGTCCTCCTTAACTTTAATGAGATCAATATTTTAACATAATAAAAACAGAATGAACTGAATTTCCATATATCTGATCAGATAAATATCCAAAATACTTTAATACATAAATGTGTCCAAAACCAAATAACACCCAAATACATAAAATACAAACTCCCACTAAACTGACATATCATCAAATGAGATAACTCCCATATGAGCAGTGTGTTCATGAAAGACCTTGGGTGGTAACCCTTTTGTGAGCGGATCCGCTAACAAGGAGTTTGTCCCAATGTGCTCTATGGATACTTCATCATTCTGAATTCTCTCCTTTACAACTCGGAACTTTTTGTCAATATGCTTTGACTTATACGAGCTCATGTTGTTATTAGAATATAGTACTGCTGATTTATTGTCACAATATAACTTGAGTAGTCTTTCAACACCCTCCAGAATGCGCAGCCCAGTGACAAAATTTTGCAACCATATTCCATGATTAGATGCCTCAAAATATGCTATAAACTCTGCTGCCATAGTGGACGAAGCTATGAGTGTTTGTTTGACACTCTCCCAAGATATAGCTCCTCCAGCTAACATGTAAACATAACCTGATGTGGATCTCCTGCTGTCTTGGCATCCAGCAAAATCGGAGTCGGAATACCCTATGATCTCCAACTGATCCGATCTCCTATAAGTGAGCATGTAATCCTTTGTTCTCTGTAAGTATCTCATGACCCGTTTGGCTGCTTTCCAATGATCCATCCCAGGGTTACTTAAATATCTGCCTAGAATTCTAACTATGTACGCAATATCCGGATACGTACACACCTGAGCATACATTAGACTCCCCACAGCTGATGAATAGGGGATTAATTGCATTTCCTTAATTTCAAGGCTATTCTTAGGGCACTGATTGAGACTGAACTTGTCTCCTTTAGCGACTGGGGTGTCACCTGGTTTGCATTCTTGTATGTCAAATCTTTTAAGCACTTTATCGATATAGCTCTTTTGTGATAATCTAAGAATACCTCGAGAACGATCTCGATGTATTTGAATTCCTAATACAAAAGAGGCGTCACCAAGATCTTTTATCTTAAAGTTATTTGATAGAAATTTCTTAGTGTCATACAATATGCCTATATCATTTGTGGCAAACAGTATGTCATCAACATACAAAAGCAGAAAAATAATTTTACTCCCACTGAATTTGTGATACACACAATCTTCAACAACGTTAACCTCAAAACCAAACGAGGTAACAACTTGGTAAAATTTATAGTACCACTGACAAAAAGCTTGCTTGAGTCCATAAATGAATTTTGTCAATTTGCAAACCATATTCTTTGGATCTCCTAACACAAAGTTTTCTGGCTGCACCATATAAATAGTTTCGTCAATGTTACCATTGAGAAACGCTGTTTTGACATCCATTTGATGTAACTCAAGATCAAAATGTGCAACAAGTGTCATGATTGTTCTAGAAGAGTCTTTCGAAGAAATCGAAGAGAAAGTCTCTTTAAAATCAATCCCTTCCTTTTGAGTAAAGCCTTTAGCTACAAGACGTGCTTTATACTTCTCCACATTACCCTTCGAATCTTTCTTGGTTTTAAATATCCATTTAGAACCAATGGACTTCACATCTTTTGGTAATGAGACAAGTTCCTAAACTTTATTGTCTTGCATGGCCTGACGAAAGTTGATTGGATCATCTTCCAATATTCCATGGTCTTCCTCATGTTCCTGGAGAAATATGATAAAATCATCCGAAATTGCATTTCTCCTTTCTCTGGTGGACCGTCTTAATGGCACCAATTCTTGAGGTTGTTGAGTTTGTTCCTCAGGAACAACTGCCTCATCTTGAATGGGAGGTGCCTCTATGTTGTCTTGTTGAGGTAGCTCAACATCGACTTGTAGAGGTAATTCAACATTGTCTTGTTGAGGTTCCGAATTCACTTCTTGATCAATGACATGTACAGAAACCTGCACATCGTCAAAAGTGATAGTAGGGATCGTAACTGATTCCTCCTCAAATACAATGTCCCTAACTTTATTTCTTCCTCCAAACTCAACATCCTAAAAAATATAGCAGTTCCCATCTCAAAAATTATTCTTTTTGTAGGATCGTAAAATTTATAACCCCTTGATCGCTCCGCATAGCCAATAAAGTAGCTGCTTACAGTTTTGGGGTCCAATTTCTTTTCATATGGCCTATAAGGCCTTACCTCAGCTGGACAACCCCAAATATGTAAATGCTTCAAACTAGATTTTCTGCCTGCCCAAAGCTCATAAGGTGTTTTTGCAGCCGCTTTGTTGGCACTCTATTCAGAATGTAAGCTGTTGTTTTAAGTGCTTCACCCCAGAGTGACTCTGGTAAGGTAGAATGACTAATCATACTCCTCACCATATCCTTAAGAGTTCTATTTCGTCTTTCAGCTATACCATTCATGCTAGGTGATCCTGGCATGGTGTATTGTGGGACGATTCCACATTCCTCTAGGAATTTAGCAAACAGTTCTGGACGTTGTTCACCTGATCCATCAGATCTACCGTAGTATTCTCCACCACGGTCAGACCTGACGACTTTTATTCTTCTGTTGAGTTGGTTCTCAACTTCAGCTTTAAATGATTTGAATACGTCCAAAGATTGTGATTTCTCATGAATGAGATATAGGTAGCCGTATCTAGAATAGTCGTCTATGAATGATATAAAATATTCTTGATCATTTCAAGAAGCCGAAGGGAATGGTCCACAGATATCAGTATGAATCAATTCTAAGACTTTTGTAGACCTATTGGCACCTAATCTCTTTGTTTTGGTCTATTTTCCCTTTACACATTCAACACAGACATTAAAGTCTGTGAAATTAAGGGAATCCAAAATCCCATCAGACACAAGTCGTTCAACTCTATTTCTAGAGATGTGACCTAATCACTTGTGCCATAATGAGGCTGGATTTTTATTATTAATTTTGCGTTTAGTACCACGTGACTCCACATACAAGGTTTCATTGTAAGATGCAATAGTTTCAAGTGAATGTAGGTTATCATAAACATTAAGGGAACCACTACCAACAATATTTGAATTTAAAGATAGACTAAACTTATTGTTTTCAAATGAACAATGATAACCAGATTTGTCCAGTAAAAAAATTGAAACTAAATTCCGTCCAAAAGATGGTACAATAAATGTGTCTATCAAATCCAAATAATAATCGGTTCCCAATAATAACCTAAAATGTCCTATTGCTTCCACTTCTACCGACTTGTCGTCACCCACATAGATGTATCTTTCACCATCAATTGGCTTTCGGTAGCTCAGACAACATTGTCTAGAAACACTAATATGGGTAGTAGCACCAGAATCTAACCACCATGTGTTTCTAGGTACTAAAGCTAAATTAACCTCAGAATAGACCAAATTGAGAAATATACTTTTTCTTATGTGTCCTGACTTGTCACAAAAGAAACAACCATTAGTTTTATATTGTTGTTTCTTTTGAGCCAGGCCCTCAGCAGCTTCTGTATTTCTTTTCTTTTTGCCCTTAAAATTTATCTCATTAAGCATGAAAATTGAATTCGTATTGGCGGATATTATAGCAACATTAACTGAAAAGAGAACAATAAATAAATAAACAAATATGCACTAATTAATAACCAAAGAATAAAAGATAGTCAAACAAATTCAAATAATGGTGAACCCCATCTCAAGATACCTAGTACATCATTAATATTAAGTCTTTGGACAGTGATATTAACTGCAAGTGGTACTCTTGGTGTAGTGATCAAACGTTGACAATAAGTCATGTCAAATAATAAGCCTATCTTTGGATCGAGTTATTATTCACATGTAAACCGTATAATTGTCACACATTTATTGTAATGCCCCGCTCCGTACAAGGCATTTGGTTGGCTTATTGGATGGGATCAGAATATTGGACCGTGACTTATGTTGGGAATCAGGAGAATTGAGACTGATGCAGTCTCTCTTAGCTGGCTAGACGGAATGGGTATTGAAACGTGGCTCGCTAGTGGAGCTACGCTTAGTGGAATTTTGGGTGAGTGGAACTGTCCTTCCTCTTCCTTACTCCTTCATGCTTAATAAATGAAGTATTGAAATGCTATGAATTGTCCCTAAATGTCCTATGTTATAGTTGCTGAATAGTAGAGATGCCTATGTTGAGAATTATTGAAATGTACAACACATTGAACTGCTAATGTGACTTGAGGCCTGAGAATGAATTGATAATATTGTCCCTTATGCTTAATGTTGCTGAAACGATAAAACACTTGATTAATGAGATGCCTTGTGAATGATAGAATAAGAAATGAACTGGCTGTGCTATCGATCCAATGAACTGAATGAAACACTAGAATCATGTACTCTCTCTATAACTGTTGCAAGAATATGAAATGCTGCATGTCCCTTATAAGAAATGAATGAATGTTAAGTTCCTCTTAAGAAAGGAATGATATGAGATACGTTGCAATGAAGCAATGAATGAGAAATGATAAAGCTGGGATCGTTGAGATCACCAAATGAAATGATGGTAATGATGAAATGAATAAGTCATTGAATATGACTAATGAAGCACTGTTGCCTTTACTTTTCTTAATATGTTTTACCATGCGATTCTGTTCACAATCGAGTCAGACACGTATTCGCATGGTCATGGACAACTTGTATACAAGGTTTGAGTAATAATTTCCTCGAACGGTTCTTAGGGTCCTGGGGACCGATTCGGCCTAGGAGGAAATAATGATGAGTGCTATGGAAGCACGGATAAGACGGGGTGGCATAGAGGCTCGCCACCTACTATGCTGACCGTATTATCTTAAAATGAAATGAAATGAAAAGAGTCCATATGGTTTAACAACACCAGTGACCATGTAGTCGGGATGCATGCTAATGAATGTTTTGTGCAGGCAGAGTAAGTATATCGGATAACCTGTATTTGATGCAGGTACGAGAAGTCGGCTATCGGTAAGAAATCACATAATTGTGATATTGTATAAGTTGGTTTAACTTGCCTGCTTAACATGTTCCATTCAAGTATGCTAGAAAGATGCCTTACTTTAAATAGTGCTCAAACATAACATCTATGCTAAGTGATGCTTAAAGTGAGAATTGTCATAACATGTATAAGATGTTAATGTTAACGATGCCTCAATGACGCCTTTGCATGATAACACCAAGAATGCTAAAATGATATGTCTACATGAATGCTACTAAGAATTTTGTTTACATGCTTCACTCTGATTATTGTCCATGAACTGTAAACTGATGCTAGGCCCCAAGTAGAAAGATTACTCTAATAAATGCTTGCTTAAATGATCACTTTAATGTTGGTTTATGCGAGTGGGTTGGATTCTGCTCGCCAGTACATAGATGATGTGCTGACCCATGTTTTGTGGGTAGGTGCTCGTGCTTGGAATGTTCTACACACGAAGATTGGCTCGATTGGTCCCGCGACATCGAGGATTTGTTGGGCATACAGAAGCTCTCCTTGCACAAGATAAAGTCTTCTGTTTATAGAGGGCATAATGTATGGAACATTATAATCAGTTGTACCAGTGAGATTGTAAGCCAAGTCGGTATATCGAGTTGTAATCCAATGTATCCAAGTATCAATTGTAAGCTGTATAGCATTGTTCAGTTGGTTTTCAATGTAAAGTGAGATGTGTTGTAAGCAGTATACTTCAATACAAGTCTTGTACTCTTCTTTAATTATCAATAAAGAGAATAAAGTTCTACATATATCTCTGTGTGACTTCAAGTTATCATTTTATCTCCGCTGCCATAAAGAAGTGATGTACTTCTATTCAATGAGAAAGATTGTCCTCACTAACTTCAATTTGTCTGCTTCTGCCGCTGTAATGTGTTCCTATTTGAAGAATTATCACCTATGTACCATCTTTGCCTTGTACAAGTGCAATACCAGACTTGTACGGCATCACGCCCAAGCGAGGACGATCGATTCCAAGAGATAAAATATGTCGATAAATGACTCTACGAATCGGGGCGTGACAAATTGGTATCAGAGCACGGCTTTACGTCCTTGGTCTCTTCTTTGATTTATTCCAAATCAAAGTTGCATCGATGATTAACCAAAGTTGCTTCCGCGATCACTCAACGTTGCTTCCGCGATTAAATCAAAGATTGCTTCCGCGATTATGCTATTGTTGTTCGGTAATCATCCTTATGTTATCTGTGCTTGAAAGTTCGTTGACCCTCTTGGCTGCTCACTGGATGTTCCATACAATAAGTCTATATATATTGTGATGCCCCTAAGTGAATGATTGTTGTTGGTTTGGACACAAATAACCCAACAATGACTCGATGCCATAGTATGCTATATTGTGAATGCTGTTTGGAATGTGGGAATAAAGGAAATGGCTATGTATGCTGCAACAAGTTGAGAATTGCATGTGATATTGGAAAAGAATTGGGAATAAAATAATTGATGGATGAGTTCAACAGAATTGGTGAATTGACTCATGTGTGCTGGCTACTGCTTTCTAGACCCTAAGAATGTTGGCTTGTGATATTGAGACCCCAAGATGTTGGTTAAGTATTGTGATCATTATAGATCACGAATGTCCGGAATAGATTGAGTTGGTATTGTTTAAGGATGGCTTCGTTTCTGAGTGGTATATTGCCTCTACCACCTCAGAACGAGATGTATGTTGACCCTTTCCATAGAATAGCAATAAGACTATCTGTGAGTACTGGGTAGTGCCGAGACTTAGCTGGAAGTCATGTATTGTGGTTAGATGACTCGAGTGTCCCTCGACGGTGATGTTATATTGAGTAGCGAGATTGGCAGAAATTGTAACTGGTGGCTTGGTTAGAAATTGTTTAGTCGAGTGATGACTCAGACTAGTAAGCAGTTAGTATGCTATGGGTAAATGGATTTGGCTAGAGAATGTTGTGGCTTAGAACATCTGAATGTTGACTTCGATTGGTTGGATGTAAATTGAATGTGGCTAATACAAAGTTGGTTGCGTAGCTGAAAGTTTTGGAAATATTGTCGGTGAATCAAAGGAATATTAGAGATCTGTGCTTTGACCCTAAGGTGTAATAGATGTTAATCCATCTTGATCACCAAAGGATAGTTGTTGCCTATGTGCATGTATGCTGAGGAATTTAATGAGATTAGAAAAGTAACAAGTAGCCACTTTGACTATTGTGTTGCCTAGAGGATGGTTAAGTGATAGATAAATTGTCGGATTGAATGGATGAATTATTTGACCATTGCTGTATGAGATTTAAGAATGCCCGTAAGATAGTTTGATGATTGAGAAACAAATAGAATTGAGAAATTTCAAACGTGTTGGATAATGTCGGTATAGGTGATTGTTGGTTGGGATATAGATTGTTGGCTTATGACTTAGTGGCGTGACTTCGTCATACAGACTGAATAGTATGATTCCATAGTTATGTTAAGACTATCTGAATCAATGAACCTTGAGTAGTTAGCCTTGGCTTATGGGTTCGTATGGGTACAAAGGAATTTGGAATAGAAATTGAATCGTTGAGAATTTTACTTGATGGATTATTGGAACGATGAGAATCGTATGTCGGATTGGGAACTGATCGTAATGTTGATAGATCGATCTTAGTTGATCATTGGGTAAGTCTAGAGTGAGCCTCTGTGGGAATTATTTCCTTGAGGAAGACACTAGATAGATAGACTTGACCCTAGAAACCATGGGCTGCATGACCAATTGTTGGCATAGTCAACAATGGTGATTAGTTACTCAGACCGAGTTAATACCCATAGGTTTGGGTAGAGTTCCTTAGAACTGTTGGTTGCTTATTGGCCTTGAGAATAAGCAATTTGTATAATCCCTAGTAGCCGTCCACTCTAGGGGAGTCACCTGAATGATTAGGTTTAGCTGTTGATATAGCTAGCCATAGAGACTGACCGAATAATAGGTGACCATTGGAGACCCATAGGATGACCTTATTGACCTAAGGGAATGTATGCTTCAACTTGTGCCTTAAGAGATGTTTGACCCTTGAGGATTATATGTCGGCCATAAGTGGGAATTGTAATCGTAAGGTAAGACTTGAGTGTACCTATAGTCGGGTAGCTAAGTTAACCTTGACTGTTGTATAGAATCATACCCTGATCCGGGTAATCGATAGTGGGTGACGTCGGATTGTGTCTTATAGAAAAGATAAATTGTCTCGGTGAGAAATATTGTTGGAATTGGAAAGAAATGTGATTGCATGTTGTGAACTCTTGATATGATTGGCTCTAAGTTAGACCCTTGATCGAATGTTAGAAATGTTATGCTTGGGTATAGAGTTTAACCAAGTTGTCCCTGATGTTAAGTATTGTAGCCTGGAAGATAGTGATTGTGGCAAAGTGAATAAAGCAATAAGTCAAATGAAAGGATGCTAAGTCGGATTTAGAAAAGAGAGTTATATTGTGGCTGATCGAATCGCACTAACATGGAAGTTGGCTGAAGTACATATATTTTGGGGACGCCTGAAATATGTGTATGGATCCAGCCGAAGTGATTGGTTGCGACTGAGATAACATTATGGGAAGAATTTATCGCACTAGCGCGGACTTTGGCTGAAATGCATATGTTTTGGGGACGCCTGAAATATGTGTATGGATCCAAATGAAGTTATGTGTTGCGATCAAGATAGAATGCAAGGAAAATATTGGTGAATCAATAAAAAGTTACAAGTAATTGAAAAAGAGATAGACAGATCGAATCGTTGATGGATTTAAATGGTACAGTTGGATAGATATTTTGAAATGACCGAGTGGGCTGAAATGAATATTGATTTGAAGCTGAATGAGTAAACTCATGGTGATTAAGTGAATCTTGTAGAAGAGTTGTTTCCTTAAGTTTCGAGGACAAAACTTTTTCTGAGTGGTATATTATGTAATGTCCCGCTCCGCACAAGGCATTTGGTTGGCTTATTGGATGGGATCAGAATATTGGACCGTGACTTATGTTGGGAATCAGGAGAATTGAGACTGATGCAGTCTCTCTTAGCTGGCTAGACGGAATGGGTATTGAAACGTGGCTCGCTAGTGGAGCTACGCTTAGTAGAATTTTGGGTGAGTGGAACTGTCCTTCCTCCTCCTTACTCCTTCATGCTTAATAAATGAAGTATTGAAATGCTATGAATTGTCCCTAAATGTCCCATGTTATAGTTGCTGAATAGTAGAGATGCCTATGTTGAGAATTATTAAAATGTACAACACATTGAATTGCTAATGTGACTTGAGGCCTGAGAATGAATTGATAACATTGCCCCTTATGCTTAATGCTGCTGAAACGATAAAACACTTGATTAATGAGATGCCTTGTGAATGATAGAATAAAAAATAAACTGGCTGTGCTATCGACCCAATAAACTGAATGAAACACTAGAATCATGTACTCTCTCTATAACTGTTGCAAGAATATGAAATGCTGCATATCCCTTATAAGAAATGAATGAATGTTAAGTTCCTCTTAAGAAAGGAATGATATGAGATACGTTACAATGAAGCAATGAATGAGAAATGATAAAGCTGGGATCGTTGAGATCACCAAATGAAATAATGGTAATGATGAAATGAATAAGTCATTGAATATGACTAATGATGCACTGTTGCCTTTACTTTTCTTAATATGTTTTACCATGCGATTCTGTTCACAATCGAGTCAGACACGCATTCGCATGGTCATGGACAACTTGTATACAAGGTTTGAGTAATAATTTCCTCGAACGGTTCCTAGGGCCCTGGGGACCGATTCGGCCTAGGAGGAAATAATGATGAGTGCTATGGAAGCACGGATAAGGCGGGGTGGCATAGAGGCTCGTCACCTACTATGCTGACCGTATTATCTTAAAATGAAATGAAATGAAAAGAGTCCATATGGTTTAACAACACCAGTGACCATGTAGTCGGGATGCATGCTAATGAATGTTTTGTGCAGGCAGAGTAAGTATATCGGATAACCTGTATTTGATACAGGTACGAGAAGTCGGCTATCGGTAAGAAATCACATAATTGTGATATTGTATAAGTTGGTTTAACTTGCCTGCTTAACATGTTCCATTCAAGTATGCTAGAAAGATGCCTTACTTTAAATAGTGCTCAAACATAACATCTATGCTAAGTGATGCTTAAAGTGAGAATTGTCATAACATGTATAAGATGTTAATGTTAACGATGCCTCAATGACGCCTTTGCATGATAACACCAAGAATGCTAAAATGATATGTCCACATGAATGCTACTAAGAATTTTGTTTACATGCTTCACTCTGATTATTGCCCATGAACTGTAAACTGATGCTAGATCCCAAGTAGAAAGATTACTCTAATAAATGCTTGCTTAAATGATCACTTTAATGTTGGTTTATACGAGTGGGTTGGATTCTGCTCGCCAGTACATAGATGATGTGCTGACCCACGTTTTGTGGGCAGGTGCTCGTGCTTGGAATGTTCTACACACGAAGATTGGCTCGATTGGTTCCGCGGCATCGAGGATTTGTTGGGCATACAGAAGCTCTCCTTGCACAAGATGAAGTCTTCTGTTTATAGAGGACATAATGTATGGAACATTGTAATCAGTTGTACCAGTGAGATTGTAAGCCAAGTCGGTATATCGAGTTGTAATCCAATGTATCCAAGTATCAATTGTAAGCTGTATAGCATTGTTCAGTTGGTTTTCAATGTAAAGTGAGATGTGTTGTAAGCATTGTACTTCAATACAAGTCTTATACTCTTCTTCAATTATCAATAAAGAGAATAAAGTTCTACATATATCTCTGTGTGACTTCAAGTTATCCTTTTATCTCCGCTGCCATAAAGAAGTGATGTACTTCTATTCAATGAGAAAGATTGTCCTCACTAACTTTAATTTGTCTGCTTCTGCCGTTGCAATGTGTTCCTATTTGAAGAATTATCACCTATGTACCATCTTTGCCTTGTACAAGTGCAATACCAGACTTGTACGGCATCACGCCCAAGCGAGGACGATCGATTCCAAGAGATAAAATATGTCGATAAATGACTCTACGAATCGGGGCGTGACATTTATCACCATAAGTATGCGTGCAATTCGACCAAGTATTAACCTTCTTTTGGGCCGGCTAATACCCGCATGCATGTACACACATAAACATCAAACATCACTCATAGACTATCTACGCAAGAGAGGTCACTTTGGCGACGTCTTGTTTCAATGGGTCTATTTAGAATATTAGACAACTATTGCTAGTCACAAAAGGCACCAAAAAATTTAAATGTTGACTAAATTTTACAAAACTGAATCATATCCAAAATCTTATGTACATGCATATTTAAAATAACATAAAATTTTTACAGTCATTATCACTTGCGTCCATATCTAATATTTAAGCATGAATAGAGAGGTCATTACTGTACATAAATTAAAATTTCTATCAAGAGAAACCAATGCTAAAATACTAAAATATGAATTCATTTAATAAAGGAGAAACCTTTACTGTGAATATTTAAGCATAATATCGCATGCATAATATCACATGTGAATATAAAATATAAAATATTTTATCACATTCCATACTGTGAATATAAAATATTACTGTACATAATATCACATTCCATACTGTGAATATAAAAAAACGAAGAACATACTCTTTATGATCGGTTTACGTGTGAAACAAAAAATAAATAGAACGAGAGTATGTTGAGTTATCTATCAGAACATAGAGCATATGATGCTTTTTTTTTGGCCGAATATGGGGACGAGAGTCTGTTGTTTCCATGGAATCTTAATCGGAACATAGGCTAAATCCATGTGAATTTAATAAACAAATTACATGAGGAATCTAAATCGATGAACTATAAAAACTTTGATCGAACAATTGGAACCCTAAATTAAATTAGATGGAACGATCTAGGGTTCCTTAACAACAACAAAAATTGATTCTGAAACTTCAAACTCAAGAATCAAACAAGGAGGCTCTGATACCACTTATTAGAATTTATTGTACCCTATCGATTCATGAGATGAAGAACATAAATTAATTGCGGAAGCGTACCTGAATCCATTGCTAGGCTTGATGGATCTTGAATCGGTTGTCCTTTTGTGGGGTTCGATCTTCCAACTTGCTACGACCCTTAATGACAAAGAGTAATCTGAATCCTTTGTTCCTCTCTTTCTGTTGATGGGGATGCAGAAGAGAAAAAAAAAGAGAAATCTCTCTTTTGGTGGCCGTATAAGTTGGGGACCATAACCCTAATAAATACATATATTTATATGTTTTGATATTTATAATTTGTCCCCTCATCAAATTAGAATTATCTCCGGTATCTATACATTAATTCCATGACAATTATATCCTTAAGCAAATTTCCAAATAGACCACTTTAATTTGACTTAATTATTTAGATATCCCAACACAATTAGTTTTACATGTGTGACCCATATTATTGAATAATTCCAACATATAATACCAAAAAAATGATATGACCATATGATGTTTTTCACTCATTCTTTCAATATATTATGAGGAAGCTAGTATGAACAAATTTTTTACATGACATATGAGACTGAAACAGTTGACAATATTTGTCCTTGGACAAAGAGCCCAAAAGTACAAGGAAATTAACCACTCTAAAAGCAACAAAAGTAATAACTCACAGAAACCTGCTCAAATAGATCAACTCAGTTCAGATACATACATGATTCAGATATATGCTTCCATCATCTAAGAGGCTCTTTACAATTCGATGATGCACAGCACTGGCGAACAACAGTTTCAACTGGGATTTGTGTGAGAAAAAACGAAGAAACAAATGTTGAGTCAAATCAGTTCGGAACGTGACTTTACAAATTTTGGTCTTCTTTCAATTATCATTGCGTTCATCAATCAAATGGTTGTCTTCATTTCTAGAGAGGATCATTATCATCGTCCATTGATCAAATGGTTGTCTTGATCCCACAATGTGTTATAGTCATCATCTCTGTTAAGAAGGTGGCATTCCGACAAAGGCCCACAGGAAGGGACCTCAACTTGGGACAATTCTCATGCACAAAATCTTTGAGACAAGGTAGGACAGATAAGGATGGTGCCTCCTCCTTCATTCCTCCTCCTCTTCCCACTCCCATTTCTCCCAGTTTGGCATGTCTGTAAACTCTAAATAAGTCAATTTCGGAAACAAAACCGAACTAGTTGAAGAAGATGATGCAGCAATTGCTGAATATTTCTGACCCAAAAATTCAGGTCCAACAATTATGATGGATCTTGCACCTTCAATATTAAGAGAATCCAGATTGGGGAGATTGCCAAGGAGTGAGGAAGACATGATGATGACAATATTTTAGTTTTAACCACCTCAACTTGGAGAGAAGGGAGGGTGCTAGGATCGGAGAAAAAAAAAGAAATGGTTGATATATTCAAAATAATTATATATTTACCGTCTCAATTCATCATATTTCATCAGATCCGGAATGTGATATGATTTCGAAGGATGAACCGGATATGGACAGTTCCAATAAGATTTCATTCTTGAACAAAAATTCATTTTCTGATTTATTTCATCTATTCCATGGCGGGAATGGGGGATACGCGTTGCACCACGATTTTGCAGAAGAGAGATTTAAGAAATGACAAATCTATTCACTCTATCAATAACCAAGCCGGATCTGATGTATCATAGGAAATTTGTCTTTTCTATTGATTCCTACGGGTTGGATAAACAAAAAATTCTTGAATGAGACATTCAACTCCAGTGCCATCCAACTTGGAAAGTCGATTCCATAGAAGCCCTGTATCTTAAGTAAATCTAGCTCTGTTGGTGGGCAAAGAAACAGTTGGAAGACTTCCTTGATTCTCTTCATCTCCTCCTCGTCCACCCCTGCACCATCATCCAGTTGTTGTGTCATGTGTGCAATACAATTTTAGTTCCAAAAGGTGTTGGCTGCTTTTCGGTAAGTCATGTCCTCCTCCTTTGGTCGCTTCTTCGTTGCTATGCAAGGTCCTCCAAATTGTGTACAGTGAGGCATCTAAGCATAGGGAGCGATTTCACTACTTCTTCCGACGAACCCCATTGCCTTTGGCTCCTCCTGTTATTTTCATTGTTGACCACAAATCCAACTATTCTGTTGAGATGTTGCAAGCTTCCTAATCCCACTGGCATGCCTCGTATCGATGTCTTAGCGATATTAACATATCTTAGTTTCTTCAACTTCACAACATCGATCGCTAAGGTTATGCAGGTTTTTGCAATTTTTTTTAGGATCATATATACTCTAGATTTACAAGGTTCACTTTGCTATTGGTGGAAGATCCCTTATATTTGATCCAGAGTGATCAAGATGTCTAAGATGTACAAGGTTTCCTACATAGTATGGCAACTTCTCAACTACACTGCCAAGCAACTTCAACACTCTCAGCCGCTTGAAAGTTCTAATAATTAATAACCACAATATTCTCATCTCCCATATGTGAGTCGAAGGAAATAAGAGTACGTCCTTCAAGAACTTGTTTTTTTTAAAGTAGATTAACCACTGCTCTAAGCTCTTCATCTTCAAGACCTAGAACCGATATCCAATGTGGCTTGGTTGGTAATAAGTTGGAACTTTTTCTTAGCCCTTTATACATAAGTAAGCTCCTTGGGCTAAAAATACGGCAAGCGAGTGAAGCAAATCATGCATTTTGGACGCTTTATTATCACAGTAATGTATATCCGGTTGTAAGAAACTCCTTTGAACCAACTCCTTATAATATCTGTATGGTGTATCTTTTGAGTGTCAGACCACCTACTCCTCTAACGAATCCCTCAGAGATCCAATATTTCACAAGATCAAACTCAAAAATTGATGATCCTCGGGAATTAACGAAAGGAATAGAAAACATTCTTTCAGATGGGGAGGTAAATCCTCATAACTCAAGTACAATGCTCATTTTACCGTCAGGGAGTTCGAGCAAGGACCACTACTTATGAAGAACTTCCTTCCATGCCCTTTTGCTTCTATCCTTTGTGCATAACTGTCACGCCCCAGAACCAGAATACTGGAGAGCGGGGGCAGACATAGCCAGCTACGTATATGAAATGGAATCCATCTCGCTATACGGTCACGGCTCATGTCTAGATACATGAGGGTTTATCTACAAGCCAACAGTCTCTTAAGGTCATGAACAAGCCTAGTGTCTCAATCACAAGCAAGTAAGTAAAGGTTACAAGAAGTATGATCATTAAATATACAATAGTAAGGCGTCCCAAACATTACATATTCAGCTGATCAGGAAGCTAGTCATTACAAAATGTTAGGACTAGCAAGAGTTTAGTCATACATGATCAATCCTAGGATCTGTCAATCATGTTACAGTCCGTAGGCAGACAGTAAGTAAAGTGCAATCGAGCTAAACAGGTGCTCGTCGGCTAAACGCCTCAAAAGAATATTTTTACAATAAAGTGGGAGATCAAAAATAAACCCACTCGTTGCCAGGGTTCCGTCTAGTGGCCACCATCTGGCTGAAAGGTCGGTAGATCCTCCGGAGCTGCTCCGAAATCTGGCCACACAAAACCAGCTGGGTCAGACCCCAGAAAGAGCAAGTGCCACAAAGGAGGCTTCACTTAAGAACTAAAACCAGCAACCAGCACAAGAGTATAAATAAAGCAAAATTGGAAATAAAGAAAATACCACAGGATGATATACGACGAGATAACCATGGAACTATTCAAATAACCAGGTTACAACCCGTAAACCAAATAAGGACCGGGGTTGTAACCCTTCGTCTGAACAGAACTTGGAATTCTCACCATTTATCGGTAAAATAAATACAAGCATTCTGGTCATGCAGTAATCTGGAACAGGATCAGGACTAGACTGGTTAGACTCCATCCAATCATTTTACGGCCAAGCAAGAACTACGGCTTGATACTTTAACAAACTAGGGTTGTCGCAAGCCTAATTACTAACAAGATGCAGTGAGATTATTCCACAGCCACAAGCCCTGCAGACCATCCAGGTTACCCGGGTTGAAGGATTTAGAGTTGAATTCAGGTGGAAACATCGTCCAGGAAACGAATGTACCCTTAGGTAACTTGAAGGGTGCAACACATGACAGTGTGCTGGAAATGTGCCCTACTCGAAAGCAGGCTACAGATCCCAAGGCGTGCCCAGGTAACGGAATTGCCTGTAGCTGGGAAATCTCTTCATGACTACTGTGTAATTCTAGTTATTAACCTAGTCCAATTTATTAGGTACTCCTGACCGTGGTACTCAGGAGTCCCTGTCCTAGACATGATGTAAGACAGGACTGATTTATTTGTACAAGCACAATCGCCCACGGTGTCAGGGTAATTTATACAGGTCATGTCATGTCAAGGAGCCGTCGCAACAGCTTATCAAGATATATCATGCCAGGTTTATCATGTCAAGTTTACTGGTCAAGAGTACGCCACGACGGGCCACTATCAGGTCATGTCAGGTTAGTCATGTCAGGAGTGTACCTCTACGGATCACTGTTAGGTCATGCTCAATTATCATTTCCAAGCATATCAAATAAATTCATGATTTTCAAGTTCAGGACAAAAGGCGTAAGGATATAAAATGGACGTAAAATATCTAAAAAGGGAATAAAGAGTACGCTATAGGAACCCAAGTTTACGCGTGTACTACTACGCTAGGCCAATTAAACCCGAGCGTAAACAGCACTACGCGGGCAAGAGCAAGGTAAGATAGCTTTACGCTAGCAAGGTGCATGCGGGAGGGGTTTTTACGCTAGTCGGATTGCACGTGCGTAAAACTCTCTGCAATTGAGATTCCATACGAGGAACACTTGAGCATAACTTTTACGCTAGCAAGGGTTGGCTCGGGTCAAGGTTTTAAGCTGGCAAGGCTTCACGCTAGCAAGGTTTTACGTTGGCGGGAGAGTCCCGAGCGTAAAATCAGTCGGCGTAAACAGAGCTCGATTTTACGCTAGCTCGATTTTACGCTTGCGGGTAAGCCCCGGGCGTAAAATTCAAGCAGCACAAAACGAGGTACGCTGTCACGCGATGCGTGTGCGTAAAAGGGAACTACGCTAACACGTTAAGACGTGGGCGTAAAAGCTGAGGAATACGCTGGCACGCAATGTGTGGGCGTAAAACTCCATCTTCTCCACACGGTCAATGCAACCATGCGTAAAAGCTGATAAACTCCATCTCGGCCAGGACTTGGTGAAATCCGGCCATCCCAAAACCAAACTTATACAAAATCATGAGGCCTAACACATGGAACTCTTAGTTTTCGAAAACAAGCTATTTTAGTGGATCGAAACCAAGAAATCCGAAAATGAAATAAACATAGATCTACATGAAGTGAGCCATGGAAATAAAAAACGCTAAGTAATAAAGTGCTTTAGAATCTGGTAAGGAAGAGAATAGAACAATAAAATAGGGTTCTTCCATGAAGCAAGATGCACTTGCCTACGGTGGTAGGTGGTGTTCTTCGCAGGAAGGAGGAAGAAGAAGGAGGAGAAGTAAATGCTGAGATTGAATGAAGAGAGAGAAAGGTGGTTGGGATATAAATGGGGTAAGTGATGGTAGGTGGGGGTTTTCCTTTGGTTCATGATGAACCCAAAAGCAAACCGAACCAAGCCACACCAAACCGAGCCGAGCCAAGCTGACTAAGACCAAGACAAGCACAACGAGTCTATATATACAGGTCGGAATCCCGTACACGTATACAAAATACGCAATACGAGCCACATGCATTACAATAACACCCCTCTATTATTCAATCGGTATTTTAGAAACTAAAAAATAAATTTTGACCGAGACCGAGGTTTGAACTTGGTTCAATGTCCTTAAGACAATATTCGTCTCGCACAAGTGTTTACAATTTAATGATGATTTAGTCTCCCAGATAGAACGAAACTCCTCCTCCGATAGCAACACTCCAAACCATAGGAACTGGACGAAACAATCAAAGTAGTCTTTCTCAAACTGAGTATTTGAATGTATGAATTAGCTTCGATCAATTTCTCAAACACTCATAGAAACTATGCTTTTATAACTGACAAAGAGACAAAAAAGGTGCACATACACAATGTTTGGAAGGGACACACCTTTTTCAATAGACACAAGACCATTTAAAATTGCAAACACCTTTTCTATTAGATAACCATTGGAATTATTCATTCACCTTAGACTAATTCCAACTCCTGTCAATCCACTTAATCACGAGAGTCAGTCCATCACATTTCTTCGCTCTCTCCAACCCCATGCCCTTCAAAGTTCAAACTCTTCAACTCACTCTCCTAGCCGTTGGAAGCCACCTTCTTACATATCAAAGACCGGCCTTCGTCGGACGACAAAAGTTCCACATGGTATATGTCGATCGTCTTCATTGCCTTCGTTTCTAGTGGTGACCATAACCATACTGCCACTCACACCCTAATGCAAGGGATTCCGTAGCAAGTCTTCCCATGCTCGCACAATCCACATGTCGTCCAGAACAAGTAAAAACTTCTTTCCGACCAAGACATTCTTAACCATTGGCTCGAGCATAGCATAGGTGTAGAGCCCAATATCATCAAGACTAGTCGTAACTGCGCCGACAAGAATTTCTTTCAACAGATTAATCTCAGATACTTCTTTGGAAACACACATCCAAACCCTGATTGGAAGGTGGGCTTTATGTCTGGATTATTCTATATATATCCTCTGGGTGGTCTTTCCTATCCCACAAATTCTTGCAATTGCTAAACATAAGGGCTCCTCTCTCTTTCCTATCACCCTTTCGTTAGTCTATCTACGATTTTCTTATATCCCCTTAGATTCTTGCTCCTACAATATCCGACAACCAACGGTGAAGTCGTGTGAGAAATTCTAGAACCAAAATGATATTTGAACTGTCAATAAATGTGACTTTCATTGCCTGGGCCCACGTGGCGGGCTCTCATTGGAGCCACACACACTCTTTACTAGCTCGGGGCCCACCCTCGCTACCTCACCCTACACGTGGGTGCGGACAATGGACGGTCATGCCTATTGGCAGTTCATATAGCAGCATCCATAAACAACACGATGAGGAGGAGGGGGAGTCGACAGAATGGTTTCTTACTGACAATTGTTTTGTTTGGAACTCGTCGAAGTTGTTGTCGGCTCCGTACATGACATCTCTCAGTTGATTGGACGGTGAACCTTGTAAATAGAAATCTAAAGTCTAATATTGAACAATATTGTGACATAAATTTTAATATTAAATATTATAGTAGACCCTTTCACTAAATATTTTTTTTTTTAAGAACTAAATAATCCTAAAATCAACGATACGAACGAAATAGACCGATAAGGCAACACAAGTGGACCCTTCCTCTTTTTTCGGAGTAAAACTTTGATACCGAAGTGGGTATCAAAGTTTTAATACCCCTATGTATGACAAGTGAGATCCCCTCAATATTTATGTATATATATATATATATATGTTTACACATTTTACGAAGATGAGGGAGCCCATATGTCATAGATAGGGGATATCAAAATTTTGATACCTCCTTCGGTATCAAAGTTTTCTCCCTTTTTTCGGGCTAGTACGTGTCCCGAGTCTGACCGCGCCGGTACCTACCTTACCGCAGGGTTGGGTTAGGTCGAGCCAACCTGGAAGCCAGGTAAAAAATAAAATAAAAAATAGTTCCAGCTGTCAAACCAACTGGGCCGATGTGGGCCCGGCGATCCGGATGCTGAGCGGACGAGCGCCTCCTATCTGGACGACAAAAACCCCAATTGGAATATCTCTCTCTCTCCTTTTCCTCGGTTAGAGCTAGAGAGAGAAAGTAGCGACAGACAGAGGCGGTGGCATGCCGACCGTCGCCTCTATTCTTCCGCGCTCGCTGCCCCTCCCCCGTCCCCTCCCACCGTCCCTACAGCCGACGTACCGGCCGAGGTTCCGGTCCCCGCCGGTGCTCCGCGTTGGCTCGGCGAGCTCTCGCCGGTTCCTAGTCCTCGTGTCGTCATCCGCCGCGTCCTTTGACGAGCTCGACGCAACGGGGAAGTCCCGCTCCCGCTCTTCCAAGGTGAGCTCCGGTTTCTCGATCTAGGGTTTTTTTTTCTGGAAATCGAGGTCAATTATTGGTCATGATGGTATCTGCGAGGACACGGACACGAGCACGGCACGATTTCGAGACGAATACAGGGACGCGGTAACTGTTTCTGCGTCCTGGTGTGTATTGGACTGACGTGGTGGTGGTGTCTGATACGTATCAAACACGGAAACGGCACCGATTTCTGGTCTCTGGTGTGTTCCGTGTTCCCTTTAGTTTTTCTTTCTCCATCCACGGTTTTTTCTTGAGATTTTAGGAAAGACTTATGGGCTCCGAATCATGATACACGGACACGAAGTACTGAAGCTGCAACATGATTTCTGGAGTGTCAGTGTCGTGTCCGACAGAACAGGAGCACGGGGCAGATTATTTTGGAGTGTCTGTGCTTCCTTAATGGTGTAGAGGATTTTAGCTGCATGATTGTGTTAGAAGAGGAAATATTGTGTAGTTTAAATGGTCGGTTCAAAAACACCCAAAACCGGTGAAAACACCGTTGCCAAGCATACCCTCAATGAAATGTGTTTTTTTATTGGAAGAGGAGATACTTCTCACTTCAGTACTAATTAGGAAATTTAGGATTCTATGTTATGTAGTTCAAATATAGAAGATATTTGTTTATTTGTCTTAGAGGAGATATCTTTCGTACTTTCAGTAAATAGATGTCATTTCCATGGATGCGATGGTAACTGACCGTTTATTTATAGGTCGACTAACTCTGTTGAAAACTTGCCGCATTTTTTTTTAGTGCTCTGGGAAGAGGATGTATTGTATATTCTTGGTGAAAGTAAAGTTCAATTGTTGGTTCTGGTGTCGATTTGATGAATGAGATGGCATCTAACGTAGCCTCTTCCATTCAGGGGAACTTATTGCGCCATATTCTGTGTAACTCAGATAAAGAAGACTTGAAGATGCATAATTGTCTTGGGATGTTTGTTTTACTCATACTTTATGTCAGCTCTTCGCTCTAACTGTGTTTATATGATTTGATGGTATCTGACTTTAACATACATTTGAAGGGAGAATCTCTTATATGATGAATACTTATTCTGGAAAGTTAGATACTGTTGATCTTTCAAAAGTGATATTCCTTATGTAGGCGTGAGTTAACTTTTTTCCAAGGTTCGTAGTATCGGTATCGGAATCGGTATCAAACCATTCATATGAGTATTTAGATCAATGGTATCGGCAGTATCGACGATCTCGGATCGGAGTATTAGCTTTTTTGGTATCGAAAAACAGATAATTATTAATAAATTATTACAAATTTAGAAAAATATTGTATACATTTAGGCATAATTTTAAGTAATTTATGTGTTGTTTCTTAGTAGTTTTGAAATTGAATAATATAATACTCACCTTGCTGATTGGTTTATCTGCGATAAGTAAGTTTTCTTCATGTACATGCTTTTACAACTTTACTATGCTTATGCCTTATATCCTTGTTGATTGGTCTTTTTTTAATTTAATTTTCTCTGCTAAGTTGACTGGAAAAATGACCCCCAATGTCGGTATCAATCAGTAGCTGCGGGTATCGAATCGGTGTAGCTGCCGGCGTCGGATCGGGACATATCGGTATTAGCTGATATTGTAAACTATGCTTGTTTCGCAATCAAGCTTTTGTGTGTGTGTAAGCAAGTTGCTAGGTACATGTTAGCTAGTCAGGTCAAAGTAGCCCAATGAATGGTGTAACTTAGCATTCAAAAGTAAATTTTCTATTGAATGCATCTACATATACATTAGTGTTATACATAAATCTATGTCTTCTAACTTTTGGTTGGAAATACTTAAAGTTGATTCATTAAATGTGATATACATTTATTTTCCCAACAAAAATTAATTTATGTGGACTGAAATTTTGAAACAAACGTGTATGTACTAAAAAATGCCTAAAGTAAATGATTATATATGGTTATTTAGTAGGAAAAATACTTTTGTTGCAATTTTAAGCTGCACCTATATATATATATATATATATATATATATATATATATATATATATATCGGGTCCGGATCGGTAGCCCCGTCCACGTAGCCTTGCGGGAGCCCCGTCGCCCTCGACTGTTAGATCGAGCGAACGCCGGCCCTCCGATCCGAATGGTGCAGGGGGCGGGACTTTGACAGGTCTCCGCGGGTGGGACTTTTAATCCGCACCCATATATATATATATATATATATATATATATATATATATATGAACCAACAGTATAGGCATTTTGCGTTCATATAGTCATTTTGCACCCAACTATTGAAATAGATGTTCTCGCTACAGTTTTTGATACTCCGTCCATTTCATAAAGTATTCGGTCTGGTATACCCAATATTCTAGGGGGTTGGGGGGTTCCCTTCAATGAACCCATACGAGTTTCCATAGGTCTTACTTAATGGGTTTGTCGAGAAATATACGTACCCCCATATATATATTATATTGAGAGAGAGAGAGACACTACTAGGTCAGAGGTTACTTACATATTGAAAAGGGAATTGAACTAAGATATTCATGAGTGATAATTGAGAGCCTGATATTGAGCAGCGGTTTGTCCCCATAGAGGATCGTGGAACTAATTGTTGTTCGAGTGAAGCATGCGATGAAGATCCTTCCGAGTGGTAAATTAAGGAATGTGACAACATATACAAGAATCCATGAACGACATGTAAAGAACTAGACTTGTACACAATCTAGGGAGATATGGAATAAAAAAACCCGAGCTTAAGTCACACACACACACACACACACACACACACACACACATATATATATTTGCAACAAAGTACTTTTATTACAATCTATGTCTTGAGCTAAGCTCAGAGCTTATTACATCGTCCTCTCCCCATCTTAGTTGAGTCTGAATCTGTACACGCTAATCCTCGATTTTTTGTGCATGATGCATCCTTTCTCGATCCGTCATTCATGTGATCTTCATTGTATGTTTCGCTCGGACTTGACCGTCGCCATCACGATCCTCTAATTGGGCTGACCATTCCTTCATATCTGACTCTCAATCAACCGCTACATGAATTTTTTGATCCCTCTCCTTTAAAAACTTAACGACATATCACATCAGGAGGATTCAAACCTCCGATTCGGTTTCTCGAATTCTCACGTCTTCAAGACTTAGATCACTTGAACCAATACTTATTCACTTATATATATTTATATTTATATTTATATATTTTACTTTATATATCTTCTACTATATAATGCGGCTTCGAAACGGCTCAAAAATAAGCCGTCTAAGCCGTATGTATATCATCAACCATTTACTTTTAAAAAAATTACGAAAAATTATAATTTTAAACTTTCTTTCGTTTTCTTCCACATAACCGAATATCCTCTCTTTTATTCACATATATCCATAACAAATTATAATTAAATTTAAATTAAATTTCTATAAATCTTAATTAAAATATAAATATATATAACAAATCTTAATTTAAATTTAAATATTTAATTATATTTTGATAAGATTAGAAAGCAGAAAATTATTTTACGTGCAACACGCGTGCTTTTATTAGAGAGTGTGTGTGTGAAGTAAGAGAGATTTTATAGCTATTGAGCCGAGTACACATGGCCGTCGAAGATCTACACCATGCATATGATCTATAGATTTTGCACATCCTTTATTGTCTACAAGTGATGTGGATTGGATAATCATAACACATGCATCAAGTGAAATTAAAATGACAAAGGGTTGATTTCAATAATCGTAAAATGTATTCTTATTTTTTTTTTTTCTTTTACATGATGAATGGGTTAGGACTATGCGAGGTACTAGCCGACAGTAGGCGGGTGCGTGACGGAGAGGGTTCGCCTACCGCCTATGCGACTAATATATCTTGTCTATGTGTGTTTGACATCCTACCTATGTATGTAAAATACTAAATAAAATTTTCAAGAAGATGAGTTAGTTTTTTGTAATTTTGAAAATTTCAAGTTTATTTAGACTGACATTGTCTTTGATGCAGAATATGGAGTTGAATTTCTCTACCTGACATTAGTTATAAATTAGAATAAATAATATTCAGAGCTATAGTCTAGAAACTGTGACGTTTTCTCTTTTTTTATTTTTTAATGTAAAATCTATAACTTTTCCTGAGATAGGTGTCCGCCTATACTGCCTCAGAGTGCGGAGAGCGGCCGTCTCGACCACTATTTAGAATACTGGGACTATGATGTCTACTTGTTTTCTCCAATCAAGAATTTGTAGGTCATGCATCATGATGAACGGTGTCATCGACCATCAATTGGATGATCAAGATGGACTAGGTGTATCGTTCGCAATGAAATCTCTTGCTTAATGAATATGCGTTTACTCCGTCAAGAAAATTGTTAGTGAGTTATGCTTCAAGGTAATAGAAAAACCTCATGGCAGACCCTATATTATATGGACACGAAAATGGCACGAACGTGGTTGGACACCTATTTTGGTATGTCCTACCGTATTTTGTAGTACACGTTACATGTCCGAACATGACACGAAGCGACACAAACAAGTGTCTATATTTCCTACGCAAGGCAAACATGCTACATAGAAGTCTACTTAGAAGTAGTTATATTAAATAGTCCTATGTGTTGCACTAATCGTTGGATTTTCTTTGTTGTTTAAAAAAGTCAAGTTTTTTATTTACATTTATTTTAAGGGGTCCTAATTATCCAATGGATTTGTTTGCCCTATTATCGCGTACTTGAGAATAGTAGGTGGGAGAACTTTGCTCAACATCCTACAAAGGGATATTTCACGGGAGATTTGTTTCCCTCCTTTCCATTATAAATAGGTTTTAATTCTGATGAGTATAGGAGAGGAGAACATTTTTTCTTGTCTATTACAAGGTTAATTTAAAAGAAAGTAGAAGTTAGGAGACGGCCTCGGGAGAGCAAGGTTCATGATATCGGATATTAGTCTTATACCGGTTGGTGGTTTGTCATACTAGGAATCGGGAGATACATCAGACATCGGACGATATGGACCATAGTGTATAAAAACATTAATTCACTTCATATATGAGATGCATAATATAATTCAAGTATTAATATAAATCTAGCAAGTATCCTTAAATAAATCCAATACTAAACAACTCAAAATCAACCTTCAAAGTAATAATAGTTAACCAAAATTCTTCTCAAGTTCACCAAACATAATATTTTAGAAAGGATCTCCAAAAGAAAGTTACAAACATAAGCTAGTAAGCTAATAAATATATCATTTGTCAATCACAACCATAAGCAAATAAATATATCATTTGTCAATCTCTTTATTCTCTAAGCTAAATTTACTACTTTTACTATAAGAGGTAACTCTTCTTCCTTCAACTCTTTTTCTTATTTCCCCTTCCTCCCTTATTTTCTATTTTTAGAGAGAGAGAGAGAGAGAGAGAGAGAGAGAGAGAGCTTCAGTTGGTTTTAAGATTGAGAAAAAAATATTATCGAGTTTTGAAATTTGAAGTTTAAAATCCGCAAATAAGAAAAAATAGATAAATTTCTATTTGGTTTGAACAACAAACATAATCTTTTATATAAGGTTTGCAGTATTGGTATCGGAATCGGTATCGGTATCGGACCCTTTCTATGAGTATCAGGATCGACAGTATCGGCAATATTGGATCGAAGTATCGATTTTTTTGGTATCGGAAAACAAATATTTATTAATAAATTAATAAAATTTTAGAAAATATATATTATACATTTAGGCATAATTTTAAGTATTTCCTGTGTTGTTTCTTAGTAATTTTAGAAATGAAAAAAATAGTAGTCACCCTTGCTGATTGATTACCTGTGATAGATAAGTTTTCTTTTGCAACTTTACTACCATTGTTGTTTGGTATTTTTCGTTAAAAATATTTTATACACTTAAGCATAATTTTAAGTATTTTCTGTGTTGTTTCTTAGTAATTTTAGAAATGAACAAAATAGTAGTCACCCTTGCTGATTGGTTACCTGCGATAGATAAGTTTTCTTTTACATACTTTTACAACTTTACTATGCTTTTATACCATTGTTGATTGGTTTTTTTCATTAAAAATATTTTGTACATTTAGGCATAATTTTAAGTATTTCCTGTGTTGTTTCTTAGTAATTTTAGAAATGAACGAAATAGTAGTCACCCTTGCCGATTGGTTACCTGCGATAGATAAGTTTTCTTTTACATACTTTTACAATTTTACTATGCTTTTATACCATTGTCGATTGGTCTTTTTCGTTCAATTTTCCTTGTCGAATTGATTGAAAAGAGACCCCAATGTCGGTATCGGTCAGTATCAATATTTGATCATGACATGCCAATCTGTTTCGGTATCGGATCGATATCGGTCGATACTGCAAACTATAGTTTTATACCGGTCAAACCAGATAGTATATTGGTCAAACCGGCTGGTATACTGTCAAATTAGATTATATACCAGTTAAATTTTGACCTACATACTGGTCGAACTGGCCGATATATTTCTGGATCGTTTTTTCTGTCTTGGACACCCCAACAATATCAATTTCTTATTAAAACCGGTATATCGGTTATACTTGCTGATATATGGAACACCGGAGGAGAGGCAAGATTAATATCTTTGCTCTGGAAGAAATAGCTACAACATTTTTCGGCAATTCATGAAGCATCTTCCAAGTAGTACAACTCCCGATTTCAACACCACCTTATCAGAGCATGGTCGGGTAAGAAAAATAACCCGATTCTTTACTATCCCAGGACTCGTAAGAAATGAAAAAAAGGGAATAACTTGTAATATACGTAATAGACAAGAAAGACCGTTTCTTAAACTATTAGAAGATAAAACATATTTATAATCATAGTTGTGAAAAGCACGTCTTAGGCTCGAGGCTCACAAGCCTTATCCATTAACTCCTAAATGTAGGTGGACCGGAGCTTCCTTCATGAGGTTCACGACTCATAGCGCTTCTTGGTAAAATTCAATCCCATTTGAGTCGCGCCTCATACATATTCTACTTTACATGTTACTTTATTCTAGTTTTTATGACCATTGGAATGTAAGTATACTTAAATTGCATTTTCCATTTGATTTGGATTCTAGGTATTCTATTAGATTATTAGTATGCTATTCTATTGTTCACAATGAACCAAAAATTAGAAAATGAGTCAGTTGCACTATTGTGTAAAAAGAAAAACAATAAATTCTCAATAATTTCATTCTCACTTGCATGGTATATAAATTTATATAATTTTCATAAAGTGCGCACTTCGCCTTCACCGCCTTCAAGGCTCGCACTTTTGCCTCAAGCCTCGTGCTTCACTCTTGAACATTATTTGTGCCACGATGCACCTTTAATAACTATGTTTATAATAGGGAGGGAAACGAATCTTCTGAAAAATATCCCCCTAACGGGAAACTTTGGGAAGTTGAGAAAAGTCACTTCTCAGTGACTACTCCCCGACGACTGTTTTCAAACACATTGAATAAATATGACCCTTACAATCAATAAACATAAATAAAAGTTTATTTTCTTTTAAACCAGTGTTTAGGGGCTCAGCTGGGCCAAAAGCCGCCACTCATTAGGTGCTCAACCAGCCGTTTCCAGAACGCTAGCCTCGTGAGCGTTATGAAATGGGCGTTAGCAAACACCCATCCCTCAAACTACAATATGAATTGGCACTTGGATTGTATCGAGTTCAGGAAGAAGTCAACTCATTATTACATTATATAAAGAAACTTTGGTATGTTAACTTATTGTGGAAGGAAATTATTAATGGTTGCACTATGGAAATAGTGTACTAGGCTTTCTTGCATTCTTTTGTAGTTGAAATATTTACACTTCCTAGGAAAACAGTTAAACTGAGGTCCCCATTATCGTTTCTTATGAAAGCAGTTAAAATTTCATTCCCTAGTCCTATGTGGTGGTAACTGTAATTTATTTCATAAGTTGCACCTCAAAGTTGATTTTGAAACAATATATTCTTTCAGAAATCCATTCTCTCAGATTTGATACAAGAGATAGAACCCTTGGATTTGAGTCTCATCCAAAAAGATGTTCCAGCTAATACGGTGGATGCTATGAAGAGGACAATTTCTGGAATGCTAGGTCTACTTCCTTCTGACCAGTTCCATGTCTTGGTGGAAGCATTTTGGGAACCCCTTTTCAAGTTACTCGTTTCCTCAATGATGACCGGGTAAGCTTGTTTCATTACATAGCTAGTATTGGCTAATCAAACTGTGGTAATGTTGTTCTAGAACCCTTTCTTATCAGTTGATGCTTTATAATGAAATTCATGAAAGTTGATTTAAATTACTTTTACTTATAGTTTAGTTTGGTAAAATTTGTCTTCGAGTTGGAGGTAGTCCTACATTTGAGACTTGGCCAAATTTATAATTGAGGGGAAGTCCTGCCCGCTTATCTCATCAATTGAACCAATACCTAAATTACAACCATAGTTGTCCTATCTTAAGGTGAAGCCAATAGTGTGTCTTTGTGTTCTTAAAGCAGGTGCAAGAAATACACAAATATGAGAAGTTTTCTCAGTGTCTGGATATATTGGAACTGGTCATTGAATTGCGTTACCTTCAGCAATAACTTCTTTATGCAACTTTTTTAATATACCTTGATTGCTTTGATTGTTCACCTAGAAATCTTGTCGTTATCAAACAGGTTGGTTGAGAAAGACCTGCCTCATCAGTACTGATAACTGTTCTGCATGCCGAGACATCTTTTTTCCCAGCTCCTCTGATAACCGTCATAGACTATAACATCCAATACTACTCAAAAACCTATCTTGACATATCTCTCTAGTAGATTAGCCATTTTAGTAAGTTCTATATTCCCTTATCTTGTGTATTTATATTCTAAAATTAGAAAGGAGAATTCTTGAACTACGCATCTCCTTGCTTACTTGAGTTGTATGCTTCCATTGTAATAAGTTATATCTGGATTTTGTAGCCATTTCATTTGTGCTACTGATAGATCTAAGTGGAGTTTTTGTTTTTTTAGTGTTTATGCACATCTGTTTGGGAGGGGGTGTTTGTTTACTTCTACTTAGTTATTTACCTGAAGGAAGGGAGAATACTTGGACTAGGGAACTAAGACGTCAAACAGTTAGGTAAGAGGTTCTTAGTGGCCAAAGTAAGTAGACACTCTGGCAGATGGTCAATCATATTCTCAACCTTTTAACTTCAAACCATCCAATTCTTCCTACTCAATTCCTTGATTAGGTAGAGCTGTCTGTCGTCCAATATGTGTTGAACTTGAAACATATTTGCAACTGATTAATCTGTGGACGGCGTAGTTCGTATATTTCATTTCTTCTTGTTTTGGCCTTATATTTTTCCAATAACAACAGCAGTCTCATAATGCCTACGCAAATAAATTGTATGCAGGTCCTTTCCATATGTTTTCCATGATTAGTTAAAGCTTTAGGTTGAAGTTTGTTTCCAAGCTAATTTAGTAAATTTAAGTCTTATTTGGTAAATTGCCAAGCCATCTGACCATATACAATTCAATCTGAATTCTTATCCTCTTAGGTTATAAACATTGATGTCATAAATCAGTTGACATCCATATTTTTATCTGTATCTCTTTGTGACTTAGACTTAAAGATAGAAGATACAAAACATGATAATAATTATCTTTTTATTCTATGTTTTGGGCACTTGCATTAATGGTTATAATTTATAATGCTTATACTTTAGAATTTAGATATATATATGAATTGGCACCATTACAGACATGCACAAGGGTGCAGTGGCTAGGCATATGCATTACGGTTATGATGTGCCTGTACAACGGTATAATTGTCTTTACGAGGCATATACATTTTTTTCCTTGATATAAAGTGGTGGCTAAAAGATTTTAAGGAGAACTTTGGATATTGTTGTATATAAGCCTATACCAAGATAAACGGCAAGTCTGTGTTATCATTTGGTATTCTTATAAGGTTTTAAATAATATTCAAAGGAGGGGTCAATTGTGTAGGTTGCAAAGAATAGTATTGATTAATGATTTCTAGGTAAGGGAGAGATGACAATAGGAACATTAAGGGAAGTCCTGGAGGGTGATGGATTAGGTATTAGTTGCAGCACATAGAAGTACAGGAAATACCAACTGCGGAGACAATTTTGTGAACTTTGGTAATGCTATTGAGTTGAGGCCAATGAATTCTGTCTCATACAAAAGGGCTTGAGATCCTTTGAGATTATAAGTAGTTCTTGAAGAGGAGATGCAGCCTATAATGTTGTGTTGTGGCACGTTCGTAGACCTTTACAAAAGGATGTATACCATAGAATTTGCTGTATGTTATATGATATCACAAACTCAATTAGGCAATAGGGGACAAAGCGACACTGTTGAATGAATATTTTTTGTAATGTAGGAGAGTTTAGAATTAGATAAATGACATTGGAAGTACTTCAAGATCACAGCCAGTGCAGGTACGGTGCTGTCATTTGAGACAAATTGGCCTATATATAAGTGATGCAAGTAAGACTGCATAGGGTCGAGTATCATTTAGTATTAGTTTCATTTCTTTAGTCATGCTAACGTTATGTGTTGCGAGTATGTGTATGTGCATATACATATCTATTTACTTCTTCTCTTTTAGTTTGTTTGTGCTGATGCCTGTATATGAAACACATTTCTCTACTTATTTTCTGCTCTTGCTTTTGTGTCTTATTTTTGATAGAGGATGAGGGGTCAGGTTTGGAGGAAACCTGATAACTTTATGGATCCAGATGATTTTTTTCCCAGGAGATTGAATAGGGTCGAATATCATTTACTCATTTAGAGGCTCCTTTGTTTGGTGATGCTAAAAGATTTTTAAGTTGCGAGTATTTGTATATGCATTATACACACACACACACACACACACACACACATTTGTATGTATGTATACCAAAAAAATACATACATATACACACACACACACACATATATATGTGTGTGTGTGTGTTTGCACTATATATATATATATATATATATATATATATATATATATATATATATATATTCTAGCTTGTTTGTGCTTATGCTTGTATATAAAAAACATTTCTTTACTAATTTCTGCTCTTGCTTTTGGATGACTTATTTTTGATTGGAGGGTTTCGTCGAGAAAACTTAATGACTTTATGGATCCAAAAGATTTTTTTTTTTTCAGGATCGTAGGGAGATAGTACAGGGTCCTCTTCCTCACTCACAAGTGGGACTTCCCACCTCTACTCTCAATCTAAACTGTCTTCCATGAGGAAATAACAAAAGTCCTATTTTTAGGGGTGTATTATACACTGAGATCATGTTCACCTTATTTGAATGATATTGGTTAGACGAATGTTATGACTTATGTTATGATAACATTTTGGTCATGTTGTTTCCTCACCCCCTATGCTATCAATTTTTCTCTTATTATTCTTGCCATGTTTTAGGCTGGGTTTGGGATCGCTTTCTGAAGCTGCTTATGTTTTTCTCTCTTGGAAAATGATTCAAGGTTGTTTGGTAACAAAAGCTTATCCAAAAACTTTTGAAAAGTCGGTTCAGTTTTGGCGCAGATCTTGACATCAGCCTCCCACCTGCTGTAAAAAGCTGCTTCTGCTGTGGATTTTTGAAAAGAAGCAAGAATCCCAACCCAAGCCTTTTCCATATATGTTGAAAACGTTCTGTTTCCTTTGCCTGTGCTACTATATTCCTTTTCAACTCCGCCTCCTGCTTAGAAATTCTGTTCTCATGTTAGTGCATAGTTCATTGGCAATTCCAGATCTGCAAATCCTTCTCTTCTCTAAAGTCTAAACCAATGACATATAAAGAGATTCCAATCTGCGCTTGATCCATGGCTCTTTAAGGATTATATGATTAGTGATTACACGGTCGATTAAGTAGAACTAAGCTTCACAGGAAAGTTTGCTCGGTGAGCTACTTGTTTAATCAGATCAAATCAGCCGGCAATTGTTGCTATCTGAGCTTTAGAACTCTACTTTAGTGTCCTAGACCGTGGTCCACTAGCATTCCTTCCGTAAGCTATTTATTGAGTTCACCTAGATACACTCATCTGAAATTAGTGGGATTTAAAACTGCTATTTTTGAGAAGACAGATCATAGTTTCCTGTCAACTCCATTTTCACCTAAAAAAAGCTAGTACTTCAACCTTTAACTTCAGATATGTTTTTTTGTACGTCATGGACTATAATTATCATGGATATTATGGTTGGGTATTGGGGGCTCTTTTTTGGTCCATGATCTTAGTATAGAATGACCAAAGAAAATAGAGAGAGGAGACTTCGTCAACCTGGTATGGAGTTATGGACAAAGATCTTATTGACTTGTTGATTGAAATGGGGTCCTTTTTTGGTTATTGGTCTGAATAAAGGATGGTCTGGATAAAGGATGAAATACCTAGTGTATACATAGGGGAGAGGGAGTAAAGGGAGTTCAGAGATAGCTATCTGACCAAAGTTTATCTGCATGATTAAAACTGATACCATGTTGTGGTCGAAATGTGAAAGTGAAGGTACTTTAGCTAAAGTTAGCCATATTTTGTGAATCAGTTATTTTTCCTTTGGATTCAGATTTTGATACTGTCTTGGGCTGCAACTTTCAGAAAACAGTGTGTCAGCCATTACTACTGCAAAACTACCTTTCTAATAGTTCCTTTTCATAAATATTTCATTTTGCTATCTATTTTCTAAATATTGTGAGTGGTTTCAGTTCGCCTCCTTTGACTTAGTAATATCATACAGTTATCTTATTACTACTCTAAATCTCATTATAATAATTGCTTATTGTAAATATCAGTCTGGCTATATATGGGGTACTTCAATTGGTTTGTCTTTTTTTTTTTATAATTTTTTTATCGTACACATGATATTTTCATACATATATATTATTTTATTATGATAATAATTTATTTTTAGATAATTTATTCAATATTTGATTGCAGGTATACTTTACGCAATGCTGAATATAGGCTTTGCCTTGAGAGGAACTTTGATGTATGTGGAGGTCTTTCTGAAAAACAAAAAACAGATACAACAGAACTTGATAGCCATGGGACAGAACTAGATAGAACTCCAACAATATTTGAATTTCCTGGAAGAGATAAATTATTGCCCAACACTGCAGACAGTGAAGAACCACCTGTATTTGAAAATATGAGCGTTGAAAATCTTGGGGATTTAACTCCTGACGCTCAACAATATATTCTTCATCTGAAAGCTCAGCTTTCTTCTGTGCAAAAGGTATGCAAATCTATTTGAATTGGACCTTTTACAAATGGTATATAAAATTTTCGAACCTTGATTATTGAGTGCTACAGAATATTTGTATTCTTAATTTCCACGTTTTTAGCTTTGGAGTTGCTGATGATCATTCTGAAACATGGAAATGGTTTTACCATGCCAAACAATGATATTCCTTTAGATATCTTAAGTTCAGCATGTAGGCCTCTCTAGTAATTTGGTTCTAGGGACTTCCACTTGCCACCATCAGGTGTCTACGGTTTAGAATAACTCAGACACTTCAAAAGGGCTTGAACAACGTGCTTCATTATTTGCAGAGTGTCCTTATTAATCACCCATCATAATTAATCACCCTGAAGGTGGTGTTGATATTGGAAAACATACAAAGAGGCTTCTCACTTGTGCCAATTTCTTTACGACAGGGGGCTAGCCAAAAAGGATTTCAGTTGCAAGTGTGTGGTTCCAAAATCACAATGATTTCAGACAAAACACAATGATTAAACAATGCCCGTGGTTGTGATTCTGAAACAACACCCATGCCGTGTTTCTTAAATCACCTTTTGAGAGAAATATTGTCGAGAACTTGTTCGACATAGCTAAACAAATAATATAAACTAAATTGTACAACATTAAGCTAAAATTCTTAATTTTGATTCTATATATGTGTCAACCCGTTAATATTAACTCAAATATTGGTGAGGTCTTGAGCTTGGTCTGGAGCAGTGTTCTAAAAATCGGCTTAGGCGCCGGCCGCACCTGAAAGGCCCTAGGCGGCAGGCCTAGGCCCTAGTGGTGCTGCTGACGGCGGTGGTGGTCGCGGTGGTGGTGCTGTGGTAGAGGAGGTGGTGATGTGGTGGTGGTGGTGCTGTAGTGGTGGCGGTGGTGGAGACGGGAGAGGAGAGGAGAGGAGAGAGGGACCGGAGAGGAAAGGGAAGAGGAAAGGAAAGGAGAGGAAAAAAAAATTGAACTGACCGGAGAGGAGAGAGGGAGGAGAGGAGAGGAGAGGAAGAGGAAATGAAATGAGAGGAGGGAAAAATTTTGAACCGGCCTACTACTTGAACATTGGACCTCTTCGCCCCCACCCGCATACTTAAATCCAACATGCTAACCAACTTCTCAAGAATGAGTTTTGTTTATATATATATATATATATATATATATATATATATATATAATTTCGGCATCTAAGTGCTAGGCGGGCCCTTAGCGCACCGTCCCCGTGTAGCGAAATTTAGAACCTTGGTTTGGAGTAACCATTAAACCACCCAATTTTTTTAAAATAAAAACTTCTTAAATAAAAACCAGCTTTAGATATTAGAAAGATAACCTTAGTGAATTTCTGGTTGGTTTCAAGTACGAATTTTGAAACATGAAATGTTTGTTGGTAAGGATCAAATTTTCTTCTAATACGATAAACCCATTTTCTTACGTATAAACCACTAAGCTGGATCCCTTATATATATATATATATATATATATATATATATATATTTTGATATTTGGTAATTGGTGGTATAGTTTTGGCCACAGAATGTCCTCAACTCGGCCCCGAAGGGCTACAACTCACTCAACTCAGTCTGAAGGTTTCAACTCGGCCCATAGGCCAAACCCGTTCTGTCGGCCATGTTCTCCTGCTGTCCGCACCGCAGCTTTGCTCCACCTGGCCTGTTGGTCCGCTCCGCCAGGCCCACTGGCATGCTCCTCGCTGCTAGCCTGCGCTGCTAGGCCAGTTGACTCTATTCCTCCCGGCTCGCATTCGGCCTGCACTGCCGACTGTGTTTTCAATTTAATTCCCACCATTGGAATTAAATTGCTTCCCCCAAGTATTGAACCCACAACCACTTGGGGGGATGACTCCCATCTTAGCCACTTGACCTAGAGGTGCTTGTTATATATATATATATATATATATATATATATATATATATATATATATATTTTGGAAAAAGGGTAAATTTTATTCCACTATCATCGCAATAAGGTTACAACATAGAGATACATTCCCAACTCAGGGGGACATTACTAGTACATCCGACTCAATGTTTTGAAGGATTCCCACTGGTGTAGTGGACAGGCCCTCAAAAATGCGCCGGTTCCTCTCCTTCCAGACATGCCAAACCGAGGCAGCAAGTCTCAATCTAGCACGTCTGGCCCAGCTCTGCTCCTGGCCCCTGCAATCACCAATCCACTTAAGGATTTCTCTGAAGTCCCGCTCCCTTCCAATCCCTCCCAAGTGTCTCCGGCTCTGCTCTGCCCAGATGCTCCACGTCACATGGCACTGAAAGAACAGATGCCCAATGGACTCATTCTCTATCTCACGTAAAACACACTTAGGGTCAGGGACAGGGACCCCGAACCGAAGTAGTCGGTCCCTAGTGAGTAACCGGCCCAGCACCAGTTTATAGGCAGACAGTTGCATTTTCCTGGCAAGCCCCTTCCCCCAGACAAAGTCGTACTCCTCAATATCATCGAAGTGGGGGCGAACAATGTCGTAGCAGCTGCTGAACCTGAACTCCCCCGCACCCTCCGAGCGGCCGGGAGGGGCCCAAATCCAGACATCAGACAGTGCCGTAGGAGTGATCTGCACCTGTCTGATCTCCTCACCTAACTGAGCAGTGAAACGATACTCCTCTGGCCTCCAGACTCCACCACGGATGATGTGCCTACAAGTCAGACCTCTGTACGCCACACCGTCCCTCTGGGGACCCAGAATCTCCAGGAGAGACTGACCTGAAATCCACGGATCGAGCCAAAGGTCCGTCTCCCCTCCCTCCCTCATCCTCCTCCGCATAGCCGTCCGAAGTACAGGACGGTTCCTCAGGATATGCTTGAAAGACACAGAAAAGTTGTTGTCAATTGCACATACCCAGAAGTTCCTACCCCGGAGATACCGACTAGTCATCCAGGCCGACCATAGAGAATCACCCTGAAGGAACCTCCATGCCAGCTTGATCCCCGCCGCCTCCCTGACAGATACAAGGGATCGCAGACCCACACCTCCCTCCTTCCTGGGCCGACAGAGCTGCTCCCAAGAGATGGCATGAATCCCCCCATGCCAAATGAACTTGGCACATATGCCCTCAATCTTTCTGATAGTGGCCAAAGGAACCATAATCGATTGGAGCCAGAACAGAGCAATAGCAGAAATAACCGATCGAACTAGCTCAATACGCCCTCCAAACGATAGGCCAGCCGCCTGCCAGCCCTCTACCCTCCTCTGAGCAAAATCCACCAGACTCTGACAATCTCGGTCCTTCGCGTAGTTGACGGAAAGGGGCACCCCCAGATATTTCACCGGGAGGTCCCCCTTTTCCACCCCAAGCTCCAGGGCTCGCTCCTCCTTCAAAGTGCATGAGTCGCTGAAGTAAACTTTGCTCTTGTCCCTGTTTAACCGAAGGTCCGATAGCTGTCCGAACTCTTCCATCACTGCCGCAAGCTCCCTCATCCCTCGCATGGAAGGCCTCAACAAGACCAATAGGTCGTCCGCATATATGAGATGAGAGACCACCGGAGAGACCCTGCTGTATATCGGTACAATCCTCTTCCGATGCACCGCGATGTCCATCAAACAGGTGAAATACTCCATCACAAGGGTGAATAGGTAGGGGAAAAGCGGGTCCCCCTGCCGAAGCCTCCTGCTGCTGCCGAAGAACCCGTAAGGAATACCCTGAATGAGGACCGAGAAAGTAGGAGAGGTGATGCACTCTCTGACTCTATCCACCCATGTCTCGGAGAATCCCATCGCACCCATCAAATGACATAGGAAGTCCCTGTTGACGGTGTCGTAGGCTTTTCTCAGGTCGAGCTTCACACAGGCCTTCATCCCTCCAGGCTTGTGGAACTCCCGAATCAGCTCATGGGCCAGCAGGCTATGCTCCGCAATAGACCGTCCCTTGATGAAGGCCGCCTGATTCCGAGAGACCAGGCC
Organism: Iris pallida; assembly: GCA_029216955.1. Lineage (NCBI taxonomy): Eukaryota > Viridiplantae > Streptophyta > Magnoliopsida > Asparagales > Iridaceae > Iris > Iris pallida. The sequence goes on along the minus strand of JANAVB010001599.1, from coordinate 375,561 downwards.
CTGCATAGCATCCTCCATCCTCCTGCACATAAGATGAGTAATTATTTTATACAAATAATTACAGCAGGCAATCGGTCGAAAGTCAGCAAGAGAAGTCGCCCCCTCCTTCTTGGGCACTAGCGTCAGGAAGGTGTGGTTCAGCTCCTTCAGGAGCTTGCCCGTATCAAAGAACTCCTGAACAGCCTCAAGGCCTGGACCTTGAGGAGACCCCAATGACGCTTGTAGAAGCCACTGGAGAACCCATCCGGCCCAGGGGCCTTAGAAGCATCAGCCTGCATCACAATCGCCTCCACCTCCGCCATCCGGATAGGAGCCATAAGAAGACTATTGCCATACTCCGTAATCAACGTCTTCGTAGTCAGCTGCGGAAAACCCGAAGGATAGTCCGTCTGATGATAGAGCTCAGAGTAGAACCGGACAGCCTCCTCCTGGATAGCAACCTGGTCGGTCACAAGCCGCCCGTCCCTGCTAATCAGTCTCTGAATACGGTTCCGGTGCTGGCGAGCCCGGATGACATCATAGAAGAATTTGGTGCAGCGATCCCCATCCTTGAGCCAGGAGCATTTGGCCCGTTGGGCCGCACTAATCTCCTGCTGAAGCCGCAAGGTGTTGACCTCTGCAGCCAACTTCTTCTCTCTAGCCGCCATCTCCCCACTCATCATGTCGCCCTGAAGATCTGACTGCAGGTCTCTCAACTCCGCCTCCTTCTCCTGTAAGGAAGTCCGGGGAAGAGCCCTCACCCAGTCTCTGATGGCGCGTTTGGTCTTCTTCAGCCTGTGAACCATACAAAACTGGGCAGTGCCGACCGCCTCCTGGCCAAGTCCTCCCGCCACAGTCTCCTCATATCCAGCCGATAGGAACCAACTGTTGTCATACCGGAACGGACGGGCTCTCCATCTGGGACTCTCCACGAAGCGCACCAGGATCGGCGAGTGGTCACTGGTCCCCGCAGGGAGCCCCTCAGCCACAGAGGAGGGGAATAGGCAGAACCAATCACTGTTCCCCAAAGCACGATCCAGCTGGCATGCCACCCTGCTCACCACCGCCTTGTTGTGCCAAGTCCATATGTGCCCTATCCTCTCCAGATCCCTGAGCCCGGACTGGAGCAAGCAAGACTGAAAATCTGAAAGGATCTGGTCCGGGACCGGCCGCCCCCCCAGCTTCTCTCCCCTGTATAGCGTAGCATTGAAGTCTCCCATAATAAGTAGGGGGAGATGACGATGCATCGCTAAAGAACTCAGCCTGATGATGTCCTGCCACAAGGTCTCCCGACGCCTCCTATCGTTGTGCCCGTAGACAGCACCAAGTAAGAAACGGAACCCACCCTTGTTGGAGAAGGAGATAGCCACCAGCTGGTCAGACATGAAGACCTCCTCTCCCTCCCAACTAGCTCCATTCCATCTAACCCAAATCCTCGCCATATCACAGAGACCAAGGTTGTGGAGCTGGACCCAGTCCGTAGGAGTTCTACGGGACAGAGTTTTCGTCCCCCTGATCTTAGTCTCTAGTAAGATCGAGATCTCACACTTTTCCTTCCTCAGCACCTCTCTAATCTCCCTCCATCTCCCCAGAGAACACCCCCCCCGGACATTTCAGGCAAGGGCCGACATCTAAACCGCGGGTGGGGTCCCTTGAACATCCTCTGAAGGGGCACCCGGGGAGAGTGCAACCTCCATATCTCTGGTATCCTCATCTCTATCCCCCTGAAGAAGAAGGGGCAGAGCAGGGGCCGCAGCCCCTTGTGGGTCCTCCCGTGGGGGAGGCTGTGCTAGGACCGCCACCCATTTAGGATTGACCTTCCACACTCTCTCCGTCCCACCCTGTCCGCTGTCCTCACTATGCGACTCCGTAGCCTGGCGCTTCCGACTGTAAACCTGAAGTGCTAGCGCGTCTTTATCTCCCTGTCGCCTGTCCTCCTGCCCCATACTCCTGGTGGTCATGGTCCTCGTCCCCATATACTCAACCATCGCTCCAGCAAGATCCTCCGTCGGAGACCCCTCAGATTCCCCAGAGATGGGGGAAGGGTCTGCCTCCATCTCATCCTCCATCAAGCCCACCTGGTCCACAACAGGGGAGTCATCTGCACCACCTGCCTCCTGCACTACCTCCTCCGTCACCACCTCAGAAGCTCCTCCACGTCTACAAGCACTCGGGAGATGCCCAAAGCAGGCACATGCCGGACATCTGGGGGGAACCCACTCATACTCCACCTTCTGCATAACGAACTGGCCAGAAGGGGTCCTGTACTTCAACTGCTCAGGCAGATCCAACCTGGCATCAATCTCCACAAATACCCGTGCATACATCAATCTAGACCGGAAAGCGGTGGCATCATCCGCCTTAATCGGCTTGCCAATGAGGCTGGCAAGTCTCATAAGAAGGGGGACACTCCAGAAGCGTACCGGAAACTCAGGAAACCGAACCCACACAGGCACCGCATTAAGCACCTCCTTCTCACACCTCAAGTCGGGAGTCCATTGCTTCAGAATAATGAGGCGGCCGTCAAACGTCCATGGCCCTCCCTGGAGTATCCGAGTCACATCTTCTGCCAGCCCAAATTTAACGAAGTAGAAGCCGTTTTCCTTGGAGAAGAACTCCATGCTCCCCTTCGGCCGCCAGACTCTGTCCGCATATCCTCGGATCTGCCCGTAGAAGGGCTTGCTCCCCAACACATATAGCACTAACGTGTTCTCCCAGAATGCCGTCACCTTCGCCACTTCGTCGGCCGGGAAGTCGGCGCAGAGCTCACCCCCAATTGCCATAGGTGCAACATACTCCATCGATGCCGGCGTCTTGGCGACCCCCACCTTGCAGGCATCTGCCCAGGATACAGGCCGCGGGCCCGAACTCCGAGGAGGAATCGTCGGAGGAGGCCGGGCACTCATGTTCGATGCAGTCGCTCTTCCCCCGATAACTGGGACAGCCGTCCCCGCCGACCCCTTCGCACGAGGCCGCCACGCAAGCCTGGCTTGTCCCTCCCGTTCCACCGAGTGAGCCTGACCCACCTTTTGACCCGTTCTCCTGGCTTTCTCCGTCCTCCTGTCCGATCCCTGCGTATAAGTTGTGCCTCTCCTAGCCTCAGGGATCTGCGATCGTTGTCCTCCTCCTCGCCTAACCCTCCGATTCTGGACCGTAGTCCAAGCCCCCTCCTCATCCTCCAATCCCGACGATGTTCTTTGGGCGGTGAACACCATCGGGGAGCCCCCGGAGGCCGCCGCCGTCGAACACCCTACCGAACCCGTGCCCGGGTGAAAAGCCACCGTCCGCAGCCCGCCCCGGCCACTTATACTGGATCTCAAAATGACAGGTGCTGTGGTTGGGAAACCACAATTGACTAACTCCCCTTCGCGTAGCTGTCGTACTTCCCTTCTGGAAATTATATTGTGCTATCAATAAGCAAGCTACTTCATGTTGTTTCCGGGGGGGGGGGGGGGTTGTCATAGTTTAGTTCATAGCCTATTCACCAACTAATTGATGCAACTTTTCATCTGCGACCTTTGTCAATACAACAGTAGTAGTGCACTGGCAATCTGCAACAGAATGACTATACAATGACCATGTTAAAGATGCTCACTGTTTTTCACCCTCATGTTTCTTTTTGCTCTGTGATGCTCAGTCTATTCACCAACTCATATAATGCTACTTCCATCTGCAACCGTTATCAATGACGATCGCTCTAGTGAGTGGCAACACCATGACCATGTAAACATGTTTAATGTTTTTCAACCTTATGTTTCTTCTTGCTTTGCTTTGTGAAAACGCACCATAATCCGGACACCATAATCCGGACACACAAGGGTAGAAGTTTGAATGTCTACACTATTCTCATCCATTGTCATGGCAATACCGCAATACTGAATTGTTTTATACCTTTTTCAGAGTCTTGGAATTGCTGTCTTCTCCTTGGTTTTCTTCACAATAGCTAAGGTCTCCTCATGTATATGGATCAGGTCCACCATCCTTTAAGGCATGAAAGTTTGAATCTTGGCTGTCTATGGGTGGATCCATTTCTGTCCTTTTACTTAGCTATGTCCTAGTTGTTAGGTCTGAAAGTACTCACGTACTATGTATGTGTCTGTACTAAAGCTGTGTTCCCATGTTCACATTTGGGTGTCCACAGAAACCTCCTAAGCCTGATGCGTGGTATTTTGGATGGGATCCAAAAACTTTTAAGGTTCTTCAATCATGGGGCCAAATTGAAGGATAGCAATAAGTTATTCAGCTTGTTTTTCAAGTGCCACTTTTAGGTGTCATTTTCTACCTGATGGTTGCCATTAGAAAACTGTCAGGTATTCATGGCACGATCAACTAGGAAACTATTATTTTTGTTCAGTTCTCCTTCCATCCCAAGTAAACCACAAACCAAGTAAAAATTTCTTGGAGTATAAGGTCCCCTCTCTATGAAGTTTACATGGATCATACTTGCCTAGGCTGTTTAGGTGAGTCATTTATGTCACTATTGTGCTGGTGTTGTGCTTTTGTGAACCTCTACAGAGATAACATACATATTAAACCCATATGTGATGGATGAATTGTTAACAATGTCAGGATAGACCGAGGGCACAGATTTATCAACAATGTATTATTGAGCAGATTTCTTTTGGAGGATCGTACCTGCCATCATGATAATTGTTAATAAAGGGCATCCCAGTGTCATGAAGCTCCTGCTTACGCAGGGTCTGAGAAGGGTCACGATGTACAAAACCTTACCCCTATATACATATGGAGAGGTCGTTTCCGTTACTTGAACCTGCTCCTCCAGAACGCAAGCATCAAGCCTTACCGTCACGCCTTGCGACACCCTCATGATAAATTGTTAATCAATTGAGGAAATATCTGTTCACAGTTATACGGTGTTTCAGGAAGAGTTGCAGTGTGCTTTAAGTGAAGAACCTCCTGCTTTTGTTTAACATGTTGCATATGTCAAAGTAGTATTTTAACAGATTCAAAAGCTTTGCTAGTGAGGCAATAGAAGGGCTTCTTGATTTTAGACTTCTCTTCTGTCACAATATGTACTGGTTAGAATGTGGTGATTGATTGATTAACCATTTCCTTCATTTTCTTGTAACCTTCCAAAACCTTTATGCCAGTGTATCAGGAGTCCCATTTTATATGGTTATAAACATATACTTCTCTCACACACCGAGTTTCATTCTTTCTTTTATAGTTTTAAAGATTTTTCTTTTTAAGAGAGGATATTTCATGTCTCGTACTATTGAATGTTTTTCCCTAAAATACCAGGAATTACATGATCTAAGAAGGAAAAATTCTGCTCTTCAAATGCAACAATTTGTTGGAGAAGAGAAGAACGATTTATTAGACTACCTAAGATCACTTCAACCAGAGAAGGTTTGCCTTTTTTTGCTAAATTTCGTTTATTTACTGATTTCAAACAACTCTGTATGTTTCTTCTCCTAGTTGTCTTTCTTCCTGTCATTTATATTGCGGCATGTTGAATGCTGCTTTTGTTTAACTTGTGATAAAGTTACTCTCAGAAATAGTGTGATGAATTTATCTTATTCGAGTATCTTGCTATTGAGTTTTTTTTTTTTTTTTGGGAAAATTATTATGTTAGCATTTTGAACTATTCTTTGATCTTAGTCCCTTGCAGTGATATGTAAGTAGCTTGCAATCTCCCATAATATTTAGTAGGAACATAAAGAAATATTGTGAAAAAAGATCATGGAACTTGTTCTGACTTTGGCCTCCAACAACCTTTCCTTTACAAGGAGGAAGCTAATCATTCTACCATCACTGTATGTTGTATGTTAGTTGATGATGCGGGCCCACTTTTTAGGCCTTTCAGTTATTTAGGCATAAAGGGGTATTGTGGTCTTTCACCACAATAATCCTCCTAGGGTTTGCTTTTCTTTTCTATTTATAGTCAGGGCTAGCCGTCATTACTTTTATGCTTGGATTGAGAAAACTCTCTCAAGTGTCATCAAGAAGGATTTTATTACTTTGTTCCGTTCAATCAAAGTTGGGAGTTTTGTTCTTTTTCTATATTAAAGATCATTCTGTTTCTATTCCTCTTGTTCTTTGTTTTATTTGCTTTCTTTTGTGAATCGATTGAGTCGATTCACAACAATTGGTATCAGAGCACTCTACGAGCCATGGCGGACGGGACGAGAACCACAATCGACGAGAAGATCCGAGGTCTTCGGGAGGACTTCACCGCCGAGATCGATAGCTTGAAGAAATCCATGGAGGCCTTCATTAAAGACCAAGCCTCCACGAACCAGGAACTCCGCACGGAGATGCGGGACATGCGGAGGGAGACGACGGCCATAATGACGCTCTTACAAAATATCTCGAAGAAGATCAACGGCGAGGAAGCGGAGGCGGTAACAACCCAAACCCTAGGCGATCAACTAGGGTTTGCTCCTGCGGAGGGGGAGGCGACCGAGGAGGAAGAAGGACCGGCCGGCGGCCGTTGTCCCGCAACCGCCGTCGCCGCCGCACCTCCGGGCTGGGCCCTGGCGGCCGGCGATCACCGCCGGATAGCAGCCGAGGGCCGCGGGAGCGCCACAGCAGGCCGCGCGAGCCCAGGCGGGGCCGCGGCTGCTGTGGGCGGCCGCTGGCCGACCCCTGACCGCCACCCAGGGCCGGCCGGCGCCAGGGGAGCCGCCGGCGAGCGGCTGTGGCCGGATGCCGCCGACCATTTCGGTCCCGGCGGACCGGCGCCACACCCGGGAGAGGTCCTAGGGCTTGGGGCCCCCTATGGGGGTCGGACGATGACCTCGAACTACGGTGACAGGTTCACGGATTCGGGAAGGGGCTTAGCTGGAGTTCCGGCTCGGACGGGAGGGACGGAGCCGCCAGGAGGGGCGAGGAACACCGGAGGCAGCAATTTCATTGGAGAAACGGCGGGTCCCGTCAACTTCCAGAGAGGGGATCTACCCCCACGACGACCACCACGGAGGAAGAGGAGGAGGAGGAGGATCCGACGGAGGAAGAGGCCGCTATAGCAACAGACGCAGTTCCCAGATTTTCACCTTGAGGACAAGGTGGCTCTTTTAGGGGGTGGTATTGATGCGGGCCCACTTTTTAGGCCTTTCAGTTATTTAGGCATAAATGGGTATTGTGGTCTAACCAGGAACTCCGCACGGAGATGCGGGACATGCGGAGGGAGACGACGGCCATAATGACGCTCTTACAAAATATCTCGAAGAAGATCAACGGCGAGGAAGCGGAGGCGGTAACAACCCAAACCCTAGGCGATCAACGAGGGTTTGCTCCTGCGGAGGGGGAGGCGACCGAGGAGGAAGAAGGACCGGCCGGCGGCCGCTGCCCCGCAACCGCCGTCGCCGCCGCACCTCCGGGCTGGGCCCTGGCGGCCAGCAATCACCGCCGGACAGCAGCCGAGGGCCGCGGGAGCGCCACAGCAGGCCGCGCGAGCCCAGGCGGGGCCGCGGCTGCTGTGGGCGGCCGCTGGCCACCCCTGACCGCCACTCAGGGCCGGCCGGCGCCAGGGGAGCCGCCGGCGAGCGGCTGTGGCCGGACGCCGCCGACCATTTCGGTCCCGGCGGACCGGCGCCACACCCGGGAGAGGCCCTAGGGCTTGGGGCCCCCTTTGGGGGTCGGACGATGACCTCGAACTACGGTGACAGGTTCACGGATTCGGGAAGGGGCTTAGCTGGAGTTCCGGCTCGGACGGGAGGGACGGAGCCGCCAGGAGGGGCGAGGAACACCGGAGGCAGCAATTTCTTTGAAGAAACGGCGGGTCCCGCCAACTTCCAGAGAGGGGATCTACCCCTACGACGACCACCACGGAGGAAGAGGAGGAGGAGGATCCGACGGAGGAAGAGGCCGCTATAGCAACAGACGCAGTTCCCAGATTTCCACCTTGAGGACAAGGTGGCTCTTTTAGGGGGCGGTATTGATGCGGGCCCACTCTTTAGGCCTTTCAGTTATTTAGGCATAAAGGGGTATTGTGGTCTTTCACCACAATAATCCTCCTAGGGTTTGCTTTTCTTTTCTATTTATAGTCAGGGCTAGCCGTCATTACTTTTATGCTTGGATTGAGAAAACTCTCTCAAGTGTCATCAAGAAGGATTTTATTACTTTGTTCCGTTCAATCGAAGTTGGGAGTTTTGTTCTTTTCCTATATTAAAGATCATTCTGTTTCTATTCCTCTTGTTCTTTGTTTTATTTGATTTCTTTTGTGAATCGATTGAGTCGATTCACAACAATTGGTATCAGAGCACTCTACGAGCCATGGCGGACGGGACGAGAACCACAATCGACAAGAAGATCCGAGGTCTTCGGGAGGACTTCACCGCCGAGATCGATAGCTTGAAGAAATCCATGGAGGCCTCCATTAAAGACCAAGCCTCCACGAACCAGGAACTCCGCACGGAGATGTGGGACATGCGGAGGGAGACGACGACCATAATGACGCTATTACAAAATATCTCGAAGAAGATCAACGGCGAGGAAGCGGAGGCGGTAACAACCCAAACCCTAGGCGATCAACTAGGGTTTGCTCCTGCGGAGGGAGAGACGACCGAGGAGGAAGAAGGACCGGCCGGCGGCCGCTGCCCCGCAACCGCCGTCGCCGCCGCACCTCCGGGCTGGGCCCTGGCGGCCGGCGATCACCGCCGGACAGCAGCCGAGGGCCGCGGGAGTGCCGCAGCAGGCCGCGCGAGCCCAGGCGGGGCCGCGGCTGCTGTGGGCGGCCGCTGGCCACCCCTGACCGCCACCCAGGGCCGGCCGGCGCCAGGGGAGCCGCTGGCGAGCGGCTGTGGCCGGACGCCGCCGACCATTTCGGTCCCGGCGGACCGGCGCCACACCCGGGAGAGGCCCTAGGGCTTGGGGCCCCTATGGGGGTCGGACGATGACCTCGAACTACGGTGACAGGTTCACGGATTCGGGAAGGGGCTTAGCTGGAGTTCCGGCTCGGACGGGAGGGACGGAGCCGCCAGGAGGGGCGAGGAACACCGGAGGCAGCAATTTCTTTGGAGAAACGGCGGGTCCCGCCAACTTCCAGAGAGGGGATCTATCCCCACGACGACCACCACGGAGGAAGAGGAGGAGGAGGAGGATCCGACGGAGGAAGAGGCCGCTATAGCAACAGACGCAGTTCCCAGATTTCCACCTTGAGGACAAGGTGGCTCTTTTAGGGGACGGTATTGATGCGGGCCCACTTTTTATGCCTTTCAGTTATTTAGGCATAAAGGGGTATTGTGGTCTTTCACCACAATAATCCTCCTAGGATTTGCTTTTCTTTTCTATTTATAGTCAGGGCTAGCCGTCATTACTTTTATGCTTGGATTGAGAAAACTCTCTCAAGTGTCATCAAGAAGGATTTTATTACTTTGTTCCGTTCAATCAAAGTTGGGAGTTTTGTTCTTTTCCTATATTAAAGATCATTCTGTTTCTATTACTCTTGTTCTTTGTTTTATTTGCTTTCTTTTGTGAATCGATTGAGTCGATTCACAACAGTTGAGTACTAGTAGAATACTGTATAAATATGGACGATAACCCCCTCCCGCTTTCTCCTCCCTCTCACAGAACCAAACAAGGACAAAAACAATAAAAACCTTGGGATTTCCCATTTGCACCTAGTCCCTGAACCATCCTGGCAATGCTGGCATGTACTTTTCAATGTAGTAAAATAATGTAAATTTTAAACTAAGCATAAGATAAGACATGAGATATGCAGAGGGACACTAGTGCTCTAGTAAGTTTTTGCCATCTGTATGAAGTAATCCAAGAGCGTGTTTTTTGAGGAGTATGAACTACTTATGCATCAACCAAATGGATAATATTAGTTGGAAGTCTTGTAGACATTCTTTGCATGTTAACGGCGAGGTTCCTTGGAGAATTGACATCTTCCAGATTCAAGAGCTATGAATAGATAATTGGAGGAGTCTAGATGAGCAAATGCAAGAAGTTCTAGAATAGTACACATTGGGCATGGAACTCTATGCCAAGGATCATGTTTAGGTGATATATAATTATTGCAGATTCTTTCATGACAATGTTCAGTCAAATGGACAATTAATGTTATTACATGGATTTGTAGTGTCAGCCTCACTGAGACCCTCCATGCAGTGGTTTATTGCTATGATTTTCCTATCAGATGCTGTAACTGATTATAGATATAGCTTTTTTTAACTCATCAGTTAGGCAGTGTTCTAAAAATCGGCCTAGGCGGCCGCCTGCCGCACCGAAAAGCCCCAAATCGGCCATCTAGGTGCCAGTTCGGCCCTAGGCGGGCCTGTTCGGCGCCTAGGCGGGCCTGTTCGGCCAAATCGGCCCCTGTTCGGCCTGTTCGGCCAAAGCGGAAAATTCAAAATTTTGAATTTTGAATTTTGAAATTTCTGAAATTTGAAATTTCAGTTTTTAAAATTCAAAAAAAATTCAGATTCTAAAAAAATAATAATAAAAAATCATTAAATTTAATAATAAATAAATAAAATTTCAAATTTCAAAAAATTTCAAAAAAAATATTAAAAATTTTCATAAGTCAACCCAAAACTTCAAAAAAAAAAATATTTTTTTTCTTTCTGTGCGGCCGCCTAGGCGGCCTAGGCGCTAGGCGCCCCTTTGCCGCACCGAATCCGCCTACCGAAATTTACAACACTGCAGTTAGGACCAGTGGTTGCTTGATTTGAGTGCTCAAAGCCTTGAGCCGACAATTGGGAGCTTGTTCAACCTGTAAAATACATAACTGGGCAACCACAGTTAGGGAGATTTGAAATGCCTGGATGAGACTGCATCGACAGAATACGGGTCCTTTGATAGAAAAAGCTCCTCATACATAACGTAGAAAAGGGATTTTTTTTTTGGCTAAATGAAAGTAATATTACAGACGGAAAATGTTGGACTCGCAGCTGCTAGCAACTAGACTGGCATATTACAAGTCGATCTAAACTATGGTAGTAAAAGTTGCCTTTGTGGAGCTACATGCCCTTAATGTGTACCTTTCTTGTTTATAGAGGATAAAATTTTCATATGTTGGTCCACATTAGAGATCAAAGTTCCTCGTGAGTGAGTCAGTGACTGTCAATATTTGAGTGAACTGTGAATTAATGTTTGTGTCATTGTTCATCTGTACATATTGGTCATTCTATCAAAGTTATAACTGATCCGCATAAGGTGGTGCTTGAGGGTTAATAGTGATACTTGAGAAAGAGGACTAAGAAGGTGTAAGGACTGAGGATTCAAAGACCAACTGAACATGTAGGTTCAAAGATAAAGGAATACGAACCATAAAGTATCATTATGAACAGGACCAGATGGATTCGTTTCCTTGGTGCTCGAAGAGTCTGTTGCTTTGCCTATTGTAACCTATAGGCCTCGTTTGGTTCGCGGAATGGAAGGGAAAGGAAATCAATTCCTTGTCATTTCCTTTCCTTTGGGAAACTTTAATTCCTATTGATTTTCCTTTCCGATGTTTGGCAATGCCAAGGAATTTGGAAAGGAAAGTGAATACTTCAATGTGGGAAAGTGATTCCTTCCTTGGATGGATGGAATCACTTTCCCCCCTAATTTTCCTTCCATTGGGAATCACTTTCCTTTCCTCCTCAATTTCTTGGACACCCAAACATAGGAAAGTAATCACTTTTCTTTCCCAACCGGGAGATTCCGCGAACCAAACGTGGCCTAGTATACAAACTAGTAAATTATGTATGTTAATAATATGATTAAGACTTATCATTAGGTAAAAGCACAAAGAGGCTTCTAGACTTTTAATGGTACAATTTGATTAATATCTGTCTGAATCACACAAGGATCTTGCATAAACTTAGAAGAAAACACGAAACAATTTAGTCAGATTATTAATGAGCATTGGTCGATTATGGACATAGGATGAACTAAACATCGTAATTTGCAGCCATTTCAAGGAGATGTCGGGTCCTTGATGTTAACCAGGAAAGTAGATCAAACTATGGTATAAGAAGTGGAAGCAAACTTTGGAGCAAAAAAAGTTACTGCTGTGTGATAGCCTGTTCAATTTTTCAAGCCAGTTTGGTGGTCCCAGGCAATATAGACCTCTGAATGGCTTGGCACTGCCATGTGGTTAGGTAGACTCTTAAGTGTCTTAAGTGGCTTTCCGTTAACTCCGGAGTGATTAAGCGCTTTAAGAAAATATGATACAATTAACTGATAAACAGCAACATATATTTTTGTAGACATAAGGAATAGTGTGCAGCGTAACCAAAAAGTGTTAAAGCCGACTATGAATCTAGAGAAATGTTTTAGTTAGTATGAAAAATTACCAAAGAGGATCAAGTTATAAGCACAATAAGGCATGGCAAGCATGGCAAGAATCCAAGGCAAGTTGCAAGGTGGTCACTGGGTGCACCCCTGTGGATCCTCATCGTTTAACATGCTTGAGCTTTATATTGGCAGTACACTAATCTAACCAAAGATCCCTAGCTTGCCTAGCCATGTACATCCGTCTGAAGATGATTGTTTGAACATGAGTCTCATGAACATCTATGACCGAATGACCAATATATCACAAACTTAGTTATAACTAGATTATAATTAAATTTCACGCAAAGAGAGAGAAAGTATACAAAATTCTAAATCAACTCCCAGTTTAAATTCCTTCGTTAAAGCTCCATCTAACTGGGAACTTGAGGTTAGAAAACTTTACTCCTTTCACTTCTCCCTACACAATCCGACTGCTATATTCACGAATCAAAATCATCAAAGTTTTAAGGAAAATAGCTTGTTCGAACTTGAGGAAACTGGAAACTGTCATTGCGCTCTTTTATGACAATAATGATTATGACGAATCTACTCTTCATATTTTATTACTATCAGTATCATCTCACTGATATATGCTTATATAAGTGTACCTTATCAATCTTGTACTTATTATGTACTTTACATGTCCACACTTCTCTTCCATACTGGAATGTGATTACGAATGCTGTAGCTATGCCCTCTGAAAGGTTGCTCTAACTGTACAAATGTGAAAGAAATTTTCCCTCACTATTTTTTGTTGCTTTTCTATACAGTAAAAGGGGTATTTTCTTTCGAGGCTAAAGAGGCTTTCTTATTGGTCTTTTTTTTTAGATACTATTTTGTCTACATGTTTGTACTTTGCTTGCACATCCTTTAACATGATTGTGAATCATCGAATCAGTATCTGAACCATTTACTTTGAAATTTAAAACTGATTTTCTACGGATGGATGCAGCTCACTACTGCTTCCTTTTCTTCTTTTTTTCTTTTTAAAAAGAAAAACTCGCTAATGTTTCTGCTACCAATATACTTAAATGCTATCTGAAAGGGTACTTGCACCTATTCAAACTAGTTCTTGGATTACGTGGGCATTATTTCATGGATAATAAACGAGGTTTGATTGAGAAACATGACACTTAAAACTAAACGGGATATTTTTCCGCTGTTAATTATTATTTATCTTGCTAGTTGTTATGTTGCAGTTATTAATCTTTATGATCAGAACATTAAGCATGTATATTCTTGCATATCAGGACCAAAAACAACCGAAAGATAACTTTTTCTCGTGTTTAATATCTTTTGGTATTTGTTTGTTATGCAGGTAGCTGAACTTTCAGAACCAACCTGTCCTGTGGTGCAAGAAACCATTCATTCTGTTGTACATGGTCTCCTTGCAACTCTCTCGCCAAAGATGCACTCAAAGCCTCCACCTCAAGGTGACAATGCTACAGGTGGAACCTTGAATTCGGGGAAGGATGACTGTGCAGAACTTGTGGAGAACACTTCTCTTCAATTCCAGCCCCTGATTTCAGTCTCGCGGGATTATCTAGCCCGCCTTTTATTCTGGTATGACTTGTTCAACTTTTAAAATTCCTTACGATGCTTAGTGAGAGCCACCACTTTTGTGGCTTTTGTTGAGGGCAGCAGTGTTCCAACTTGATTCAGAAAAGAGAAGAAAAGAAAAGGTTTCATGGAAGAACATAAAACAAGGGAGAGGAAGAATATAAGAAAGAAAATGGCTTTTTTTCCCATTAAAATTAATATCCAGTTACGGAATCTTAATGATGTGGAAGGAAAAAAAAAAGGTTTTGATTTCTTTATCCTGCTTATGTTCTCTTTTGTTTTTTTTTAGCTGAGGAAAGAAGTCATTAGTCAACATTTTTCTCTGTTTGCTAGGCATCAACCACAGCTTAAATTGTTGGAAGATGAACCATGATGTTGGTTATGGTTTTTCAGGTGCATGCTATTGGGTCATCACATCAGAGGCCTCGAGTATCGCCTGGAGCTGATGCAACTATTGACAATCTCTAGTGATGTAGAATCTGTTGCTCACAATGACGACTATGTTGCATGAGATGATTATGGCCTTCTCATGCTATCACTTCACGATCACCAGCGACTTCACTATATTTGGGCGTCCTACAAGATGCATCGTTTCATCCAAGCAAATGCCTATGGTTGGTTCTTCAATTGTAAGATTCAACATCCAGCCTCACCTTCTCAGTAATGCCATGTCTAGGGAAACAGGTAGGTAGTTTGACATTTTAAGTGTTAAGGTTTGTATGTAATTTTTTTCGTTTGAGATGAGGATGTAAATTCATTTTAGAGGATATCAGACTGAGAACTGGAGAGCTACTAGCCTCTATTAATAATACAATATATGTTTGAAGGGGAAAAAAAAACATCAGACGCAGCATGTATGTTGGACTCGAAGAGTATAATTTGTCACGTTCGCAATTACAAAACTCATTTTCAAGCTACTAGCTTCATTATATACATGGTGGTCATTTTTGTTGTTGTTCAAAGAGGTCAGCAATTCTCACTCGTTTCCTTGCAGTAATCTGGAGTAAAAAGATCCCTTTCAAGAATTTTGCTGTCAATTTGTATATCATTTGATGAAGGAACGTACGCAGTGCAGTTTCCCTTTGTCTGTTATGGTTATGTTTCTAATTGTTATACCCTGTATACTTTGCCAGCTCTTGGGCTTATTATAGTCCTCCTGCATTTATATTAAGGGCATGTTTGGTAATCCTTTAAGTGGGGGAAGATTTGGATTTGTATTTTCAAGAATGAAAAAATGTACGTGTATTCGTACACTTTTTCTTGGCTGGGGACAAATTTGTTTCGTTAGGATAAAATAAAATAAAATGGAAAGTATAATAATAAATAGTGATTATAAGCAGCGATTATAAGTAATTAGCTTAACAAATAAAAATAAAAATTAGTTTAACAAATAAAAAGAAATAGTGATTATAAGTAATTAATATTAATATTTTTTTGGTTAATTGATTAATTATTATACTTGTATAATAAATTAATTATCTCAAATAGTAACTTTTTTAACTCCTATCATATCAGGAAGGAATAATTTTCTTTCCTGTGGGATTGGACTAACCCAGCCATTTAACTAATTATCTTATTTACTAATTATTGAGTAATTATTATATAGTACAAATTAAAATCCGAACAAATTCTCCTCAAATTTAGGTAGTATATGACACTCCAAAACTATGACACGGTCGTGTCGGAGACGTATCAAAAACTTAACAAATACATATGAGACATTCTATGGACACATTAAAATATACGTTATGTTATCATGTTCTTATTTAGGTGTTGTCTCGTATTCATATTCATGCATCATTAGTCGAAATATAAATACAAAAATTAATATTAATAAAAATAAATGTATTATTAATTAAT
Organism: Iris pallida; assembly: GCA_029216955.1. Taxonomy (NCBI): domain Eukaryota; kingdom Viridiplantae; phylum Streptophyta; class Magnoliopsida; order Asparagales; family Iridaceae; genus Iris; species Iris pallida. Next base: position 359,934 of record JANAVB010001599.1, on the reverse strand, counting down.
TATTTGTTACTTTCTAGACCAGTTATTGTAATTAATTAGAAAAAAAAATGGTAGGATCCATGTGGATTTGGCACCTCCAACCCACATCCTCTTCAAAAGACCGAATTTGGAGGTGGGTCTCACAGGGGACATGAACTGTAGAGTCCCAACTCCGCTTCCTTCGTCCCCACAAATCAACCACATGGTTAAATAGATTTCGCTACACTTCCAGCTGAAAGTGCAAACCCACCTTATTTTACTGATTACCAAACACCCCCTATAGTCCCAATCGAGTGATGATTCTTTGATTTTTACGAACAATGTAGGTGTGTTGTCGTTTGTCATCATTATTTGGTGATATATATCAGACACATGCTCGAGCCTACCTGAACGTAGTTCTCTATTTAGCTCACCCACGGGAGAGATACTACTGATAAAATTTTGGGTCGTCTACCGACTACCATAATATTCTCTGTCTCTGTTGATTAAGTCACATATGTTTGATAAAAGTTACATCCTTAGATAATTGACAAGGGCTTAAGCAATACATGGTTAGACGGGGAGGATTATATATATATAGATCTATTTTCATCTTCAAGATGTATGTACACAATTCTACCCTAATTGTTTTTGTCGATATTCATTTTCATCTCAAACCTAACTTTACTTCCGAGCGGCATCAGGGATCACTTCGCCCCTCCCATCAGGGACGACCCATGTCAATGACAGACTAGATGACGGCCTACGGTCCAAAGACTAAAGGGACACCAACATGGATATATATATATAGAAGAACAAAGAGAAACTCTAACTCAAAAGAGCTGTTGTGTAGTGATATCATGTTAGACTTGTACACTAATAGTTTTAGTTCAAATCTTGGTAGTAATATTTTTTTTATATTTATTTTTATTTTAGTTACTTAATTATTTTTTTTCCACATTATGTATCCAGGTCCATTTCAGAGTTTGTGGACCCAGGCCCGGACTTGATATGAGACCTATGAGACGACTGCCTCAGGCCCAATATTTTAGAGGGCACCGATATTTTAATACTATTTAATGTATAAGTTCAATTCTGAAAAAGTGTCCGACAAACTCATTCTAATTCTCTTACTCTACAAATCGAAGATGTTTTTTGTTATAGGAAATGTAAACGTCGTATACTAAAATAAGAGACAAATCGGTTAGTTAGACTAAAGAAAAAATTGGTTTAGAAATTTGATTATGCAAACTTAATTAGTATTTTGGCCTCCAAACAACGATACGAGATATTTAAGTAATTATGTGATGCCTTTGAAGAAGCGGTTGATGGCCTAAAGAATTTTTTCTTATCCTTTATTATTATTATTATTATTATTATTATTATTATTATTATGAACTACACCAAATATTATTATTTTTTATTTGTCTGGAATATCATTTTTTTTTCGAACATCTTCAATTTAGTAGTCTTTTATTATGACATATATTATATTGAATTTTTTAGTGTTTTATTTCTTAAATTTTGTGTAGATATTGTTGGACATTCTTCAATATTCTTCGATTAAAATCTGCAAACAAAATAAACAAATAAATTGTTACCGGCCTCTGGGGAAGTCGCGCACGTAGCACTGTCCTAAGAGTTAGTCCGGGTCTATGTGCAGACTGTATCCGAACGCTCCTAGTGGTAAAATCTTCGCGCCACCGGAATCTCCTTGCCGCACACGACGTAGAGAGAGTGACCCTCGACTTAGCTCTATCCAGAGCAACACACGAAAAGCAACAGTGTTTCGGAGCTACAAGAATTCGAGATAGAGAGAGAGAGAGGGAGTATTGTAGGAATTTTTCGTGTTGACCAAAGTATTGAGATATGCCTCAATATATAGGCTTTCCTCTAACGGTCATGGAGTAATGGAGATTGAAAGCAATTTAATCCAGCCAATAAAGAATTAAACGTTACAAATAATTCAAATAAAAAATATGTGATACAATGTATCTGGACATGATTTAAGATGTCAAACGTTACCAATTTATTGGGTTTATAACGGTCAAAAATAAATGAGGAGGATGTGGGATTAAATAAAAATTGGACTTGAGCTTTTGCTCAAAACAACATATGTTGCCAACAATCCCCCCCCCCCCCCCCCCCCCCCAAAGGTCAAGTTCCAAGGTAGTAGAAGGAAAGAAACAAGAGATAAGAAGAGTAAGAAATTTTTTGGGCAGTTAAATACTATGCATAAATGAGATAGACTACAGCCTTGAATCTCACGCAGTGACTATTGTCTTTGTCTGAAGAAGAGCTTGATGGACTAGGCCTTGAATCAGTCTTCTTGAACCAGACTCAGAAAATAGCACATATAGTACGCTAGAGGTACTTGGGTCTATCGGGTGGCGCATTTGATTGGCCATGCGCACTTTTACACATTCATGAGAGTTGTCTAGGATCACCCTGTCCTATAGTCGCGGTCCTCACGACCTCTCATATAGGTAAGTCCTCATGGGTTGGTGATAGGAATCAACTAGGGGTGAGCATTATTCGGTTTTGAACCGAAAACCAAACCGAACCGAACCGAACCGAATAAGAGATTCGGTTCGATTTTAAAAAAATCGGTTCGGTTTCGGTTTTGAAAATACTAAATTTTCTTATTCGGTTTCAGTTTCGGTTTTGGGTTTCGGTTTCGGTCCAAAATCGAAAACCGAATAAGAAATTTTAGTTTATATATATATATATATATATATATATATATATATATATATATATATATATATATATACTATAGGTATATAATAAATATATCTTGGTATATTTAGTTATTATATATATTTAAAAAAAACACAAATAAACCCAAAAATCGAATAAATCGAAAACCGAACCGATTTAATTCGGTTCGGTTCGGTTATTGACCAATTCGGTTCGGTTTCGGTTTTGCTTATTCGGTTTCGGTCCAATTCGGTTTTCGGTTATTCGGTTCGGTTGGAACCGAATAAACCGAATACTCACCCCTAGAATCAACCCTGTATATCAGCTTGGACTTATTAAGAGTTTGAACTCACCCTATCCATATCACATAAGGAACACTGTCACCATAGGGATGGGGCATCAGTGTACACATGTACAGCCTCTTGGGCTTTTATTTTAAAGAGAACTTAATCTCAGGGTCAGTGTTCCATAATAGTCACCTAGTCCAGCTTGTTTCTACCCATTGAACCGGCTTCTTGGGATCTTCAGTCAGACTCAGTTGGGTTGCCACTGCTGGTGACTATACTATGGGCTTAACCCCATCTCCCTCGATGATTCTAGGATCAATGTCCTAGACAAACTCTTCGTCAAGAGTAAACAGACTCTTCGTTAAGAGATTTGTAAGTTCTTTTATGACTTTTATAGTCACGAACAACATTTTTTTAGGCTCTTTTAATTTCTTGAAACGCAGCTGCAGGTACCTGTTCATCTTAGAATTCACAAGATCATGCTTTTAGGAGTTCTTTAGCATAATTAAAAAAAACAGGTACAGAAATATGTATATCATATATATGGATAATAAGATTTCTAAGCCATTCGACTTCTGTACAGGTAATGTCCAAAGTTATCATTTCAGAATCCATTGTACTCCTGGCTATGATAGTTAGTTTACATGATCCCCAGGAGATCGCAGCTCCTGCTAGGGTAAAAACATATCAAGTAGTGGATTTTAAATCATGTGAATCAGTTACCCAATTTGCATCTGAGTAACCTTCTATGATATCAGGGTGTCTAGTATAATGAAGTTTATAATCTAGAGTTCCCTTAAGATATCTAAATACTCTGTCCAATGCAGTCCAATGTGATTGATTTGGGTTACCAGTGTATCTACTTAGTCTCCCAACAACAAATGCAATATCGGATCTGGTCCTATTTGTTATGTACATAAGAGACCTTATCATTTGTGAATATCTATGTTGTTCTGTAGGTGATCCTTTATTCTTCTTGAGAACAACATTACTGTCATAAGGAGTAAGGGCAAGTTTTTTTTTATTATCAAAATACTCAAACTTCCTTAGCATTTTCTCATTTGAATGTGCTAGGGATGGAGTATAGCCCTCTTTGCATTTTGACACTTGCATTCCTAGGATAAGGTTTGCTTCACCTAGGTCTTTTCTGTCAAACTGGTTAGATAAATACTTCTTAGTGTTATTTATCAATTCTAGTGAAGATTCTAGAATAAGGATATCATCAACATACAAGCATAAGATGACACAACTTCTATTTTTAGAATACAAATATTTATCATATTCGTTTGGCACAAAACCAAATTCTAAAATGACTTTGTCAAATTTGTTGTACCATTTCTTGGGAGCTTGTTTTAGCCGTAAAGAGGTTTTATTAATCTACAAACCTTCTTTTCTTGACCTTTGGCAATAAATCATTCATGTTGCTCCATATAAATCTTTTCCTCTAAATCTCCATTTAGAAATGATGTCTTTACATCCATTTGATGGATCAGTATATCATGAATGGAGGCTAAGGCTAGAAGGGTTCTAATAGAAGTGATTCTAGCAACAGGTGAGTAGGTATCAAAATAATCTAATCCTTTCTTCTGGGTAAATCCTTTGGCTACATGCCTAGCCTTGTATTTTTCTATGGTACCATCGGCTCTAAGTTTTTTTTTGAAAAACCACTTACAACCTATGGGTTTGCTACCTAAAGGGAGGTCTGCTAAAAACCAAGTATTGTTCTCCATGATGGAGTTGTACTCATTGTTAATAGCTTCTTTCCAGAAAGGGGCATCAGGAGAGGATATGGCTTCTTCATAAGTTGAGGGATCACCCTCTATTAAAAATATGAAGAATCATTCTCCTAAATTCTTTTCAATCATTTCTCTTTTACTCCTTCTAGGTTCTATAACTTGTTCAGGTTGAGAACTAGGTATTTGATCATGAGAACTAGTAGATGGAATAAGAGAAGGGTTGGAGGAAGATGAAGGGATTCTATCCTTAAAAGGAAATATATTTTCAAAGTAAACTGCATATCTAGCTTATATAATTGTGTTATTAGAGATTTCATTTACTTCAGAATGGGTTACAAGAAATCTATTGGGATTACTATCTAGGGCATAACCTATGAACACAGCATCTACAGTCTTAGGTCCTATGTTCCTCTTTTTGGGTTCTGGAATTCCTACCTTAGCTAGACATCCCCAAACATTGAGATAATTAATCCTAGGGGTTCGACCTTTCCATAAATCATATGGAGTTTTATCATTAGTCTTATTGGGTATCATATTAAGGATATAACAGGCTGATAAAAGAGCTTCCCAAAGATTATCAAGGGCTCCTGAGCTGAGAAGCATTGCATTTACCATGTCTAACAGAGTGCAATTTTCTCTCTCAATAACTCCATTGGACTATGGTGAATAAGGAACAGTTACCTCATGAATAATTCCATGTTCTTTATAGAAGTTAGTCATTTCATTTGAGGTATACTCTCTACCATGATCTGATCTAAGGATCTTAATCTTTCTATTTAACTGGTTCTCAGCTTCAGACTTGTAAACCTTAAATCTGTCTAAAACTTCATCTTTGATTTTAAGAAGGTAGGTGTAACAATACTTTGAATGATCATCTATGAAAGTAACAAAGTATTTTCTACCACCTCGGGTTAAAACCCTATTGGAATCACAAACATCACTATGAATAAGTTCTAGGAGTTCGGAATCCCTATGGACAGATTTGAAAGGCAATCTTGCGCGTTTGGCTTGAACACAAATATCACATTTGTGCTCATCATCTATAGGAGTCTTAGAAATAAGGTTTAAGTTCATCATCCTTTTAATAGATCCTAAAATTACATGACCTAATCTGCCATGCCAAACATTTGAAGATTCAACATTAGAAACAAATAAAGAAGGATTTGAAATTATATTCATAGTGCTCAAAATAAAGAGTCCATCTTTTATAAATCATTTTCCCACAAAAGTTTATTCTTAGAAAAACTACTTTATTAGCCTCCATTACAATCTTATATCTTGAGGCTACAAGAAGAGATCCACTAACTAAGTTTTTTCTAACTGATGGCACATGAAGCACATTATGGAGAGATAGAATTTTTTCTGATGTCATCTTTAGATCTATTCTTCCTCTTCCTACAACACTACTAAAATCTGCTCAATTGACGATGTAAATTTAGCGACGTTCGATTAACATCGCTAAATTGTGTTCATTAGCAACGTTTCATTGAAACGTCGCTAATAGTTGCTACTAGCGACGAAATAAGCGACATGACAACGACGTATATTAATTACATGAGCTAGTCGTCGCAAAATGTCGCTCTGACGTCGCTAATAGCGACTAATTTAGCGATGGTAGTATTAACGTCGCTAAATTCTAATTATATTCTCCCCCTCCAACGATTCATTTTCCCCCATTTTACTCTCTCACGCTCTCTCCTCCCCCCTCCGACGCTCTCACTCTCTCCAGCGCTCTCACTCTCTCCGGCGACTCTCACTCTCTTCGACGACTCTCTCCCTCTCCGGTATGTGACTCTTCCCCTCCCTCTCTCTCCCTCTCTCTCTCCGGCTGTTTTGGTTGCTGGTGGTTGGGGGGTACGGGTGTCTCGGGGGGAGGGGCGGGGGGATGCGGGTGGTTGGAGGGTGAGTGGGGGGTAGCTGGGGGGGTGGGGCAAGGGGACGAGGGCGGCTAGGGGAGGGAAGCTAGGATTAGGGTTCGGGTTAGGGGTGGGTATATGTGGGTGGGAGGGAGGGAGGGAAGCGGGGGGGGGGGGGGTGGGGGAGGCTGGGGGAGGGGAGCAGTGGGGGTGGGGGCTGTCATGCCCCGCTCCCGTAGGAGCGATCGTCCTCGCTAAGACGTGATGCCGCACGAGCCTAGATTGCGCTCGTGCAAGGCGGGTTCCATAACGGCCGATTACAACGGCGGCGACGGGGTCGTCGCCCAGAAGTCCCAAGCAGAGACATTGAACACGCAGCGGAAATTTAGAACAAAACACAATTCATTCAAAAGAAGCTCCTTTATTTATATCAAAACAACGGTTACATTGGAGGCGCAAGGCCGAGATTACAATCACTCAATACACTCGCCTCACATTACAAATCACTCTGCTCTCTCTCATCTCTCGATACAATACTTGGATCCAGCGGATGCTTCGGAAGGCGATGCCCATACATTATGTCCCGTATAAGTCTTCGAATCCATGCGGCCGCACGCTTCGAATCGCCAAGGAACTCCGTGCCTCGACGCATCCAAGCGAGCTCCGCGCCACGAGCTTCTACCTGTGCCTGCACATGAAACACTGTGTGGGTGTCAGTACCACTGTACTGGTGGAGTGAGCTCCTCGCCCACCCATACAAAATCGACACGTTTATTTTACTTTGTGCAATACAAGCCCCCCTTTTTCGATTGTCTTTCTAGTCTTGCCTTAGGATCGATTTTAGGACCAACGCTCGGCCTATTTAGTGTCTTTAGACCATCTCCGTGCCTTGCACTAATAACGTACCCATACTTTGCCTCTAGACCTTTCTCGTGCTTGTATTGTCAACGTACCGACTCATACTTGTCTTTCGTACCATACTCTTGGACGTAACGACTAGGTCGTGTCAAATACTTGCCCTACGGCCCTTCTCGACTTAACTCGAAACGTATAACCCAACTTGTGGAACCGATGTTGAGAACTCAAGTACGATAACGTATCTCATGCCGAAGCACGTGTCTTTACGTATAATCGAATCGTAGGCTTTATAACACTTTGGTGCAACCGAGCACACATTTCACAACACAACGCATACCGTGCTTACGTTTCCTTTGTTACGACCGACATCGTGCATGCGGATTCGCCGCTTAGCACGCCATTTATCTATATGAAAGGCCACTGGCATGACAAGCCATCGCGGACATAGCTCGGGTAGGCGGCGGGTCCTTCGATGCAAGGTAGCTAGCCCCATGGAAAGCCCCCGACTACCCACGCAATAAAAGCATGCGCGCTATAACGTCTACCTCCTAGGACGACTGGGCCCGGTGCCCCGGCGTATAACCAGTCTAGGCAGAAATCCTTGTCGACAAGGTGTCCAATGACCACGCACCTACGAGACATCTAAACTCACGTAAATGCATGGCCTACTTGTTGGTACAATCGGAACTATACTTAGCAACTCGTGCTCTGAATCACACTTGGCATAACGTGCCTCGGGAACGCGAGACTCCCAACCGAGGGACCGCCTCGAAACTCAACGTGGATAGGAACGCGAGACTCCCAACCGAGGGACCGCCTCGAAACTCAACGTGGATAGGAACGCGAGACTCCCAACCGAGGGACCGCCTCGAATACTCAACGTAGATAGGAACGCGAGACTCCCAACCGAGGGACCGCCTCGAATACTTAACGTGGATAGGAACGCGAGACTCCCAACCGAGGGACCGCCTCGAAACACCTTTGAACTCGAGGGAACGACTACTACGTAGCCTTCCAACTTAACTTGAACAAAACGTGTTCCTTAAGTGCCATGGACCGTGGCTAACTTAACTTCGTGCCAACCGTAGCTCGTGCCTGTAACTGACTTCCGTCTTATGCGACGTTATCATCCAAGTCATACGTTATATGACGGCCCTTGAGATCGTGGAACTATTTGACTTGACAACCGCAGAACGAGCGGGACGGTACTTGGAATGACTTAGGTCGATCGGCCTAACTTCGTCTAACTTACTCAAGCCTACAACTTAACCCGAGGGACGAGCCAAGGCTATGCCAAGCCTTGCGCAGTGGAAACATGCATGCTTTATCGAGCATTTACGCGGGCGACACCTATGACTTAGGCTAACTCATCGTTCTTGTGTCGAATACCAACTTTCCTTCTCCCAAGCCACGGGACGAAGGACCGAGTGTCATTTTTAAAGCACGCTGAGCCGACTTCTATTGAGACCGTTGGACCATTTTCCATGTTCTAAACCATTCCGACGGGTCGGGATTACTCCCTTAGCTATGTGCGTTCGTAGCTTTTATATTAGCCTACTTGTGCAAGTTGAAACCACACGAATTATTAAGTGAAGGCAGAGATGAGAAAAGTTCACCGAAACTCCCCCACCTGAGCGATGTCTTCGAGTCGCCATTGTAAGGCCAAGTCCGAACGCCGTCGGCGTTTCGATTCCTCCGATTGACTTTGCGGGACGGGGCACTACAACATACACCACTCAGAACAAGTCTCGTCCTCGAGACTTTCCTGAAGGCAAACCGTCCTACCGTTTCTATGGCCAAGACTTAATCGTACACATTCCGCCTACGCGTTTCTTCGATTTCGAGCCACGCTCGTACTTATCGCTAACTTAATCGTAAGGCACACTAATCGATCAACCAACATTCGAATTCGTTTCAAATCAATGATCGTATTATCACCAACATTTCTTCGAAACTCACGATTCCAAAATCCTCGACACTTTCCGGTTTCTCAAGTCTTACTTGATTCAACGTATCACTTAGTTGGATCGTGCACATATTCCAGGCGTCCCCAAAATATATGCATGTCAGCCAAGCCTCGTGATAGAGAATCCGCCATCACCACTCGAGTCGGATCGTGCACATATTCGGGCGTCCCTGATATACGTGCATGTCAGCCAAGACTCGCAAGTGGTGCCTCCGTAACTCCTATCGCTTCGCGCTCGAATGCCTGCCTAACCGCTAGGCTATGTCTTTTCGTCAGTACTGGAATCATAGTTCCCAAACAACGATATCAACACTGACCCCATCCTAAGGTCAAACCAAATCGATGGTACGGGGTTTTCTACCCAAGCTCGCATCACTCTGATTTCTAAACTTCGAGCATCGATTTCCTACGCACATCTCCATATTCGTCGCACGGGGTACGAGTCGTATCGGTAAAGCCATCATACGATAATTCACGTTTCAACCAATCCTCGATAAGAACATATCGCTCGTTCATCAAGCCATTTCGCATCGTCTATCTCTTCGAACACGTTCGACGTAATCTGCCTATCAATCTTTCCAAGTCAAGCACGCTACAACACGATTCATCGCAAAACCATAATTCACATTTCATACTTCCAAAATCATCTATTCCAATTCACGTAATCGATCACAAGGTCGTCTGACTTAACAATATGTTGTGCTCCGATCTCACGCGAGTCCGATTATCCACGGTGGTTCATGAATCACCATACAACGCACCCGCGGAATAATCATTCTCATCGGGGCGTAACTCTTGTTTGAGTCCAGACTAGTTCATTCACGATGTGCGGATTGGACCTACTCAATCCTCAAGTTTCATTCATTCGTTAATCATATGTCCTAACATCCTCAAATTTTCCTTCGCATCAAACCGACAAGTCAGGACAATCAAAGTTGTCGCGTCCAAATTTTCTGAGTTCGATTATTCCCGCGACATGAATCACCATGTCAGCGCTCACGCGGAATGATCGTCCCAAATTCGACGCAACGCATGTGCGAGTCTAGAGTAGCGCTCGCGCAAGACAAGACCGTCGACATTGTGGTTATCAACGCAACCATCAAAACACGATCACTTTTATCCAACATTCACCTCAAGCAAAATCCTAAGTATTGCATCCAACCGAATAATAGCACTTGTACGATCGTCATTCACCGAGTCCGAGTACCTCCGAGTTATTGCATATCATCTTTGATACGCCTCAATACCATCGACGATATACGTAACCTGACGATCTTCGTTTGTAACGAATTCTGAGTCGTGCGAATGATGCTATCGTCCGACTGGATTATCTCCTCGAATCGTTTACATCATCAATTTCTTCAACCCAAATTCACGTATCGTTTATCCGTCGATCTTAAGTCATCGACTACATATTTCTTCAATCAAGTCATCCATTTATTCTATCGTTTAGAATTTCCATTCAACCATTTCGTAATTCGCACTATCGTTTACAAATCGTTCGAACGGTATCACGTTTGCGACTCTCGAATCATGACCATCTAAGCGCTACTCGTTCTAAGGCTTTGCGATATCATCGCTTGTCGACATACTCGTACTATCCGTAACTCCTCTGGTTCTGCTCGAACAATTTCTATAACGTCCATACACCACTCGGGTTCGAGCCATCCGATTTAGTCCTCAATCACGTTCGTATCGACGCACTAAGTCGTTCGCACAATCCTCAAAATCCAGAACAATCTTTCGTGTACGCCTAAGCGTTAGTCTGATAACATTCCTATCGATATACACTCCAAGTGTATTTCCGTTCCCGATCGAGCGATACTTGATATCACTCGCAATTCGATTGCACCAATAAGTCGAGGTGCGCGATACGAAACACAACTTAGCCAAAAGGCCGTGTGCATAACCATCCCGTACGGACTATACTCCGACTTTGCACGCTTACTTGCTAATGTCGATATAGGACTCGTTAGGCACGCACGCGACTTGCTAACATTAGCACGCATTTTCTATCAATTCAAGGTCGGCACCGTTCGGCCCAAAGGCCATCACCTATCGATGCGTTCGATTGAACGCTTGTACGAGCTTTCAAAAATATTAGACTTATTGTATGGACATGCCGAGGGACGTTTGAGAGAGATCGCACCAACGATAACAACTTGCGGAAGCAACATTCAGAGTTCTCGAAAACAACAAAGTTATAGAATCCAATCGGTAGTCCAAGGACGTAAAGCCGTGCTCTGATACCACTATGTCACGCCCCGCTCCCGTAGGAGCGATCGTCCTCGCTAAGGCGTGATGCCGCACGAGCCTAGATTGCGCTCGTGCAAGGCGGGTTCCATAACGGCCGATTACAACGGCGGCGACGGGGTCGTCGCCCAGAAGTCCCAAGCAGAGACATTGAACACGCAGCAGAAATTTAGAACAAAACACAATTCATTCAAAAGAAGCACCTTTATTTATATCAAAACAACGGTTACATTGGAGACGCAAGGCCGAGATTACAATCACTCAATACACTCGCCTCACATTACAAATCACTCTGCTCTCTCTCATCTCTCGATACAATACTTGGATCCAGCGGAAGCTTCGGAAGGCGATGTCCATACATTATGTCCCGTATAAGTCTTCGAATCCATGCGGTCGCACGCTTCGAATCGCCAAGGAACTCCGTGCCTCGACGCATCCAAGCGAGCTCCGCGCCACGAGCTTCTACCTGTGCCTGCACATGAAACACTGTGTGGGTGTCAGTACCACTGTACTGGTGGAGTGAGCTCCTCGCCCACCCATACAAAACCGACACGTTTATTTTACTTTGTGCAATACAAGCCCCCCTTTTTCGATTGTCTTTCTAGTCTTGCCTTAGGATCGATTTTAGGACCAACGCTCGGCCTATTTAGTGTCTTTAGACCATCTCCGTGCCTTGCACTAATAACGTACCCATACTTTGCCTCTAGACCTTTCTCGTGCTTGCATTGTCAACGTACCGACTCATACTTGTCTTTCGTACCATACTCTTGGACGTAACGACTAGGTCGTGTCAAATACTTGCCCTACGGCCCTTCTCGACTTAACTCGAAACGTATAACCCAACTTGTGGAACCGATGTTGAGAACTCAAGTACGATAACGTATCTCATGCCGAAGCACGTGTCTTTACGTATAATCGAATCGTAGGCTTTATAACACTTTGGTGCAACCGAGCACACATTTCACAACACAACGCATACCGTGCTTACGTTTCCTTTGTTACGACCGACATCGTGCATGCGGATTCGCCGCTTAGCATGCCATTTATCTATATGAAAGGCCACTGGCATGACAAGCCATCGCGGACATAGCTCGGATAGGCGGCGGGTCCTTCGATGCAAGGTAGCTAGCCCCATGGAAAGCCCCCGACTACCCACGCAATAAAAGCATGCGCGCTATAACGTCTACCTCCTAGGACGACTGGGCCCGGTGCCCCGGCGTATAACCAGTCTAGGCAGAAATCCTTGTCGACAAGGTGTCCAATGACCACGCACCTACGAGACATCTAAACTCACGTAAATGCATGGCCTACTTGTTGGTACAATCGGAACTATACTTAGCAACTCGTGCTCTGAATCACACTTGGCATAACGTGCCTCGGGAACGCGAGACTCCCAACCGAGGGACCGCCTCGAATACTTAACGTAGATAGGAACGCGAGACTCCCAACCGAGGGACCGCCTCGAAACTCAACGTGGATAGGAACGCGAGACTCCCAACCGAGGGACCGCCTCGAAACTCAACGTGGATAGGAACGCGAGACTCCCAACCGAGGGACCGCCTCGAATACTCAACGTAGATAGGAACGCGAGACTCCCAACCGAGGGATCGCCTCGAATACTTAACGTGGATAGGAACGCGAGACTCCCAACTGAGGGACCGCCTCGAAACACCTTTGAACTCGAGGGAACGACTACTACGTAGCCTTCCAACTTAACTTGAACAAAACGTGTTCCTTAAGTGCCATGGACCGTGGCTAACTTAACTTCGTGCCAACCGTAGCTCATGCCTGTAACTGACTTCCGTCTTATGCGACGTTATCATCTAAGTCATACGTTATATGACGGCCCTTGAGATCGTGGAACTATTTGACTTGACAACCGCAGAACGAGCGGGACGGTACTTGGAATGACTTAGGTCGATCGGCCTAACTTCGCCTAACTTACTCAAGCCTACAACTTAACCCGAGGGACGAGCCAAGGCTATGCCAAGCCTTGCGCAGTGGAAACGTGCATGCTTTATCGAGCATTTACGCGGGCGACACCTATGACTTAGGCTAACTCATCGTTCTTGTGTCGAATACCAACTTTCCTTCTCCCAAGCCACGGGACGAAGGACCGAGTGTCATTTTTAAAGCACGCTGAGCCGACTTCTATTGAGACCGTTGGACCATTTTCCATGTTCTAAACCATTCCGACGGGTCGGGATTACTCCCTTAGCTATGTGCGTTCGTAGCTTTTATATTAGCCTACTTGTGCAAGTTGAAACCACACGAATTATTAAGTGAAGGCAGAGATGAGGAAAGTTCACCGAAACTCCCCCACCTGAGTGATGTCTTCGAGTCGCCATTGTAAGGCCAAGTCCGAACGCCGTCGGCGTTTCGATTCCTCCGATTGACTTTGCGGGACGGGGCACTACAGGGGCGGCTGAAGGAAGGGAGCAGGGAGGTGGGGGCGGCTGGGGGAGGGGAGCAGTGGGGGTAGGGACGGCTGGAGGAGGTGAGCAGGGGGGTGAGGGCGGCTGGGGGAGGGGAGCAGGGGGTGGAGGCGGCTGGGGGAGGGGAGCAGGGGGTAGGGTAGGGTTAGGATTAGGGTTAGGGGTGGTGTGGGGGGGGGGAGCTTGGTCAGGGGCACCGATAGTGCCGAAAAATCTGATAATTTAGTAATAATTATTTGTTTTCCGACACCGAAAAATGTGATACTCCGATTCGAACGCACCGATAGTGCTGATATTTGTAACAAGTAGTTTTTTTGGTTGGTTAATTGGTAACATGGTGATCGAGACATATAGTCCCTGCAGCCATTCGACTGGCGAGACAGAAACTATGGTACGATATGGTGATCAGGACATAGTCCCTGCAGCCATTCTACTGGCGAGGCAGAAACTATGTAGCCGTAGATAAAGTTGACTGTCCTCCGACCCTCATCCCTCGGCAATGATGATATGACAACCTATCACTATATCTTATATAGTAGTAGATGATGTCTTAGTATTACATTATGTGAGTTCATCTTGATTCTGTTACATTCTTCAGATACTAGATACGATAAGAACATATACTACACCATATGTAAAGAACATAGATGATTCACACTAATGTATGCTAGAATAAATTTTGGATTGTGTTCTGAGCCATCCGTTCTCACACTTGGCAAAAAATTGAATTTTCTGTATTTTATCTGCTTTCGAAAATGTACTCAAACGAGATGATGGTTCCATTAGTTAGCTTGCTTATGTTACAATTATGTTATTTGTGAATATCGATCTTACCAGATGGCACCCATGACCCGAGGAGCGGCACGTCGTTTGAGGGAAACAGTGAATGCTGAGGTGGCTCCTCCTACTGTTAAGGAGGAAGTGGCACCGGTAGCTAGTGAGATCGGGAGTTCTATTCATCCAGCACCGGTAGCTAGTGAGACCGGAAGTTCTATTCATCCAGCACTTGCAATGGACTACATCTCTCCAGCCGCCGTCGATCCCACTTATTCGAGGTGGTTGCGTGATCGTATCACTGAGCGTTTGCGTGAGCTGCGTGGTTCTCATTAGCTATTAGTACTTATTTGTATTGGACTATTTGTATTGGGTTGTTTTTGTATTAGACTATTTGTATTGGACTACATATATGAATAGTACTGTGTCAATCTCTGGATTGTATTGGACTACGACATGGTGATCAGGACATAGTCCCTGCAGCCATTCGACTGGCGAGGCAGAAACTATGTAGCCGTAGATAAAGTTGACTGTCCTCCGACCCTCATCCCTCGGTAATGATGATATGACAACCTATCACTATATCTTATATAGTAGTAGATGATGTCTTAGTATTATATTATGTGAGTTCATCTTGATTCTGTTACATTCTTCAGATACTAGATACGATAAGAACATATACTACACCATATGTACAGAACATAGATGATTCACACTAATGTATGCTAGAATAAATTTTGGGTTGTGTTCTGAGCCATCCGTTCTCACACTTGGCAAAAAATCAAATTTTTTGTATTCTATCTGCTTTCGAAAATGTACTCAAACGAGATGGCACCCGTTCTCACAGATGGCACCTAAGACCCGAGGATCTCGCTTGAGGGAGGCACAGATGGCTGTGAAAGAGGAGGTGGCTCCAGCTCCAGAGGGCAGTTCCACCGAGAGAGCTGCTCCAGAAGTAATTCCTAAAGCCGAGTGAGCTGTGAAGGAGGAGGTGGCACCACAGGACAGTTCCACCGGGAGTTTCAGTCATCCATCTCCTCTGGATATTGATCTGGCTGCCGCGGATCCTACTTATGCGCGCTGACTGAGGGAGTTCTATCTGCCCCATCATAGACGATAGTAGATACATATATTGACTGGATTTGTTTTGATGGATATATCTCGTCTGGATATTGTGATGGATATTTGTTTTGATGGATATATCTTCTTTTGGATATTGTGATGGATATTTGTTTTCTTGTGTGTGAAGTATATTGGTATAGCTTGCTGTGTGATGCATATTGTGATGTATATTTGTTTGTGTGATGTGTGATGCATATTGTGATGTTCCGAGAGGCTTGAGGAGATGACCAATTATTTTTGGTCTATTCTGGATTGTATTGTGCGGGCCGGTGTTGAGTGTTCCACCGAAGGGGTCGACGAACCCAAGGATTAGATTCTGTATTTTGGATTGGATTGGATTCTGTATTTTGGATTGTACATTTGCATTCTGGATTCTTTTTTTAATTTTTTTCAATTTAGCGACGTTTTTAGCGACGTTTATATTCGTCGCTAACAGTTAGTGACGAATATAAAGGTCGCTAAAAACGTCGCTAAATTGTTGTCGTGGCAAACAATCTGATGCCACCACATCGTCGTAAGAACGTCGCTAACGTGTCGCTAATCGGCGTCTAATTGAAAACGTCGCAAATAACGTCGCTAATTAGCGACGTTATAAACGTCGCTAACTAACGTCGCTATAGCGACGTTTTGCGACATTTTTTCGATTAGCGACATGATTTTTTCTGTCGTTTATTAAACGTCACTGAAAATGTCGCTAATTTAGTTTAGCGACATTTTGTCCGAGTTTAGCGGTATTTTGGAACGTCGCTAATCTGACAAATTTTTGTAGTGCAATCTGTGCCGTTGAGCCATCTCCTAGGGTCACACCTCCTCCACCCGATTCCAGATAGTTTGAAAAACTAGAGCGATCAAAAGAAACATGAACATTTGCTCCCGAGTCCAACCACCATTCATCAGAATGGTAAAAAATATTTTTTATAGGTCGATAGCTTACAGACCTGAAGGGGCTAGATGATCCATTCAGAATCATGTTAGCCTCTGGCTTGTTAGAGCCTTTCCATTTGAAGGAGGTCTCCTTGGTGAGAAGGCTTGGGTTTGTCATGAATTTCTATCAGGTTTATCCTGGCTCTAAAATTAGATCTAGCTATGGACTTTAACCTAATCTATTTTCTGTTCTAAGTCTCTTTAGAACTTGAGGATATGATTCCAAAAGGCTATAAAAATTTATTCACTCAATACAGGTGGTTTAAGCTAAAAATTAACAATTCAAATGATTTTAGTAATAGACCTTTAAAATTTTAGTTTTTCAAGTTTTGATAAGTTTGGGTTAGCTGTAGGGGCCGGATCTCAGCAAGCGGAGGTTCACTAGGAACACTTAAGTTCCAGTCGCTTAGACGATGTTTCGTTTTGTTGACAGAAGGGCCCTTTCGGCTTGTTTTCAAACAAATCTCTACTTTAGAACTTTAAAATTTAAAGAAATTTACTAGATCAATAGACTATTTATTTTAGCTTAAATTTAAAATATTGAGTAAGAAAAACAAACTAGTACAGTATTTCTTATGAAAATTGTCAATCTCTAGAACAGTCTTATAAGGCAACAATTCTTATATAACTAATAACAAGGTGTATGTTACTGATATGACGAATATTAGATAAATAACAAATAACTTGTTAACATTACGGCACAATAAATGACAAATATGGACAATTCAGCGGTAGGCAATTAAATGCTAGGCAAATTAGTGCAAATTAATGCATATCAATAAGCAATGAATTTTTCGTGTACAAATATTTGAAGTAAATAAAATACTTGTTTAAGTGTAACCAGTACAAATAATTGTGTATAAATATTTTTTATGTTAACAGCAATTCAATGCTAGGCAAATAAATATATCCACCAATAAATATTACGATTAATTGTATCCACTAGCAATTGAATGCTAGGCAAATAAATATATCCACTAGCAATTGAATGGTAGGCAAATAAATATATTTATGAATGTTGTCCTTTTCAATGCTAAGCAAATGGTATGTGACAACAGCAAATTGTTGACAAACAAAGTTTTCAAAGTGCTTGTAATTAGGGAATTAACAATTTGTTAGTAATATGATAAATGTTTGAAAGGTAACAATTAAATTACTATGAATAACGACAATTTGGCAAGAAATAACAATTTCTTTATGTTGTTACAGAGGGTATAAATTTGTAATAGCAATATAATAAAATTCCAGAGGGTATAGCAATATAATAAACTTTTACAAAATATATATCCGTGTTAATAGCAAAAGTTAATAGCAAAAGTTTGCTAACAGGAAAAGAATTGTCAGAGACAAAAAATTGTCAGAGACTATACTTTTATAAACTTTTACAAAATATATGTCAGAGGCAAAAAATTGTCAGAGAATATACTTTATTAATAGCAAAAGTTTGCTAACAACAAAATTTTAACAAATGCACTTTGTTCTCAAAGAATTTGCTACAATATATGTTAAATTGGTTGCTTTAGTATAAATTGGAATTGTTAACAGTACAATTTTATAGACATTGAAAGCTAACTCTTAAATTATTGGACATTCTTCAATATTTTTCGATTAAAATCTGCAAACAAAATAAACAAATAAATTGTTACCGGCCTCCGGGAAGTCACGCACGTAGCACTGTCCTAAGAGTTAGTCCGGATCTATGTGCAGACTGTATTCGAACGCTCCTAGTGGTAAAATTTTTGCTCCACCGGAATCTCCTTGCCGCACACGACGTAGAGAGAGTGACCCTCGACTTAGCTCTGCCTAGAGCAACACACGAAAAGCAACAGTGTTTCGGAGCGACAAGAATTCGAGATCGAGAGAGAGGGAGTATTGTAGGAATTTTCCGTGTTGACCAAAGTATTGAGGTAGGCCTCAATATATAGGCTTTTCTCTAACTGTCATGGAGTAATGGAGATTCAAGGCAATTTAATCCAGCCAATAAAGAATTAAACGTTATAAATAATTCAAATAAAAAATATGTGATACAATGTATCTGGACAGGATAATTAAGATGTCAAACGTTACCAATTTATTGAGTTTATAACGGTCAAAAATAAATGAGGAGGATGTGGGATTAAATGAAAATTGGACTTGAGCTTTTGCTCAAAACAACATATGTTGCCAACAGATAATACTATGGTATCATCGTCGATGGAAAAAAATGAACGTTATATTTTGAGGGCACCATTTTTAAAATTCGTCTCAGGCCTCAAAATCTAAAGTCCGGCACTGTGTGGAACTTTATGAGCTCAGTCTCATATGTGTGTGTTTAGTGTGTTCATGTTAACCGGTGCAGTTCGAAGAACGGATATGACATTCCTGATGGTGGTAAAATATCATCTTTCAGTGTAATTTATAATCAGTCCATCACTTATGGACACATGTAACAGAATGCATTAGCCTATGTTTCAAATTTCTGGATATTATGCTACTGGGATTTCTGTTGGTGTTTTTGCCTTTGGACTAGAAAAGATAGTCCCACATCGGCTACACCAAATGGTGAGTATCTCAATATAATGCATTGCTTGTGTTGAGGTGTGCACATGAGGTGTAGTGGGGCACAAGTTTGTGCCATGTGGAAGTATTTTCCTAGAAGGAAAAAGGATTAAATCCAACAAGGATACAAGTTAATTTTTGTTGTGCGGACTCGGACTCGGACACGGACTCCAGGATGTCTCGTGCATGCACGGGAGTGTTCGGGGGGTAGGCGTGGACTGGCACACTTCTATGCTGATTGTGGGATGATATAAAATATCAAACTCTATTTTTGAGTATTGGTATTTTAGTCCCACATCGGATAGGAGAAGATGTGAAGTCTCAACTCCACTCTTTAAATAGAGCCCCTTGGCCTCCTTTGAAAGATGCACCAAGAAGAGAGTTGAGGGAGTCTGTTAAGTCCAGGAAGCCCGTTCAAGTCTCAAATATTGACTTACGAGCGTTCCAGTAGTTCTTCGTGAACTTGCTGGTTCTTGGAAGCTGTTCGTGCTCGTGTGGGGCGAATAAAGCTTTGAGCAACGGTGGTTCATTCACCCCAGCATCTCATTCTTGCCTGTCATCGCTGCTGTTGCCTTTTACAGTAACTTCTTTTTAGAAGCTCTACTGCCGATAGTCGCTTGCATAAAGTCTTTTTAGATTTTTTGTGTATTACGTAGAATCTTTTTAGATCCTCGTAATTCAGAATCCTCCAGGATCTCTGTTGCACATCTTCTTTAAGGTGTTGCATTTGAAACGTTGTCTGTACAATTATTTCAGTTTCAGAATTTTTTTATCGAAAATTGTGCCTCGGCACTAACAATCTCAAAGCTTTATTGACAAGATGGATAATTCTCGTGCTTCGCTCATCGATACCGGCTTTAACAAGTTGGAGAAATTCGATGGCGAACACTTCCAGATATGGAGACGAAAGGTCACTTTAAATCTTCAACTCGTGAATGTTGATCACGTGCTGTCAGAAGAAGAACCGATCGTTCCAACCACTGGATCTGCTGCGGCTGTGCCGCTGCTACGACCAAGCAAGCGAAGTGGAAGAGATAAAACAGTATATGCAAACTACTGATACTCAATTCCATGGAAGACTCTCTGGCAGAGTCCTACTCCAAGAAGACATCTGCCAAAGAGATATGGGACTCCTTGGGAAAGCTCTATGAAGATGACGAGAACTGGTCCAAGATCTTCATGGTAAAAAAATACCACAAGTGGACCTTCGAAGATGAGAAGGCGATGCTGCCCCAAGTGAAAGAGTTTCTGAAGTTGCGTCAGAAACTAGAAGACGAGAACATGCCCCTCGTCGACAAGTTTGTCGTTGGAGGGATTGTCGCAAAACTTTCTACAGAATGGAGCAACTTCTATGCAAGGATGCATCGAAAGAAGATGGAAATTAGCTTGAAAGATTTCTTGCAAGAGATCCATGTTGAGGACGAGATGCGCTCTCAACAGAAGATGGATACTCTGTCCAAACAACTGGCGAAGGCAAATCTGGTCCAAACCAGAGAGTACCAGGGGAAGCAGGCTGCTTCTCATCGCAAAAAGAAGGACTTCACGAATCTGAAAGTGAAGGGTCCTGCTTTCAAGCAGCAGAAGTCCAAGTCCCATGTGACTTGCTTCAATTGTGGCAAGAAGGGCCACTACAAATCCGAATGCAAGTCCAAGCCCAAAGAACAAGGTGAGCCTAGTAAGGTTTCTATGATTACTAATCTAGTTGCCATGATAGCACAGGTTGCAACTGTGGAGGCTGACTTGGACTGGTGGATAGACACTGGTGCGACCTGCCATGTCTGTTCAGACAAAGACTGGTTCGTCTCTTATGAGCCAACTTCAGAGAAGGTCATAATGGCAAACCAGACACAAGCTGAAGTACTGGAGATCGGGACGGTGGAGCTGAAATTCACATCGGGGAACACTCTGACGCTTCAAGGTGTGAAGCATGTTCCAGTAATTGCTAAGAACCTGATCTCTGGAAGTCTGCTCTGCAACGCAGGCTTGAGGATGGACATCAATGCTGGCCAGTTGGTGATGTCCAAGAAGGGTACATTCTTCGGAAAAGCTTTCCAAACTGAAAGAATGTACAAGATTCAGCTTGTTGTAACCCAGCATGATAATATAAATGCAATCACTTTTTCTGATTATTCTCTTGAGTTGTGGCATAATAGGCTAGGACATGTTCATTGTAAAAGGATTAACAGAATGTCTAGTCTAGGACTTATCTCCAAGTGTGGGGGTAAGGTAGAGAAATGCGAAGTATGTGCTCAGACGAAGATCACAAGGAAACCCTTTCACAGGGTGCATCGAAGCATAGATCTTCTGGAGTTGGTTCACTCAGATATCTGTGACTTCAAATAATTCTCTACAAAGGCCGGGATGAAGTATTTCATTACTTTCATCGATGACTTCTCAAAGTATGCTTTCGTCTACTTGCTCAAGTCTAAAGACGAAGCATTCGAGAAGTTCAAGGAGTTCAGGGCCGAGGCTGAGCGGTAAACTGGACAACAACTTAAGAGGTTGAGGAGTGATCGAGGCAGGGAGTATCGATCTCATGAATTCTTATCATTCTGCAAAGAACATGGAATCATCAATGAGACAACGGCTCCGTACTCTCCTCAATCCAACGGAGTAGCAGAAAGGAAGAACAGAACGTTGACAGAGATGATGAACTCCATGCTGTTGACTGCGGGTCTTTCAAAGTGCTACTGGGGAGAAGCTGCACTAACGGCAACGTTCATTCTGAACAGATTGCCCTATGCAACTTCCGACATAACTCCTCATGAACTCTGGAAAGTCAGACCTAACTTGAATGTCATTCGAATGTAGGGGTGTCTGGCTTATGTGAAGCTCCCGGATCTGAAGATTCAGAAGCTGGGGACAAGGACTACGAAGGCGATCTTCTTGGGGTATGCCGAGAAGAGTGATGCTTGGAGATTTCTTGATATCGAGTCAAACCATATCATCGAATCTCGCGATGCTGAATACTTTGAAGACAAGTTTGCAAAACACAAGAATATTGTTCTCGCGGATCTTTCGGAGAATGATGAGGGTACAAAGCAGACATAAGTCTTTAATGAACCAGTAGTCCAAGATGAAGCTATCGTCAAGGAGACACCAGCTGAACCAGAACTCGCTGAGCTGTCAACTAAGCGAACGAGGAGGCCGAAAGACTTCGAAGATGACTTCGTCACCTATCATGTGGAAGCAGATCCGCTTAAATATGATGAGGCGATGAAGACCAGAGATGCTGTATTCTGGAAGGAGGCGATATACAACGAGATTGACTCAATCACCTCCAACAACACATGGGTATTGGTTGACCTGCCAGAAGGAGCAAGACCCATCGGATGCAAATGGATCTTCAAGAAGAAGATGAAAGCAGATGGAACCATTGACAAGTTCAAGGCCAGGCTAGTGGCCAAGGGGTTTGCTCAGAAGCAGGGGATCGACTACTTTGACACTTATGCTCCAGTAGCTCGGATGACAACCATCAGATTGTTAATTGCTCTAGCAGCAATACACAAGCTGGTGATACATCAGATGGATGTGAAAACGGTATTCCTTAATGGCGAGCTGACCGAAGAGATCTACATGCAACAATCAGAAGGTTTTGTCGTCAGAGGTCTGGAAGACAAAGTCTGCAAGTTGATGAAATCTCTGTATGGTTTGAAACAAGCTCCCAAAATATGGCATGAGAAGTTTGACAAGGTGATAAGGTCAAATGGCTACAGGGTCAGTGAAACAGACAAGTGTGTCTATACAAAGTTTGTTGACGGAAGAGGAGTAATCGTTTGTCTTTACGTGGACGACATGCTAATCCTAGGTACGGATTTAAGCTGCGTCACAGAGACAAAGAAATTCCTCTCGACCAAGTTCAGTATGAAGGACTTGGGGGATGCCGACGTAATCTTGGGGCTCAAGATCATCCGGACAGGCACTGGAATAGCGCTGTCACAATCTCATTATATTGAGAAGATGCTCACTCGCTACGGGTATCAAGATCTTCCTTTTATTGATACACCGTACCGGAGTGATCAGAAGCTGGAGCCAAATTCGAGGAAAAGCGTCAGGCAGTTAGAGTACGCTAGCGTCATCGGAAGCTTGATGTACGCTACTACTGCCACAAGGCCTGACATAGCTTTTGCAGTGGGAATGCTGAGTCGGTTCACTAGCAATCCAGGCGTTGAGCAATGGAAAGCTGTGAAGCGTGTTATGAGATATCTCAAGAAAACTCAGACATATACACTTTTCTACAGCGGAGATCCGTCAGTAGTGGAAGGCTTCAGTGATGCTAGCTGGTGTTCAGATATGGAGGGCGAGTATTCCACAGGTGGATTCGTATTCGCTATGGGCGGAGCTGCTATATCGTGGAAGTCGAAGAAACAGGCTATGTTATCTCGCTCCTCCATGGAATCTGAATTTTTTGCATTAGATGCTGCTGCAGATGAAGCAGAGTGGCTTCGGAAGCTCATGTATGATCTTCCAGTGGTTGGGGCTCAGATACCGACAATATCGATATACTGTGACAACTAGGCGGCAGCAGCAGTGGCATCAAATGACCTCTTCAACGGAAAGAAGAGGACTGTGCGATTGAAGCACAGGATAATACACGATCTCATCAAGAGGGGTATTATTGCAGTGATTGATGTTCGGAGTCAGGAGAACCTGGCGGATCCGTTCACCAAGGGCCTCAAGCGCCAGCTGGTCGATGACACAGCTTGTAAAATAGGCTTGAAGGCATTCTGATATTGTGTTATTACAATCCTACCATAAAGTTTTATGCTATTAGTTCAAAGAGAAATCTACTAGGCATCTAGCTTTTGGTTCAAGAGATGACTATTAACCAGAAGAATATCAGGAACGGTGGGTACTTGTCCTCTGTGACATGGAGAGGTTACGGACCTACAACCACTGTTGTCTACTGTTGTTTTCTGCGAAAAACGGATCCTATGGGAAGGTTGGCTTAAATGCCTTAATGAGTTCTCAGGCAGAGTGAATGCCTGGAGTGCTTTACAGGAAGCACGGTAGCGCAGCACTACAAGGAGTGTAACTCTATGCTATAGTGGGATAACTCCACCATGAGGTTCCCAGGTAGGGGTAATGCCTCGGCTTTGCAAGCCAAGTCACAGCGGAGTAGCACCGCAAATAGGCAGGTAGCCTAATGCTGTATGATAATCGTAATAAAGAGAGGTAGACAGCACTACAAAGAGGACGATGTCCTCATGTTACAGTGGCATGACACCACGAAGAGGTACCAGGTAGGGTAAAGCCTCGGCTTTATGAGCCATGTCATAGCGGCGTAACACCGCACGGAAGCGCAAGGCTTCATGCTGGGTAGTTTGGCACTACAAAGAGGCTTGTGACCTCATGCTACAGTAGTATGACACTACAATGAGGTACCCAGGTGGGGTAAAGCCTCGGCTTTAAGCCATGTCATAGCGGCGTAGCACCGCAAAGAAGCGCAATGCTTCATGCCATGACTATTTATAAAGAACTCACCTATAGTGTATGGACAGAGATATCAGGCCGTCTCTTGAGGGTAAACTTGTAGACACCCAAAAATTATACACTGAAACTAGACTGGCACAAGGCCTTCAATGTGCAGCCAGAAGCACAGTTGATGTCATTATGTGAGTAGGAAGAATTGCAGTTATGGTGCAGAATTTAAGGCTTAGTCCATTCTTGTATCATGTTGTTATTTAACCTATGCGGGAAGATTCAAGTCGTAGCGACATCTCTCCTAATGCATGATGGACAGTCACTGTGGGGAACGCTCAACCCATATATTGAGATAAGTGGGGGATTGTTGGTATTTTTGCCTTTGGACTAGAAAAGATAGTCCCACATCGGCTACACCAAATGGTGAGTATCTCAATATAATGCATTGCTTGTGTTGAGGTGTGCACATGAGGTGTAGTGGGGCACAAGTTTGTGCCATGTGGAAGTATTTTCCTAGAAGGAAAAAGGATTAAATCCAACAAGGATGCAAGTTAATTTTTGTTGTGCGGACTCGGACTCGGACACGGACTCCAGGATGTCTCGTGCATGCACGGGAGTGTTCGGGGGGTAGGCGTGGACTGGCACACTTCTATGCTGATTGTGGGATGATATAAAATATCAAACTCTATTTTTGAGTATTGGTATTTTAGTCCCACATCGAATAGGAGAAGAGGTGAAGTCTCAACTCCACTATATAAATAGAGCCCCTTGGCCTCCTTTGAAAGATGCACCAAGAAGAGAGTTGAGGGAGTCTGTTAAGTCCAGGAAGCCCGTTCAAGTCTCAAATATTGACTTACGAGCGTTCCAGTAGTTCTTCGTGAACTTGCTGGTTCCTGGAAGCTGTTCGTGATCGTGTGGGGCGAATAAAGCTTTAAGCAACGGTGGTTCATTCACCCCAGCATCTCATTCTCGCCTGTCATCGCTGCTGTTGCCTTTTACAGTAACTTCTTTTTAGAAGCTCTACTGCCGATAGTCGCTTGCACAAAGTCTTTTTAGATTTTTTGTGTATTACGTAGAATCTTTTTAGATCCTCGTAATTCAGAATGCTCCAGGATCTCTGTTGCACATCTTCTTTAAGGTGTTGCATTTAAAACGTTGTCTGTACAATTGTTTCAGTTTCAGAATTTTTTATCGAAAATTGTGCCTCGGCACTAACAATTTCGTTTCGGAAGAGAAAAAAAGAAGTGAAAAATCTGGAAGTGATCATCAACATGGTTCTAAAGTACTATGTGGTACAACTTGCAATTGCCAGTTTGACAGAGAAGTGTCACCTGACTGATCATTTAGTTAGCCGATAAAGCTTTAGATTCTAAAATGACAAACATGGACTGGTCTGAATCTTTGCCTAGGTGAAATCGCTCACTGCCTAAAACGACCAGACCAGGCCTGACCTGACTCGGGCCAAACTTAGACACATTAGGCACGTACGGTGGATCCATCCTAGTCGAATTCCTTGTCGAAATTTGTGATACTGACCTGCACACTGTCTATCGGTGTCACTATAGACATGCGGGAAAAGTGATATGATCCATGCAATTATACACACATGGATTACTGAAACTCGCTGCAAACATATAGTCATTAGTCAGTGTTGTGATGAGAACTTTGTTTAAGTTTTCTGAATCACTGCAAATGCAAGCAACGGGGGACTTCGATCTTGATTTGCTCGCGGTACGTAGTAGAATAACTGACAAGTATCTCGATGTGTTAGCTCAAGATGAAATTGCACCAGTTCATCCACTTGCAGGCATGCATGTGCCTCAAGAGTTTATGTTAACCAAACAATTAATACTGTCTTAATATCCACAAGCCTACAAGAATGGAATGTATGTTACGTAGAGGAACAATTCAATGTTTCATTGTCTCGCAGGCGACACATGCCCTCGATCGTGTGTGTTCTAATTCAACTATATCTTATAATCAAGGGCGAAGCAGAACTTAAAACGTCCTGATTTTTTTTTTTTAACAAATATTGTGTCAATATCTTCATGTTCATATCTCATCGTATTCATATTGTATCGTGTCTGGCCAATGTAGAACCGTGTCTCGGCCAAATGTCAAGGTGTTGGGTGGGCCGGACGGCCCGGTACCCGGCTCGAGCCCGGCCCGCTCAAACTCGGTCCGGACCGGCCCAACCGCCCGAGAATTCGTCCGGGCTGGGTTTTGCCCCCCGACCCATTAGCCCGGACCGGTCCGGCTCGGTCTGTACGAGGGTCCGGGCCGCTCAAAACCCCCTAGCCCGACCAAGCCGACCCGGACTGGTCGGGTCCAGGCCCGGTTGGCCCGGTTCGGTCCATTTCAATTTTGTTTTTAGCTGTTGGAGGCCAAAAGACCAAAATACCTCCGATTTAGTGGCTGTTTTCTGAATGTTAGAAGGGTATTTTGGTCATTTTGCTAAAAATGACCAAAATACCCTTATAATCACTCTTTTTTGGGGGTAAAATATGTCATTTTGTACCAAAAAAAAAAAAAAAATCCATAAATAGACCAAATTTTACAAAAATTATACACAACCATTTCTTTCCTCTCTTATAAAATATTGAAGCTAAGGAATTATCTGAAGATTGAACAACAAGTTTCTGGGTTTTGAAGTGCAACTTCCTGGAGGCCAAATTGAAGTGTTCTCTGGCTTTCAAATTCTGCGAATTTTTTTGGAGTTTCACATTTCTTCCCGAAATGTACCTTACAAGTTGTTTTAGTTTAGAGAATTTTTTTTACTTTTTTTGGATAATTTTTGAGTTTTTTGGGGACAATTTTGGACTTTTTATTCTCTCTCACTCTCTCTTTGGTATATAACATTTTTTACAAAATTAAATTTTAAAACTATGGATGTTACTGGTTCTAATCACCATTACGGAGATGATTCAGGACAAATTTTTACTTATTATAATAATTTATTTGAAAACAATCATATTCCAGATTCTGTGCCACATGTTAAAGACACGAATAAGACAGCTATACACAACTGTGTCTAGATGTTGCTCTCATTTCTTTCCAAGAGTCTTTCCTCTTTAGAATGTTACCGTTGTATATTTTCCTATTTTGCATTCATTGTAAAGTGTATAAATTAGGCTTACCTCTAATGAACAAATCATCAAAAATTGTTCAAATCTCTTTTGTTACATGATATCAGAGCTTTGGTTCTAACCTCTCTGTTAAGATCTTCACTGCAAACGAGGGCCGCAGTGCTTTGGTCCTCTCCTCCCTCCCCAGATCAATGACCAGCAGATCCCACTCCGCCGCCGCCAGATCTCCTCTCCCGACCCCAGATCCAACCTCTCGTCAGTTTCCTCTCTCATGCCACCGTCCTCAGGTTTGATTTTTGTAGTTTTTTCCTTTCCGTTCCTTCTGCAAAGAGGAAGAAAAGAGAACAGACAAGGAGGAAGAAAGGAGAATAGGCTATCTCTTTTTTCCTGTTCCTTTTGCTTTTCTCTCCCACCATCACGTGGAAGTGACAGCCTTTACAATTTTTTTCTTACCAATAGTACACGTGTACACAAAACCTGTCATTTTTTAGAGCTTTTGCCAAACCCACATGTGAACAATTGTCCTTTTGCTAAACTCAAAACACTGTAGAACCGTTGAGCACCTCTAGGGGAGGGGGATGAATAGAGTGTGTGCGTGTGTAGTAAAAAATAATCACCACTTAAAAATTAATAGATTATAAGTTATGGCAGGAATAAGAAACATTAAATTAAATATCAGTAAGAGATAGAAGATCAAACTCAGTGAACACTGCGATATATACTGGTTTCCTCTGAGAGGACTAATCCAGTCGCGAGTACTCTTACTTGCTGTTAATCCACTATTTGCAAGCTAAATTAGAGCTTGCCGTCTCTTTACAACATCGTGCTTGGCGACAAGTGCACGACCGACTTTGAAAATTGAAAAGTTTTCTAACTTGCAACTGTCACGACCCGCTCCCGAATAATCGAACACGAGTCGGATACGCCTAGCCTTCGTCGTTAGATACGACGAAGTAAGCTGTACCAATCTAGAAAAACTACAAGGCAAATATGAATCTGTACAATCACATCATCTATAAACGTTCCCAGAATCAAAGTACATGTCTAAGCATTATTACATTCATCCAGCAAAAGTAAGGTAAATGTAAAGTCTGACTATAGTCTCCAATACAATAAAAATCAAACAACTAAAGGTAAGGTAGCTAGGCCTCCTCGGCCTCTAGGTCATAAGCAACTCCAGCTGGCTCAACTACCTCGGCAGTCTCCCGCCCGTAGTACGTGTCACCGATAGCCTCCATCTCACCTGCAACATATCCAATCTCAGAAGCGAAAAAAGTACTATTCTAGGTAATGAACAAGAATATCATGCTATAAAATGAGTACAAGAGAACATGGAATGTAACTTACAGAAAAAGAACATGAAAGTACATGAACGTAAATACAGGAAGTACAGAAAATAAAGTACATGAAGTAAATCCTGAACATGAAGTACAAGACCTAACATGCGCAAAATATTTGAAATACAACTAGTATATGTGACCGGTTGGAGCAAGTACATGAAGCGCATGAATTGGATACGACTTAGGGCCCGCGTGCACGATAAGTGGCCTAAGCTATCCACATAATTTTCTGATCTCTGGGTTTGGTCACATAGCTAGTGTATTTTCCTTCCCCGACCGCAAGTAAGTACAAGACAAGAAGTACAAGAGTACAAGATAACGTGTTACATCGAGCCACAAGAAAAATACAGGAATAATGTAAATGAACATGAACCATATAATTTACTTGCCTTGCTCCGGGTAATCAAGGGTAGGTAAAAGAGCTGGATGTCCTCCTGTTAATAATTATAAGTTGGTTAAAATCTAAACAAGTTCTAGTTAGTTATTTTGTACTTATAACCATGTCTAACTATAAAGTATTTCTAAGATATACCAGTTGGCTAAGCTCCAAACAAGTATTTACTTCCATCTATATATACTAACTCTGTCTATTATGGTCAAGCACAAAATATACTAACTGAACCTTTAGATATAAGAGTGTAAATATGCATTTGATTATTTACTAGTATCCTTCATAAAATTTATCCACAGGCACAACAAGCATGGCTTAAAACCATTCTCACTATGCTCCGGCTCACATCAGTAGAACAGAAGCATGAAACCCCTTCAGGTTTATTCAATCTAACAGTACTTAATTTAACAATACTTCCAAAAGCTTAACATCCCAGCAAAATAATGTGATAGAGCTCTTTACTGCATCAAACTTAATTATTTTGAAATCAACAGCTACTCCAACCCCGGCACTTGTCAGTTCCTACATGACTTCCTCATATTTCTCCGTGTCCAGTCACCTCAAATCATCAGACACTCCTCATTGGACACGACAAAGCCTTGGACACTAAATCGACTGAATCACAAGCTCAACTGGACACGAACCAAAAGCTCGGACACAAACCAAAAGCTCGAACACGAACCAACTGGACATCATAGTCGAAATCAACTAATCGTCGATACAGATTAGGAAATAGAGACATGAAAGTAGAATGATTACCTGAGGAAATAAGAATCGAAGAAGACTCAGTCCCAAGAGATTGGATACTGCCTCTTCGTTCCAGAATGCAATATAAAATCCTGTGTGGCATTACAACAAACAAGTGGTGCTCAGGAAACAAAGTTATGAATCTGTATCTCTAATGATAATTCAAAACCCAAAAAATACGAGAATCGCATCTAGGATCACAAGGATCAAACTTCGATCAATAATACTCAATAAAGAGCTTAAAGAACTTCATGATTCAGAGACAAATCCCCACACAAAAGAAAACTCAACAAAAATTCAAAGAGGAATAGAATCAGAGACGTCTCACCTGAACTAGAGGTCGTAAATCAATTGAATAAGGCTTGATCAACTAGATCTCATCGATCGATCAGTGCTCGTCTGTCGAAGAGGATCGCTCGTATGTCGAAGATCAATCAAAGTCTGCCACCGCTCGTCGACGTCCATGATCTTGCCGTCGTCACTTTGTGAAGTAGACGTATCAACGATCGATCCAAATCTAGTTTGGACCAAGAAGGAAGTCGAAACCTCAATTCTATCAAGAACACCTTGAATTCATTCCACAACATGAACAAACTTGAGATCGACACTTACCAAATCGTCGCTGCCAAGAAGAAGGAGAAGAGGATCCGTTCGTGTACTACCGATCAGAGGAGAGCAGAGCACCCGCCGTTGATCCACTCCTCACGATGCCGATCGGGGGAACTCTCGTTGCCGTAGGAATCACTGGAACAGAGATGAAGGCATCGCCATCGAAGCTTCTTCAAAGAGATTAGGGTTCGTTTTAGGTAAGGAGTTGAAATTTAGAGAAAAAGGAAGAGTTGAAGAAGAGGAGTTTGTAACAGAAATGAATGGTGCTCAGAATAGATTTAATAGGCAGTTGGCCGATTGTTTACTTGATGCAAACGCCAAGTTAGTGCCCAAAATCTGTTGAGCTAGCAACATAATTTGATTCCTTTCTTCATTCAATTTTTTTTGAATGTGATAGGCTTCAAAGGGTTGGCTGGCCCAATTGATAAGGAGCTCAACTAATGGCCCACAAGTAGAAGCCCAACCCAAGATAGTAGTCCAAAGCAGAGGTTTAATAATCATGAAGAAAAAATCAAATTATTTAATAAGTAAAGGAAAATTCCTTAATTTCTCTTGGCTAAATATCTAAACATTTATTAGAAACTTAAATTTTATTTAAATCAGGGAGCGGGGTTACAACAACCTCTTTACAACTCTGTAAACCAAAGACTCTAAATCGAATAGAATATTTACTGGCTTTGGCTAAGAGTAGTATAGGTGAAATGTGAATGCTTTAGATCTCTGAAAAACACTTAGAAATAGATAGAAAGAAGAGTGAATGAGTGATTAGAAATGTGAAAATCCTTCTCCATATATAGTATTTTTTCTGACCGAACTCAGGCAGAATTCGGACTGAGTTCGGATGCTAAGATCTCGCAAGCGAACATTGGATGCATATTTGGAGGCAACATATTTTCAAAATGCTCGGACCGAACTCGGACAAAGTTCTATCCGAATTCTGTCTAAGCAGAATAGAATTTTTAGGGTCCAAATTGTATAGGATTTTTGGGCTGTTTGGATATGTAAAATTGAGATAAATAGGTAGGCTTTTTGGATAGGTGAACTAGAAATAACCTAAGCCAGTAATATTTCGATCGATCTTACATTTATATTTCCTAAACTCAATAAAAGTAAAATACAGAAGAAATATAAAAAGATTCGATCTGGATTTCGATACAATTGCTTTTGGATGATGACTCGAATGCTTTTTGTAGACACAGGATGTAGACGTAATATGTTCTTTGATATTGATTTTAGCAACCTGTAACTTTAGTAGCAGTTCATATATTTTGCGTATCGACTTAAGTTGTCGTTGATTATCAAAATCAGGTGTGACCATTTAGGCAATGGGCCAACAGTCTCCACTATTTTGATAATTGACAAACTTGAGTCTATACCAAAATATAACTAAAATGTAATATAACTTTGAAATAATATACCTGACTTGTTCATTGATTGATTTTTTTGTTGCAATCTTTTGGTATTGCTCTTCTCCCTCTTTGTCATGTACGCAAAATAAGTATCTCTCTCGTAATGTGTGAAGCCAATAATTTAACACAGACAAGGAAAGAAAAAAAAGACTAATAAGTCACAACATAGTAGAACTAGCAGCAGCAGTGGAATAAACTGAAAAACTCATATAGCATGAAATAAAACTGAAAGAAAGTACAACATAAATGCATAAAAGTCATAACTGAAAGAGTTTATGACTGCTAAAAACTACTAATAAAAAATCCAACTGTGAAAGTTTGGACTACTACAAAGTGCAACTATATAGATCATCACTAGCAAAAAAAATCTCAAAAACTCTAAACTGAAAGCCCAAATCACATCTGAGCATCATCATCATCGGCTGGAGCAGGTGGCTGAGGATCGAAGTAAGCAATAGTCGGATCAAAGTATCCGTAGGTAGTCGGATCATCGAACCTCGGTCCATCGAAGCCAATATGATGTATCATCGAAACATGAGCAATAGGATGATGCGCCAGACTCCAGTGCATATCAGCAATGCTGTTCCTCAATACCCGAGCCTATGAGGTATGACAGAACTCAGCATCGATATAACTTTGATGACATTGTCCAGAGAGTGACAAAATTATCAAAGCGCTGATAAAACTGCGAATCAAATCATAGAGCAGGAGCAGCAGGGACAGGATCAGGAGCGTCTGGGTTAGCCTGAGCCTCAACAGGAGCAACACCAGGTGGAGGTGGAGGTAGAGGATATTTTCTAGATCTAGTCAGCTCAGAAGATGACGAGAAAATAGGACACAAGGCAAGGTTGATCTCAAATCTCCTAAATATAGCTGCTAGATGCATGGGGTACAGAAGGTTACGTCCCACTCGTCTACAACCAATCATCAATGCCATGAAGGTCTTGGGGACAGAGAAAGGAACAACGAAGTGAATGTGGTGCTTGACAGACATCTCAAGAAAAATCTCATCGGTAGATCCTTTTTTAGGAAGCAAGGTAGAATAGATAAAACGATGCATCTCATAAAAGTTCTGATTAAGGTGCTCTGCGTATAACCTACCATTGCGAGGAACAGGGTTAGGATGACACATTGCAACCTTAAAGGAGTCAAGGGTCATGTCTTCGGGAAATTAGACTTTATGAATGTCAACTAACGCCTTGCCGATATCTGGCATATGAAAATACTCACTGAGGTCAGTCGAGTTGAATTCAATTTCATGTCCGACGACACATGAATAGATACTACCGTCAGGTTTGACTTGCATGTTGCAGTAAAACATATGTACGACATTATCATAGATGTCACTAGAGGTTTCAAAGAAATCCTGGAGACTAAGTCTATCAAAAGTGGAGGCATACTCCAAAAAAAGAGAGTAAAATTGGCGTATCATCCGGGACAAATTTTTCTGATAGCGAAAAGCGTCAAACCAAGAGTCCACTATTTCCAAACATGGAAATAAAGTCGAGTCAAATTCCTCTTCGTCAGTAGGGCGAGCTGGACTGAACACATTGACGGTTTGTATTCAGAGGTCGAAGATGAACCCGCCGCGGAATCTACTTTCTTCCTTTTATGGATTTTAGGAGCCATAGAATTGAAAAATGAGAAGAAAGGAGATATACCTTAACTAGAATGAAGAAAAGATGGAGAATGTCACCTTCTTGAGCTTCGTAGACCTAAGGAGGAAGGAGGAAGGAAGCTTGAAGGAGATGAAAACTAGGATTTTTGAGAGTTTTTGGTGCTCGAATGGAGGAAGGAGGAAGAAGGAGGGACTTTAAAGGGGTTAGGGCCGGCTGTGCTGCTCTAAAAATTTGAACTGAGACCAACCGAACTCGGTGCGAACTCGGTCCGAGTTCTGACAGAGTTTGGCCACTTGTATTCCCACTTCATTTTATGCATAATGAATAATAAATAGACTTAACAACCTTTAATTCTTTAATTCTTTAATTTAATAATATTCATTACTTTGGGTTAGCTGTAGGGGCCGGATTTCAGCTACCGGTAGTCCGAAGATACTTGATACCGTGTCGCTTAGACTTTTATGTCTTTTCGAAAAAAAGACCCTTTCGATTTGTACCAAAAATAACTTCAATTAATAAATATCAAAATCTTAAGTTATAAGAATCTTTATTAAACATATTGCATTATGAATCTGCAAATTCAAGTATGCCTAGTTCACGTCACAGATAATTGAAATAGTCTTCAGCTAGCGATTTTGTGAAAATATCTGCTAGTTGATGATCTGTGTCAATAAATTCTAAGCAAATATCTCTGTGTTGTTGGTAATCACGTAAAAAGTAATGATGTATCTCTATGTGCTTTGTGCGTGAGTGACAAACATGGTTCTTAGTC
This sequence comes from Iris pallida, assembly GCA_029216955.1. Lineage (NCBI taxonomy): Eukaryota > Viridiplantae > Streptophyta > Magnoliopsida > Asparagales > Iridaceae > Iris > Iris pallida. The sequence goes on along the minus strand of JANAVB010001599.1, from coordinate 325,130 downwards.
AATTTAATCGTGCTAGTGTTATCACAATATATGGAAATCTTAGAATAGTGCAGATTATAATCTTCTAGGGTTTGCTTCATCCACAAAATTTGAGCACAACAACGTCTTACGATGATATATTCAGCCTCCGTCGTTGACAACACTACAAAATTTTACTGCTTGCTAAACCGGAAGACTAAAGCTTTTCCTAGGAAATGACATATACATCTGGTACATTTACGGTCTGCTTTGCATCCTGTAAAATTCGTATCCTGCAAAATTCGCATCTTAATAATCGATTAGGTCAAAAGATGTGATTTTGGGATACCATAAGTCGACTGTAGAAGTTCTCTTAAGGTATCGAAAGATACGGTTAACGGTACAAAAGTGTGATTTCTTAGGATTAGCTTGATATCTAGCACATATACATATGCTAAATATGATATCAGGGTGACTAGCAGTTAAATATAATAAACTACCAATCATACATCGATACTTACGCTGGTCGACTGGTTTGCCACTTTCATCAATGTCAACCCGGGTTGATGTAGCCATTGGAGTTCTGATAGGCTTTACATTATTGAAGTGCTACTTCTTCAGTAAATCCTTCGTATACTTTGCTTGGTTGATTAATGTTCCTTATGAGTGTTGTTTAATCTGGAGTCCTAGGAAGTAGTTTAGCTCTCCCATCATACTCATTTCAAACTCACTCTGCATACACTTAGCAAATTTTTGATAAAGTTTTTTCATTAGTGGAACCGAATATTATGTCATCTACATAAATTTGTACAAGAAGAATAACATCATCTGAAGACTTGATAAATAAAGTAGTATCAACTCTTCCTTTGTAAAATCTATTTTCAAGTAGAAAGACACTTAGGCGTTCATATCAACCACGAGGTGCTTGTTTGAGTCCATAGAGTGCTTTCCTAAGTTTGAAGATGTGATCGAGTTTTTGAAAACCTTCAAAACCAAGGGGTTGTTTCACAAAAACTTTTTCTTTCAAAAATCTATTTAAAAATATACTCTTCACGTCCATTTGAAATGTCGGATGGTTGCCTAGAGTATCGGTTGGTTGCCTAGAATATCGGTTGGTTGTCCAGAATATCGTTTAGTTGCCTAGAATGTTGGTTGGTTGCTTAAGTTTCAGATTGGTTGGCTATGTTCTTCATATGTCCGTGTTGGGAATAAGTTCATAAGATTGGGGTGGTGTACCTGTCCCTAAGTTGGTCAGACCATAGAGTTGCCCTATGATGAGAATTGGTTGCCTCTAAGATAAGAGATAAGTATGTCCCTGATAGCTATCCATCTCATATGAGTTAGCTGAATGTCTGGTTTAGCATAGATTAGCTGACCGTAGAGACTTGACTGTATGCTAAGTTGACTGTTGGAAAACCGTAGGATGTCCCTATTGATGTTGCATGTGTATAGTCAGAATGAGTACGATGTGTCGGAAGGTAGGCTTCAGAATGGAATGGATATTTGGGAAATTCGGTGTTATAATGTTGGATGGGATGACGGATCATGTTGGTTTCGAAAATTTGGTTGCCTTTGTTGGAATGATGGAGATTGTTAGAAATGGTTGGATATTTGGTTGATTAATATTGATTGAGCTGCGTAAATTGATGGTAGTGCCTTAAGACAGTTGGGATAATTTTATTGATCAGACCAGAATTGAGAATGAGTGTAACGACGGAATTGGGTAGTACATGTAGCCGAGATCAGCGAGAGTGAATGTGAATAGAAATGACCCTCGGGATTAATATTGTTGGATATAAGAGTTGCTTATGCGAGAGGATAACATGTTGGCTTGATCAATACAAGAAAATGTTTGAGTACAGCGAGAAATGTTACTAGAGTGGAAGATGGTACACTTTGATAGATGAATCATGATCGAGAAAGTTACGAGTTGCAAACAAAGTGTATGGATGCGAATGATGACGAGTACAAGATTTGGCCGATGAGTATCGAGGTATCGAAATAAAATGTGGCAATAGAATTTATCAATTTAGTGGCCTAAATGATGATGGACTTAAAAGGAATAATGGATACATCTAAGTCGGAATACTTTGGAAAATGTCTTGAGTTTGAATTGGCAACATCTATTGTGTTATCAGTTGGTTGGAATATTGAATAAATAAGTGGGATTATACGAGATGCTCAAAAAGAATTACTGATGTTCAGAAAGGAAGTTACACCGTAGCTCGTTCGTTTTCTCTATCGCTGAACTTGGCTGAAGTGCATGTATTTCGGGGACGCGTAAAATATGTGTATGATTCCAATTAAGTGGTATGCTGAATTAAAACGTAGCCACGGGGAGGATTATCATGTGCTAAGGTAAACTATTTTGAATCAATTGAGATGCTGTAACGAGACGGTACATTACTTGAGATCAATCGGAACATTGCGGAGAAATATTAAATAGTGCAAGCTGATCGTTGAGAAGTTTCATGAAAAGTTGGTTGAAGTTTTGGGGATGAGTTTTGTTTTAAGTTTCGAGGATGAAACTTTTTCTGAGTGGTATATATTGTAGTGTCCCGACCCGCAAGATGTCTTATGATGGATGGTTGGTTCGATAAAGCCTTGTTGGACTTAGGATTGTGCAAGGGATCGCTTGGAAGGCTATGCGATCATGGCAGGAATCGTCCTATGAATGTGAGTAGTGTTGAACCCTTCAAAGATCCTTTAGCTTTACGCTTAAAATAAAGGATAGAGTGTTATGTTTCTTATTGTGTTGCTCAATAACACCTTGAATTTGGAAAGATAATGAAAGATAATAATCACCTGAACATAAACTGTTGTGGCTAAATAAATTGTATGCTTGTACGATATTACGATGAATTACATGACAGGTGAAGGCAAAGTCCCAAATACTTGGGCGGTGAGTATATCGAGTTTTAGCTCAATGAATAGATGGCAAAATAGATGTTGAGACCCAAGAACTGGGCAGTGAGTATGCTTAATTTGTATTCGAATGAAGATATGATAAATAGATGCTAAGTCCCAGGAATTGGGCGGTGAGTACACTGAGTTTGGTTGGAAGGATGTATGGTATTAAAGATGTGGTAAAAGGGATTGGGTAACAACATTCTATTATCCCGTCGCCGATGTAGAATGTTGGTTGCGCCAAGACCCTGGAAAGATGGCAAGATGGCTAGATGGCAAGATTGCAATATGAATGAGAATGGTGGCTGAATTACTTAGTTTTTCTTATCATGCATTATATGTTTTCTTCTTAGATAAGTTGCATATAGTTGCATGGTCATGGACAACTTGTCGACAAGGTGGTTTCTCGAACGGTATTCCTGGGCCATGGAACCCGGTTCGTCCTGGGGGAAACCAATGCTGAAGTAGTAGCAGTGCTGAAGTAGTTTCACAGTATACATGACTTACAGTGGGGCTAGCTACCTGCACTGGCAAGGACGCTGTATACCTGTAAGTCGGTCCAAGATGGCGTGTCGCCAGTGACCTTCATATAGATAGGTCTGGTGCTAATGATGTCTTATGCAGGCAGAGTAAGTTATTACTCAAATACAGGGAAGGATGTCGGCTGTTGGTAAGAATCACCTGAACGGTGATATTTATATTGAATCATGACATTGTTCCTAACAATGTCTTATGCAGGTAGAGTAAGTATTATAAATGTACAGGGATGGCTACACGATAGTAGGTAAGAATCACCAAAGGGTGATAACAGTATGCTTTAAATTATATTGGCTATGAGATTGGCATGCTTTACTTTTTGTCGGCTATAACATAAAATTGACCCTAAGACAACGAGAAAGACCACTGTTAATAATGTTCTGTAACATGATTACTTAGTGTTGTCTTCTTAGGTGAGTTGGGACAGCACCGCTCGCCGGTACATTGATGATATACTGACCCACATTGTGGGCAATATTATAGGTGTTTGCTTGGGGGAAATCCTTTGATCAGTGCTTGGCATCGATGAATCGGATAGGTGTGCAGAAGCTCTTCTTTCAAGACGATGTCTTCTGCTATACGGGACATAATGTATGGAATAGTGTAATTCAGTTGTACCAGTGAGATTGTAGCCATATTGGCAAGTTCATTGTAAAAAAGTCGGTATATTCAGTTGTAGCCCAAAAGTCAAGTGTATACATTCAGTTGGTTATTCAAGAGTCTTGTAATTAATTGTAGACTCTGTATTCCGCTGCAAGTCTTGTAATCCATTATGATTATCAATAAAGAGATACATTTCTTTATATCTTATGTGACTTCAAATTACCTGCTTGTTTTTGCTGCGTTATCGATGTTTTCTGAGAAATACCAGGAACTGTAATGGTTTTGCCTTGTACAAGTACAATCTAGACTTGTACGACATCACGCCCAGTGGCTAGTTTTCGATCCTCCGGGATCGGGGCATGACAGAGCGTCTCTGGATGATATGGCAAGAATTTTCAAGATTTGAACATTGCTGTTAGATCTTCCACAGGGCTAGCTCTCCTTGGTAGCAGTATCTTTAGATGATTTGGATTTAATCTGTGCATCTTCATCATCATTGTCGCTAAATCTGTGACTAATGAGCTCATCAAAGATAATGTCAATAGATTCTTCAACGATCATGGATCTTTTATTAAAAACTCTATAACCCTTACTCTTAGCAGCATATCTGAGAAATATCTCTTCATCTGCTTTGGAGTTGAACTTACCCAAGTTATCTTTGGTGTTCAGGATAAGCAGTAACATCCAAAAACTTTAAAATAAAAAATATTTGAAATCCTTCTAAACCATATCTCATATGCTGTTTTCTTCGAGATAAGTCGAATCAACACCCTATTTAATACATGACAGGCTATACTAACAGCTTCTGCCCAAAAATATTTAGGAAGATTATGCTGATTCAACATGACTCTAGCCGTCTCGCTTAGAGTATGATTCTTCCGCTCCATAACACTATTCTGTTGGAGAGTTCTAGGAGAAAAAAACTCATGGTAATATCCACTATCATCATAAAACTTTTTGAAATTAGCATTTAGGAATTCTCTACCATGATCACTTCAGATATGAGTTATCATAAAGCCTTTTTCGTTTTGTACCTTTTTATAAAATATCTAAAATTTAAAAATAGCATCACTTTTATTTGATAAAAAGTAAACTATGTATAACGAGAGAAATCATCAACAATCACAAAGGCGTAGAGCCTACCGCCAAGACTAGTGACTCTACTAGTACCAAATAAATTTATATAAATTAACTGCAAGGGTCTAGAAGTACTTACAGCGTTGATATATTTAAAAGTTGACCTAGTTGCCTTGTTCTTTTCACAGTCAGCACATACCATATCTCTCTTGAATGTGATTTCGGGGAGTCCTTTTACCAACTTTTTGGTACATAGTCGTGACATAGTATCCATATTGGCATGTCCTAGCCTCATGTGCCATAGCCAACTTTTATCTTGATTTGCTACTAGGCACCTTCCTACATTGTTAGTACTTTTTAAAAAGAAAACATAAATATTGTCTTTCCTAATCCCTTCATATACGGGATAACTAGATGACATTTCATATATAGAGCATTTGTCCCGTAACTAGGCAAACGTATTTTATTACTGGGTAAGGAGATATACCAACAGTGTTATTTCTAATTATATCACCTCTCAAGTTATTTTTGAAGGAAACATATCATTCTTTCTTCATCGATAGCATCGCGAACAAGGATGCATCACCAATCATGTGTCGTGAACATCCGTTATCGATGATCCACTTGCTTCTAGCATGAGAAGGTTGAGGGTTCCACCTACAGAATGAGTAGATGAATCCTTTGGTACCCATTTCTTGAAGGGTCCATTTTGATTAGTTCTAGATATCCAAACAAGTGTGTGATTGTCAACAAATTTTCTTGCTAGACAATACTGTGATATGTGTCCGTGAGTACGACAGTACGTACAAGTAAGTTTTAAAAAAGTGCTATTTGTTTCTGTGTTGACATGCATTTATCTTCTTTAAAAACTTATAAGTGAAAGCATAATTATGATTAACATGTTGCTTGCGTGCTTTCTGTGGTTTAGTCCTCTTAGTCGTATGTCTAGTATTAGGACTAACCTTAGACTGTGTCACATGAATGGCTTGTTTGCCTAACTTGATCTCTAACTTTTTAGAGACCACACAAGACTCCTCATATTTGGCAGTTATATCAACGAGTCTTTGCTCTGTGACTAAGTGTCTCTTCTTCTTTATGACATAAAGCTCTTGTATTTTGATATAGTCTCTTTTTTCTTTTCGATGGTGAGGATAGCCTCATAATAGTCTACTTTAAGCTTGGCTATCTCATCCGTGTTACCGATAGCAGATGTCTCTATAATGTCTTCAAGAAGATTAAACAATCTTGCTACTTCGGTTGTGCATGTCTTAACCTCTTTGCAAGATTTCTTGTACGTGTCTAACACATTTCTGTGTTCTTCAAGTAGTTCGCTAAAGGCAGTCTCTAATTCATCGAAAGTAAAGTCATCATACAGAGGGTTAGATGATACCTTATCGAATGCCATAAGACAGACATTAGCAGTGCTGCAAGGTCTGTCCTCTTCCTCTAATTTACTGGCATCACTTTCGTTCCAGATGCTTGTGTTTGCATACTTTTGACCTGTTGTAGCTTTCCTGCTTGATCTTGATCTATCATATGGACTGCTTTTCTTTGACAGTGGACAGTCCTTCTTCATATGCCCTGACTTCTTGCATCCAAAGCATATTATTTCTTCTTTATTGCTTTCGTGAACGTCTTTCTCCTTTCGGTTTGATCTTTCAAACTTTAAGAATTTTCTAAAGTTTCTTACTAGCAGGGCTTGCTCATCACCATTTGATGATTCTTCGTCAGAATTATTGTTTACAACTCTTTTGGCTTGTACTTTGAAGGCGATAGATTTTTTCTTGGGGGTTGCTTCTTTAAATTCTTGCAAGTCTAACTCATGGGTCATTAGCTTGCCCATAAGTGTTTCTAGAGTCATTATGGTGAGATCGTTTCCTTCAATGATTGCAGTTCCCTTTGAGTTCCAATTCTTGGTTAGAGACCGTAGCACCTTTCCGATCTTCTCATGGTTACTGTAATCCTTACCAAGAGATTGCAAATGATTAGTAATATCTAAAAAATGAGTAAACATTTGTATAATTGACTCGTCGGATTTTATCTTAAATGATTCATATTCTTGTGTTAGTCTACTGATTTTGGATTCCTTCACTTGGGAAGTACCTTCATCAGTTATCTCAAGAAGTCTCCAAATATTATGAGACGTAGTATATGAAGAAACATGATTAAACTTCATCTTGTCAATTATATCGAATAGTGCATTGATGGCACGTGCATCAGACTAGCCTGTGTCGTTTCTTCGTCTGTGTATTTGTCGTGTGGCTTGTCTACATGTATACCTTCAATCACTATTGGTGTCGGTTTCTTATAATCGTCAATTACTATAGACCAAAGATCAAAGTCAAAAGACTTTAGAAAGAAACTCATTCGTGTTTTCAATAAGTGTAGTTTGTTCCATCAAATAGCGGGGGTCTAATTGTGGATTGTCATTCACCGTTGAATATTGATTTCACGACTGCCATATATACTTTCTAGAGTATTATATAAGAATATAACCCACTTTGATACAAATTGTAGGACCGTTGAACACCTCTAGAGGGGAATGAATAGAGTGTGTGCGTGTGCAACAAAAAATAATCACTACTTAAAAATTAACAGATTATAAGTTATGGCAGGAATAAGAGACAGTAAATTAAATAGCAGTAAGAGATAGAATATCAAACTCGGTGAACACCGCGATATATACTGATTTTTCTCTGAGAGGACTAATCCAGTCGTGAGTACTCTTGCCTGCTGTTAGTCCACTATTTGCAAGCTAAGTGAGAGCTTGCCGTCTCTTTACAACACCGTGCTTTGCGAAAAGTGCACGATCGACTTCACAACACCATGCTTGGTGACGAGCGCACGACTGACTCCGAAAACTGAGAAGTTTTTGACTTGCAACCTTTTTACAACTCTGTAAACCAAAGGCTCTAAATCGAACAGAATGTTTACTGACTTTGGCTAGGAGTAGTATAGGTGAAATATGGAAGTTTTGCATCTCTGAAAAATACTTATAAATAGATAGAGAGACGAGTGAATGAGTGATTAGAAATGTGAAAATTCTTCTCTGTTTATAGTGTCTTTCCTGACTGAACTCGGGCATAATTTGGACTGAGTTCGGATGCTAAGATCTTGCAAAAGAACATTGGATGCAGATTTGGAGGCAACATATTTTCAAAATTCTCGGACCGAACTCGGCCAGAGTTCTATCTGAATTCTGTCTAAGCAAAATTGAATTTTTGGGGTCCAAATTGCGTAGGCTTTTTGGGTTGTTTGGATACGTAGAATTGATATAAGTAGGTAGGCTTTTTGGGTAGATAGACTAGAAATAACCTAAGCCAATAATATCCTGATCGATCTTACATTTATATTTTCTAAACTCAATAAAAGTAAAATAGGGAAGAAATATAAAAAGTCTCTATCTGAATTTTGATACAATTGCTTTTGGATGATGACTTGAATGCTCTTTGTAGACGCAGGATGTAGACGTTGTACGTTCTTTGATATTGATTTTAGCAACCTGTAACTTAAGTAGCAGTTCGTATATTTTTGCGTATCGAATTAAGTTGTTGTTGATTATCAAAATCAAGTGTGACCATTTAGGCAATGGGCCAACAGACACTTGAGTAAATACTAAGGGACTACACATAGACTGAAGACATACTAACTTTTTTCTTCTTTTTCTTTTTTCTTTTTTTGCTTGTTTCTTTTATCAAGTAAGACTTTTTCACCTGTCAACTATCCCATTCAATACTGGTGTGTTTTTTTTATAATCTTTCTGTCTGACTTTTTGTTTTCTTGTCTATTAATAGGAAATGGCATCTGAACACACATCGGTCCAGCCAATTTCTAATAAATTGGAAGGCAACAACTATAGTCATTGGACTTTTCTTATACAAAGTTTTCTAAAAGGAAAGGGTTTATGGAAATACATTATCGGTAGTTAATCTTGTCCTGATGCAAAAGATGCCAAATTTATCGATTGGAAAATTAACAATAACAAAATCCTCACTTGGATTGCAAATACTGTTATTCCATCAATTAGTATGCATCTTGCTAGATTCGAAACAACAAAAGAATCTTGGGATTTTTTAGCACATAGGTATATCCAAACCAATTGTGCTAAAAAATATAAGCTGGAACATGATATATGTTCATTGAAACAACAAAAGCATCAGTCAATTTTAGACTTTTACTTAGAGATGTCAATTATTTGGGATCAAATGGCTCTTATGGAGAATCAAGATTGGTTCAAATTCCGTGAAGAATGAAGATTGGTTCAACTTTTGATGGCTCCTCGCGATGAGTTTGAAACCATTAGAGCATCCATTCTTCACAGGGCACCTCTTCCTACAGTTGATGTTGCACTCTCAGAACTAATATCTGAGGAGACTCGTAAAGGTATTATTTCAAATACAAACCCTTCAGTATTTGTTGCCTCTCCTTGCCAAAACACAAGTTTTTGGAAGGTAAATTCGAACAAAAACTTTTTTCGTGACTTATCAAAGGTACAGTGCAACTACTATAAAGAATTTGGACACATGGTCAACAATTGCACTTCCTCGACATCGAGAAACATGCGAGAAAGAAAGAGATCTACTAGTACTTCTATGGCAACCTCTGTGCCTTCTATAGCAGCCTCTGTGCCACCATCCGTAGAACATAGTATTCTATCTGTTGCTGATATTCAAGAAATGATCCAACAAGCTCTTTCTATTGGTAACAAGTCCATTATCGCCTCCGCATTATTAGTCTCTTCAGGTATATACTCTACTACCTGGTTTCTTGACTCTTGTGCATCAAACCATATAACTTATAATTCAAATATATATTTCAAATTTACTCCTCTTTTCTCATCTCATATAATCTATACTGCTGATGGTACTACTATTAATGCAAGTCATATTGGCTCCATTCAAACAACTAATAACCTGACTATTTCAGATGTTTATCTTGTACCAAAATATCAATGAATCTTATATCTGTTGGACAATTATTTGATCAAGGATTTGAGACTAACTTTTCATCTTTTGGTTGTGTCATTCAGGACCGCTCAACGGGGAAGCAAGTCGGGACATTTCGTAAAGTTGGTCGCCTTTTTATTCTGGACAAACTTCACATCTCATCCGCCATTGGTACCTCATTTATTGTTCCAACCATTTCTTCATCTCCTTTCATGTTTTGGCACTCCAAATTGGGTCATGTTTCTTTCTTCCGACTTCGATATATGATGAATAAAGGACTGTTGGGCTCTGTCCATTCAGATAAAGAACCTTATTGTGCTGCTTGTAAATTAGCTAAACAACCAGTCTTCCTTTTAATAACAGTACAACTTCTTCTTCATAACCTTTTGATCTTTTGCATTCAGATGTTTGGAGAAAAGCACCAATAAAGTCCAAAGGAGGTGCCCAATATTATGTACTTTTTGTTGATGACTATTCTCGCTATACATGGACATATTTATTACATTCTCGGACAGATTTTCTTAAAGTATATATTGAATTTTGCACAATGATCAAAACACAGTTTTCAAAAACTATTAAATTTTTTTAGGTTGGACTGTGAAGGCGAATATATATCAAAATATTTTCTTGACTTTTTGACATCTCAAGGGACCCTTCCTCAATTATCATGTACTGAAATATCTGAACAAAACAGTGTAGCAGAACGAAAACACCGTCATATTATAGAAACCGCTCATACTTTACTTCTCTAATCCTTAGTTACCCATACTTTTTGGGGAAAATCTGTTCACACTTCTACTTATATCATAAATCGTATCCCTTCTACAGTCACTAACGGGATATCCTCCTTTGAACGCCTTTATCAGACCCCTCCTGACTACTCAGAACTTCGAGTCTTTGGCTCTACCTGTTTTGTCCTTCTTTCCAAAAGAGAACGGGATAAACTCAGCAAGAAAACTACCATGTGCATTTTTTTAGGCTACTGTATTCAACAAAAAGGTTATAGATGTTTGATCCATCTTTTCAAAAACTTTGTCTCTCGGCATGTTATATTTTGGGAGAAGATATCCTTTTACTTACTCCTAAAATATCAGACAAATGTCTCTGACTCACATCAATTTCATGATCCTCTTATTGATTCACCACCTGAAATTTCTGAACAAACATCACCACAAAATCATCCTACACAATGTACTGAACCTGCCAGAGCACCACCATCAAACCATATTGACATTATCTCTCCAGAGAATAATCCAACAATTGTTGATCTCGTCCCTCCGGAAACTGATCTAGTCTCCTTAATTTCAACTCGACCTGTTTGTGACAAACACCAACCAGCTTATCTGATAGATTTTTACTACTATTTGTATGCTCTTTTATCTCTTCATGAACCAACAACCTATCGTGAGGCTTCTTCTGACCCACTTTGGCAACAAGCCATGACAGAAGAGCTAACTGCTCTATAAGATACTAATACATGGGATCTTGTAGATCTTCCTCCTAGTAAATCTGTTGTACAGTGTAAATGGATTTACAAGATTAAGACAAAATTTGATGGTTCTGTTGATCGATACAAGGCCCGTCTAGTTGCAAAAGGTTTTACCCAAGAGTATGGTATTGACTATGAAGAAACTTTTGTCCCTGTTGCTCGTATGACCACTATACGAACATTAATTGTTGTTGCTTCTATTCATCAATGAAAACTATATCAAATGGATGTTAAAAATACGTTTCTTCATGGCGACCTTCAAGAGGAAGTTTATATGAAACCACCCCTCTGGTCTCCCACATTCTCCTCATCAGGTTTGTAAACTTCTTCGTGCATTATACGGTCTCAAGCAAGCCCCTCGAGCTTGGTTTAAATTTTTTTTTGTACTACCATCATTAACTATGGTTTCAGCCAGATTACACATGATTCTGCTATGTTCTTTCGCTCATCTAGTGAAGGCATTGTTATTCTTGTTATATACATAGATGATATGGTCATTACTGGTAATGATTTAAAATGTATTCATGCTTTAAAGTTACACTTAAACACCTGTTTTGAGATAAAAGATTTAGGTGCTCTCCGTTACTTTCTTGGGTTTGAGGTTGATCACTCTTCTAATGGTTATTTTCTTTCTCAAGTAAAGTATGCATCTGAAATACTTCTTCGTACAGGTTTAACTGATACTAAGACTGCAGATACTCCTCTTGAATTGAATGTCAAGCTTCATGCATCTGACGACACCTTAATCTGTGATCCTACTACATACCGCCAGGTTGTAGGCAGTCTTAATTATCTTACTATCACTAGACCAGACATTAGTCATGCCGTTCATATAGTAAGTCAATTTATGTCTTCACCTCGCTCTACTCATTATGCAGCTGTTCTTCGAATCTTGCGATACTTGAAAGGGACTTTGTATCAAGGACTATACTTATCCTCTACCTCCACGCTTACTCTTCGTGCTTATTCTGATTTAGATTGGGTGGGAGATATCACAGATCGCCGTTCTACCACTGGCTTTTGCATATTTCTTGGTGATTCTCTTATTTCTTGGAAAAGCAAGAAGCAAACAATAGTTGCCTGCTCAAGTGCTGAAGCGGAATATAGAGCTCTCGCCCACACTACATCAGAGATTATTTGGCTATGCTGGCTTCTTTAAGACATGGGTGTTGACTTTTCTCATCTACTCCTCTGTTTTGTGATAGCAAGAGTCTATTCAAATAGCTCATAATGATGTTTTTCACGAGCGCACCAAACACATTGAAGTTGACTGTCATTTTGTCAGGGATCATTTTACAAAAAGAACCATTCACCTTTCCTATATTTTTTCATAAGCTCAAATTGCAGATTTTTTTACAAAGTCACACCCCTTGTCCTGGTTCAATTTTCTAGTATCCAAACTCCATATGTTTTCTAAAGCATCTTGAGTTTGAGGGGGAGGGGGTGTTAGAGACATGAATAAGACTACTATACACAACCGTGTCTAGCTGTTGCTGTCATTCCTTTCCAAGAGGCTTTCCTCTTTAGAATGTTATCGTTGTATATTTTTCTATTTTGCATTCATTGTAAAGTGTATAAATTAGGCTTACCTCTAATGAATAAATCATCATAAATTGTTCAAATCTCTTTTTTACACCATAGACACAAATATCACATCCTGAAGTAAGGAGCATGGCTACAAATATTATAACTAGAGAGAAATCAGTTTTATGGCAATACTATGAAAAAATATGTCACTGATAGTGAGGGCACACCAGTTTTAGATTTCAAAAATCAAAAACCAATGACTAAATGTGCAAAGTGTAAGAAATATAGAAAAATATTTAAGTGAAAAAAGAACGATGACACGGGCACATTGAAAAGACACTATAACACTTGTCATGGTAAAGACACACTACAAGCCAGGCAGTCACAGATAAGCATCGATTCACAAGGATCTTCTGTAGGTAATTTTATTTATTTTGATGCTCGTAACAAAATCGAGCTAACAAAAATTTTCATTTGTGATGAACTATCTTTCACATTCGACAAGAGTGATTGGTATTATAAGTATGCTAGTGGTCTCTTAACCTATGTTTTAATAAAGTTTCTAGATTGACTAGTAGATCGGAGGCTATCAAACTCTTTCAAAAGAAAATGACAGCTTTGAAGCAAAGTTTCGTAAATGTTAGTAAGTTTTCTCTAATTTCTGATATATGGACTAGGACTACAAAACAAAACTATACTTTTATTTGCATTATATAGATCCAAAGTGGATGTTGCAAAAATGTATTATTTGTCTACGGTCTTTGGAATTTCCACATACCGGTTCTGTAATTGGTGGCTCCATCATGCAATTTTTACGTGAATACGATATTCACAATAATTTTTTTTTCCATTTCTCTTGATAATGCTAGTAGTAACACTTCTTTTATTAGTATTTTAAGTTCACAATTTTTACTTATAGTATAAGGACGACTGTTTCATGTTAGATGTGCTTGCCATATTATTAATTTAGTTGTACAAGAATATCTTCAATTTTTTCATGCAAATTTACAAACTCTTAGATTATGTATACAAAGTTTAAACCAGTTTGCAAGTAGACAACAAGCTTTCAAAACTTTACGTGCACAATATGGTATAACTTTTAGAAGATTTGTTAAGGATGCACCGCATAAATGGAATTCTACATATTTAATGTTGAAATCTTGCATTGGATTTAAAGATGTTATTACTCATTATTGTAATGTTAATCCAAGTTTTGATTATCAAGTTACTGAAAATGATTGGTTAATTGCTATTTTTATTTATGAATTTTTAGAATTATTTTACAATGCTACATGTACTTTATATGGCGTTTATTATCCAACTTCTTCACTAGCGTTAACAGAAATTATTGACATGTCTCATTTATTTTTTAAATATAGAAATATTTTCGGTTTTGATTATGTTCTTTCGAAAATGGAAACAAAATTTTGAAAATATTGGGGTACAATACCTCTTATATTGTTTGGCTTTGATTTTTTATCAGAAGATCAAATTAGATGGCCTATTTTGGTAGATAATTTTCATGAAAATATGAATGTAGATGTAAGTAAATTAAAAGTAGAGATTAAAGATGTTTTAGATTCTTTAATTACTTCGTATGAAGAACGAGTTGTATCGGCCCAACCTGGTACGACCTTTCAAGTTTGTAGTAGTAGCTCAAGTCTTATGGCTAAATTATATCACATTCCGCCAACGTACTGCAAAGGAAGAAACAAAAACAATCTTCCATACCAACTCAGGAATTATCATTATATTTAAATTCTTATGAAGAATATGATAAAATTCCAACTCATTTTTCCATTTTAGAATGGTGGAAAAGATATGAAAAACGTACCATTTTCTTCTATATCACGTGATATACTAATGATCCCGATGTCCACGGTAGCACCGAAATATTATTTTAGTGCAGGTACAAGGATACTGAGCAAGAAGAAGAGTAGGATGTTGCATGATATTTTGGAAGCTTGCGTTTGCGTTCAAGACTGGGTTCATGTGGAAGAACGATCCCAAAACTTAAAGAGATGAAAATGCCGACATTAGTAAACTAGACTTCGAGTCTCTTAACTTGGAGGACAACAATGAAGGAGGAGCCGAGCAAAAGAGACGGACGAAGGACGACGAAGACAAAAAAAGACTTGTACATTTTTCTACAATTTAGTTGACATTAATAAATTTATGTTACAATTTAGTTGTCCAAAAATAAAAAATTGCCCAAATTTGTATATTAATTTATGTTGATATTAATAAAATTTTTCAGTTTTTATCTCTTACATTTTATTAGAATTAACATTTCTGTTTTTATGAATTTTTTTTGGAGTTTTTCTAACTCAAACCGGGCCGTCCGGTTTAGCCCGACCCTACCAAATCGGACCCCGGGTCCGGGCTGGGTTCAGCTGCCCCCTTTCCGGGTTAGCCCGACCCGGATCGGGCCCGATCAAATTCGATTTGATCTGGACCCGGCCCGGCCACCCAACACCTTGACTTAGCTGTCATTCATCATTCATGTGCTCATGGAGAATGACAGCTAAAAAAATTACTCAAACACTTGGATACCCAATTAAAATGTCACTTCTTGCGAGTTGAGCAAAGTTATCTAATATTATAAAGGAAAATGCTAAGTCTACAATCAAAAATTGTTTAAAACCTTTTTACAACCTCTCTCTTCCATCCCTTATACATGAATCCCATCGGATTCCACCTCCCCTCTCATCCCTCTGTTATACGGGCTCAATCCAACCTCACGACTTTTTTTCCTCCTCCAATCGAAATTCGACACATGACGATTATAAAAAAATTGTTAAGTATTTGGTTATAGTCATAGCAAAGCTCTATTATAAATCTAGCTACTATGGTACGTAGCTTAAAGTTCTCTAATATAAATCTAGCTAGCATTGGTTGTTAACTCCGTGCAGGGATACATATGGGTTGTTCTTGCCTAATTAATTACTAGGCCTCAAATATCAAGTTTGATTCTTGTATTGTCGACCCCCTCGCATAATATTACATTTTATATAGTGCACATACATTCCCTCACCATGCATGCTACATTTTTTTTATACCTATCGTATTTTATAGTGCGCGCGCGCACACACACACACACACACACAAACAGTCATGTACATACACACGCACATTTTCTTTTATGGAAATAAAAAATTAGAATTTCTGCCCCTTTTTTTAACATTTTGGTAAAATAAAAAAACATTTTAAAAAATTATTTGATTTATTGCTTGGTGCAGAAAGAAAAAAATATAAATGTTCTAATAATATTCTTATATTTTAAAATAAAATAATATCGTACAAATTTAAAAGTAATTGGTAAAATAGGTAATAATACATTTGAGCATGAGTATCGTCATCTTAAATTTTCATAATAAATATTAAAAAAATAGAAGAAAAAATTAATTACATGGATTCTTAGAGGAATCATCTTCTTTTATTTTCCCCCTCTCTGTTAGAAAAATAATTTTCAAACTTGTATGCACCAAATAAAGAAAATGAACAATTTTTCTTTCATCATTATTTTAATCCGTAAACCAAAGATAGCTCAAGTGTGTTAACATTACCGTGCATCTTTGAGAGGAGTAGCTACAACTACTAGGAGTAACTCTAAAAGAAAATATGTATCGAGTATAAACTACTAGGGATTAACTCTAAAAGAAAATATTGTTGGTGCTCTTGCTCCTTGACATGAAGAGAGCTTGCTCTCAATATGCTTTGTAAAGTTTAGTCCCACACTGGAAAAGTACCATGAATTATCTCAACATATATATGAGTATGTGTTGTTGGAATATGCAAATGGGGTGGTGACCCTAAGGAGGGAACCATGTGGGTGATTTTACTAAGATAAAAATGTTTAATTCCAACAAGGACGTAAGTTGATTTTTGTTGTGCGGGCTCGGACTCGACACGGACTCCAGGTTGTCTCGTGCATGTACGGGAGTGTTTGGGGGGAAGGCGTGGGCTAGCACTCGACTATGTTGATTGTGGGATGATGTAAAACATCAAACTCTATTTTAGAGTATTGGTGTTTTAGTCCCACATCAGATATGAGAGATGGTGAGGTCTCACTCCATTATATAAATAGAGTCCCCTTGCCTCCTTTCCAAGATGCACAAAAGAAGAGAGTTAAGGGAGTCCGTAAAGTTCAGGAAGTCCGTTCAAGTCACAAATATTGACTGACGAGCATTCCAGAAGTTCTCTTGAACTTGCTGGTTCCTGAAAGCAGATCGTATAGAGACGAATCTTGCTTTGAGCAACGGTCACTACCAAAATACAGTAAATTAGCAACGACACATTAGCGACGGAAAAGTTCCGTCGGCGTTAGCGACGGATTTGTGGCAAATAACCGATGGCGTACCGACGACAAGCCGATACAATTTTTATTTTATTTTAAGGGGGAGAAAATATCCCTCATCCGTCGCTAGGGCGTCAGAGATATAGCGACGGATAAGGAGCCGTCGCCATGCAGTCAATTATTTGGCGGAAATTGTTGAGGAAAATGGCGGGACAATTCTTCGACTACATAGCGACGGATGTTCCGTCGGCAAGTATCAAAAAGAGCAACGGCCTAGCGATGGGTTTTTATCCGTCGCTAGTCCGTCGCTAAATAAAGGGCCCAGACTTAAATTGAAACGACGGGGAGAAGTTTTCATTCCCCCCAAATTTTATTCTCTCTCCTCTCTCTCTCTCTCCCACGGCGGTCGGCGACCTCACTCTCCTCTCTCTCTCTTCCGCGGCGGTGATCGGCGACCTCTCCTCTCTCTCTCCCAAAGGTAATCTCTCTCTCTCTCTCTCTCTCGGTGGTCATGGGTGTCGTGGGCTGTCGGGGGTGTCGTGGGCTGCGGGGGCGGCGAAGACTGCGGGGGTGGCGCGCGCGGGGCTGCGACGGGCGGCGGGGGGCAGCGCGCTCCGGCGCAGCGGGGGGCGGCGGGGGTGGCGCACGCGGGGCAACATGGGGCTGGGTGGGTGGCGGGGGGTGGAAGTTGCGGCGGGGGTGGGAGGGGTGCTGGCGCACGCGGGGCTGCGGGGGGCGGCGAGGGGCAGCGCGCTCCGGGGCAGCGGGGGGCGGTGGGGGTGGCGCACGCGAGGCAGCGCGGGGTACAAATACAATGAGTAGTATCGACGATATGACAAACCCTAGTTTAAGAAATAGGATATCGGTGATATCGGTAGTATCGGCAGTTTCGGATCGGAGTATCGAATTTTTTGGTATTGGGAAACAAATAATGGTGAAGGTAAAACCAATATCCTAAGCTACCAACCTTAGAATCCTAAGATACAAACATACCACTCTAGAATATCTAACTTCTAACCATCTATCTAACTATGAATATAAATTCTAACATCTATCTATACACTAATTCTAACATCTACTAGCTAACTCACATCACTAACTAACCAACATATTCTAATATACTACTTGGTATCCCAAGTTACCAAGTATCTTAACTCTAATGTATGAATATCTAACTTAATCTCTAAAACTAAGATACTATACATATCCAATATATATCTATGTAAACTCTAAGCTATCATATCAAAACACACACTCTAATACACTACCATCTAACATATAAGCTATCTAACTTATATCTACTAACCTCATTCTAGACACTAACTTATTACTTACCATCTAATCGACTATCTTATACTTCTAGTATCCTTATCCCAATATACTAACTAGTAGTAGGATACCAACATATATTTTCTAAATAACTCTAACTTATGTCATATCTAACTAACAAAGACCCTCAATGTCGACATTGTTCAATATTGGTATCGGTCGGTATCGGATCGGAACATGCCAAACCGTATCGGTATCGGCCGTATCGGATCGGTATCGGCCGATACTTTAAAGAAAATGCAATATGACAAACCCTAGTTTAAGAAATAGGATGAGAAAGTCTATTGCTTTATATATATATATATATATATATATATAAAGTCTATTGCTTTATATATATATATATATATATATATATATATATATATATATATATATATATATATATATATATATATATATAAAGTCTATTGCTTTATATATATATATATATCAAGGTTCAAAGTATCGGTATCGGAATCGGTATCGGACTTTTCCTATGAGTATTGGTATCGGCGATATCGGTAGTATCGGACTATCGGACTATTGGTATCGGTATTGAACTATCGGTATCGGTATCGAACTATCGGACTATTGGTATCGGTATCGAACTATCGGTATCGCACTATCGGTATCGGTATCGGACTATCGGTATCGCACTATCGGTATCGGTATCGAACTATCGGTATCGGTATCGAACTATCGGTATCGGTATCCGTATGTACTTAGTATCGATCGTAGCAGATTAGTATCGGTATATCGGTTTGGTATAGGTCGCATCGGATGGTATTGACCTTAGCGAATTGGTATCGTCCTATCCGATATGTATCGGCCGTATAGCTAGGATTCGTACCGGATAAGACCGGTAGAATCCTAGCTATACGGCCGATACATATCGGATAGGACGATACCAATTCGCTAAGGTCAATACCATCCGATACGACCTATACCAAACCGATATACCGATACTAGTCTGATGTACATCCGGCCTATATATTAGCGGATCCACCAGTTACATGATTATATACTAATTCTATTTAGTTTGTCTTACGATACAGATTTTCACATCCAATTTGTGATGGATCATTATTTCGTTGATCGTACATGGATGTACAAATGACAACACGAGAGCAGAATAGGTGTGAGTGACGATTTTCAGGCAGGCGTGGAAGTGTTTCTTAAGTTTGCCATGAGCAAACTTAGTATATGGACGGTAACAAAATCAAGTGTCCATGTCGTAATTGTCACAATAGACGTTACAAAGAAGTGGTAAGTGTAAGAGATCATTTGACCCGTAAGGATTTCGTACGTGATTACGGCCTGTGGTCATCGCAAGGTGAACAATATGCGGAAAGACAGGTTGCGAATGCTGCTACTTATGCTTTTGATGATAATGCTGTAACGGATTTTGTCGTCGAAGACAATGAATGCTCTGTTGATTATGGAGACCTGCAGAACCTTGCACGAGATATGGTGTACGACGCGGCAGGGCCTAATTTTGAGTAAGCCGATAGCACAATACACATTAAGCAAGGAAGATAGATTAATAATCTGCAAGTGGGTATCTACTTTAAGATTTCCCGACGGCTATGTGTCGAATTTGTCTAGATGCGTTGATCTCAATGAACGCAAGCTAACAGGAATGAAGAGTCATGACTGCCACGTGTTTATGAAAAGATTACTGTCCATTGTTTTAAATAGTTGTTGCCTTCTGCTGTATGGGTTCCGTTGGCCGAACTATCTATATTCTTTAGGGATATTTGTTCAACTAAGTTGACTGTGCAACACATGGTTGAACTTGAGGAGAAGATTATCTTAACAATTTGTAAGTTGGAGAAAATATTTTCTCCTGACTTCTTCGATAACATGGAGCATCTACCGATTCATCTAGCATATGAAGTCCGTGTCGGTGCATCTGTTCATTATCGATGGATGTACCCATTTGAAAGGTACATAAAAATTGATATAATTTAAGTTGAATTTCAGTGGGTTTTAAAATTCATTCTTAATTCTCAAGATAATTTGACTCTCTAGATACTACACCATCTAAAGAAGAAAGTTGGCAACAAGGCTCATATAGAGGCTTCGATATGCGAAGCCTATCTTATCGAAGATGTGTCAAACTTCTGCTCCATTTATTTCGATACTCATGTTAAGACAAATCGAAATAGACCTCAAAGGAATGACGAGGACGTTGAGGATTGAGGTATATTCAATGTAAGGGGCAAGCCTGTTGGGGCTAGTAAAAGACGGTGGTTGACAGACGACGAGTATGATGCCGCTCACCGATATGTCTTGTTAAACTGTGACATACAAGAAGTGAGAGATTTGGAGAAGTAAGCAGTACACTTGCACTTGTTATAATCTCTAATTTGATGAAGTAAGTGACTACACTTATATATTCTTATTTTCTCTAATAGTGTATTTAGAGATGAAGTCAAAATGAGGACACCCGATATTACCGATGAGGAACTTCAAAGAGAGGTTGATTGTACATTTCCGTCATATTTTCGCAAATACGTAAGTAACTGAGATTATAATTGAGATTATAAATATATAATCTAAAATATTTAAATTATAAATATTTGTTTACAGGTTTTATTATCTGAAACAACACTCACTCATGAGAGTGTTCGTTATCTGGCATTGGGACCGAAGAAGCAAATAAAGACTTGGCCAGGCTATGTCGTTAATGGCTTCAGGTTTAAGTCAACTCAGAATGCTATAAATGTCAAATTTATCAGTGACGGCATCAGTACCAAGGATTTCGGTGTTTGCATAAGAGGCACCATCTATGACGACGAGCCGAACTTTGACTATTGTAGAAGCATGGAAAAGAACATGATTGTCCATGCGGCTCAGAACAGGAAAACCCATGCGGCTAAAAAATAGACGAGCTTCATGCGGCTCAAGAGCATCATACGGTTCAAAAATCACCAGCTTGGACATGCGGCTCAAGCAAGACCACGTGGCCTTCTGCGGTTCGCTTCTACAATTGGCCATTAAGCAAAGGCCCTATTTAATGCTCTGACGTAAAGGAGAACTGACGGCTCTGACATAAAGCTGCAATAATGACTTTGCCATAATGGTAGACTCCTAGGGAAACGAAGGAAATCTCTGACACGATCCATCAAATCCCAAAATCCTTCATGCGGCCTTGACACGTGGACAGTCGCATGCGGCTCAGGGAGAGGCCACCTCATGCGGCTCAGGCATAGGCTACCCCGTGCGGCTCAGGCAAAGGCCACCCCATGCGGCTCAGGGAGAGGCTACCTCATGCGGCTCAGGCAGAGTCTACCCTATGCGTCTCACAAGGACTATCTTCATGCGGCTCACTGAGAAGCCACCCATCATGCGGTTACCTACGCTCATGCGACTCAGATCATTTCCATACGTGGCTAGTCTTATACGGCTCAGTAGGGAACAATCCTCATGCGGTTCGAATTTCCTAAGTGGCTCGCGGTTAAGCAGCATAATAATAATGGGACACATGGCATCAAATCAATCAAGATTCATCAAAAAATCCCAACAACCAGGTTTAGTGCCATCCTCATAATTACTGGAATCAAATCAGATCATTTACAATCATGCAAATTGAACACGTGGCGGGAGATCCAAGCTTAGCATAACAAATCATAAAGATTTATGGCAATCATCATTAATTGCCTACAGAGATTTGATGCAATCCACATTAATTGCATAGATTTGCTACAATCAGAATGAATGGCCCAGATTAATTGATCTCTAACCGCCGACTTCTCAAGGAGGCAATCATTGCAAACCCTAATGATCGCATACCACTCCTATAAATAGCAAGGTGCCTTTCCCTTACGAAAGAGGACTTTTTTGCTAGAGCACTAGAGCACCTGGAGAGACTTGAAGAGAGAGAGAGAGAGAGCAGAGAGACAAAGGCACACACAAAGGGTATCTTGAGAGCATTTCTTCCCCGGAGACAAGGCTGCATCCGATCGTCCAAGGAGTAAGGCAGAGCTGCCGTCGCTTTCTCGAGCCTCTACCGTCACCCCCCAGAATCTAAAATAAATAATTGTACTTAGATTGTTGTACCTAGGTTTTCGTTCTTAGGCTTTCTTTGTACAAGCGAGTTTATATTGTGAAGTAAAAGTCCAGTCCTCCAATATAATTGTTCTGTTCTTTTATATTTCATGGCAAACACGATGGCGACTCTGCTGGGGACTAACTTCTCCACGACTGAGGAGTTGGTGACGTAATCGGATGCAGCCAAACTTGGCTCCACACAACAGAAGATGGTCGTCCGCTTCGACCAACAGGCGTTTGAAGAAATGCTCTCCGACGGGAGCGCTGGCCCGGTCCAGAAGCGAATCCGCACAAAGAAGGCTCACAGGAAGTGGAGGCCAAAATCATTTGCTCCTCCCCAAGCTCTGGATGGAGTACTCTCTGCTGCCCAAGACGGCGAAGGCAACTCTCATGTGGCCCCACTTCAAGCCATAGAAGACTCTGCTGTCCCCAAGTTCGACAGAGGAAAGCACTATGATGCTGGACTTGCAGGGGCAAAGAGTGATTCTATGTGCTTCAGGAAGAAACCGAGCAAAGGCACTAGCCGCAGGCTGAACATTCATGCGGCCAAACTTGCCAGCCGCATGTATGATGTCCATACGACCGAAACTGCCAGCCGAATGCATAGCACTCATGCGGATAGGATTTCCAGCCGCATGGAGAAGACTTATGCGACTGGGATTTCCAGCCGCATAAAGAAAGCCCATGCGGCTATGACTGCTAGCCGCATGAAGACTGTTGATTCCAGCCGTATGCCGCCTGCTCCACGCGGCTCAGTCTTCGATCGCCTCTCCTATGGTCCTGATCTCTCGTGCTCCCGAGAAAACATGTCTGACTCTCTCCAGCACCACTTAGACTCTTTCTATTATGTGTCCTCATGCACTAGAGTGAAGAAGTCTAGGGCAGCGCGAGCTTAGCAAGCTCAGTCCGCTGTCCCGACCTCTGACCATCCGAGCGTTCCACATACAGTTATACGGGCCTCTGATGGAAATTTGTACAGAACCACTCGAGTCCAGCCCCCGGCGGCAAACGGACAGAATGGTTCCCAAAAGTCTTCCAAAATCCAGGGAGCAAACATGGTCATTCCAGACCCATCTGACTTGCGTGAGGCTATCCTCCACAAGCGTAAGGAAAGAGAGGGGGCCTCGGGGTGCAAAGAGTCGTCCCACGGACGTCACTGCACCCAAGTCATCGTCAACTGCTGTTGCAATAACGCGACGGTACGAGAAGACCGGCAGTCCGTCTTCCAAAGACTGCGACAACCATGTTCAGAGGATGAGGCACTTCCCGTCGTCTTCTGCAACTCTGCTCAGAAAATCCTCGCTAATGGGAGAGAGAAGAAGATAAACGTTTCCAGCCCGAAGATTTCAACCACTATGACTAAGAGACTGTCGTCTAAGCGGTTGTCCACCACCGAAGTTTTCCAAGGTACCCGTTCAAAGATAAAATCTGCTACAGTAGGAGATTTATCGTCCACATCACTGGGGGTTGCTGGAACTGGGGGTAGCACTCCTCCGAACCTCCACGACAATCCGATGTTCCAAGGAGACGAGCTGGAGGAAATAACTCTCCCATTAGATGCAGCAAATCCCGACGTCCCCGAGGACGTCCACAATTTCCAAGACGAGGCAAACTCGAAAGCTGGGGGTACTGTTCCTTCTGAGTCCGAATCGGAGGAGAACATTTCCACATACCCCGATGACTTCTCGGTACAGGGGTATGATTCGGAGTGTACGTCATCCACCGTCCCTTCCACTTCTACTCATGTCAGGACGACATTTATGACAAATGACGAACAGGACGGTCCCAGTGATCGCCAACACATCGATACTCTGGAGGCCATACTGCGCACTTTGGTCAAATCCGTAGACGAGATCAAAGCAGCCCTCCCTACTCTGCAAGAAGGGACGCCTGACCAAACAAACTTGGGTCCCGCGGTCAATACAAACTCGAACTCAGCGGCACCGAACCCAGGCAATAATCTTCCTAAAATATCGGCTTCTACCGCTGCAGACGAGGCCAGGGAGGCAAGAAGAGAGGTCCAGGAGCTCCGAGCCATGTTGCACGCCCGAGAAAATTGCCAAGACCTCAGGATACGACAATCGTATCCCACTGCGTGGAGAGATGTTCCCTTCCCACCAAAGTATAAACCATTCCACATCAATCCATATGATGGGAAGACCTCCGCAAGTCGGTACATCACTTACTTCGAGGTCACCACCGACCATCTATCCCATGATGATGCCATCCTTACACGATTATTCATCAGGGCATTGGAAGGGGTCGCCTTCGACTGGTACCATAACCTGCAAGACAACTGCATCCACTCCTTCGCCAGCTTCAAACGCATGTTCTTGGAGAGATTCTACGAAGTAGGACATGATATCACAATATCCACCCTCATGGACGTCGTTCAAGGGGAGAAAGAGCTGACTAGGAACTATATTGAGCGGTTCTGCCAAACCGCCATGAAGTTGCCATCTAGTAATCCGGATTCCTCCTTAATTGAGATTTGCCAAAAGAGACTGCTTCCAACAATCAGCCTCTGGATGGGTGAAAGTCAATTTAAGGACTGGAAGATGTTTATCATCAGTGCCACTAGCACTGAAGACAGGTTGAAGAAGGCTCGCCAACTGGGATTGCACATCTCGAAGGGAAAGGACAAGGGCAAGCGTCCTAATACCAACAACAACAATGGGGGTAGCTCCTCCAACAATCGGGACAACAAGGGCAAGCAGGCTATGGTGGCCGATATAGCCCAAAAACCTGAGTCAAAACCGGCAGACAAGCAATGGCCGCAAATGACCTACTCCTTCGAAGACGGCCATGTCAAGCCCATCTTGGATATGCTCATACAAGGAGATAGAATTCAGCTCCCTCCACCAAGATGGGAACCTCGGCCGGCGGAAGTAGAGAGCCCGAAGTACTGCCATTACCACCGCTACGTCCACCATGCTACACATGACTGCTACCAACTGAAGCGATACATCCAACATCTCATTGATTCGAAGGCTCTGGCCATTGATTTCGAGGAGGTGACCGTGGCAGCCAATATGGTGTCAGTACAATTCGGCAGCTTTCCTCTAACAGAGACTCAAGATGGCGTGATACCCATCCCTCGGGCGACAATGGAGATTGCTAATTGTTTTACTTAACAAAATGCCTGGAAATTGGATTTTAAAAATAAAACAAGAAAAAGTACAAGAAGTACAAATTTGATTCGGGAAAGTATTGCTATGGAAGTCTAATCTGTAAATGATCACTTTGTTCCTTGGACCATACGATGATAATGAAGATCACTGCTAGAAGATGAACAATTGGAAGAACCAAGTCACCAGAAAGGTATCGACGCACTTGGGCATTGATGGCGAGGCCGAATGCTTTCCTGCTTTGCTTTACTCTGTTCTGGAAGAAAAGTTGAAGAAGAATGCTCCGAAAAATCAAAGTCTCTGGGCTCTGATCTCTATGTATTCTCTCCTTTCTCTCTGTCCGTCTATATGAGAAAAATCAGTCTATTTATAGACTTGGCTTCTTGTGCGTAAAAACTCAGCAAAAGTTCCATCTTTACGCTAACAACTGCCACCCATGACCGAAGTCATCCTCTACATACGTTGACACATGTCCCATCATTTTAATAAGAATAGGATGCACGTACACACGTTCTTCGAGATATGTGGCATGAAAGCCATGTAGGCAAACCACGTTCTGAATTGGAATAGGGCGTAAAAACAACCCAAATATACCCTGAGCGTAAAGTAGTAGACTAGGCGTACAATAGCCCTGATGTAGACTTCCCGCGTAAAGTGGTTGTTAAATAACCTTGAGCGTAAAAGTAGCCCAAATAAACCTTACGCACATGTCAACCGTTGAGCGTAAAAACTCGTATGGTCTCCGTACGTAAAAGAAGCCATATTATGAGCGTAAAGTGGCTCAGTCCACATACTAAACGACAAATGGGCCTCTGTGTAAAACAAATCCCTTTGATTTCTGTGATATATGCCATCATTAAATCTTCATGTTAGACTTTGTATTAAATGCAAGACTTGACAGCTTTATCCAGCGTAAAAGTGGCTAGCCTGTCTTGGGCGTAAAATCATTAGCTTTGACCCGGACGTAAAATGATTAGCCTGTTTCGGGCGTAAAGTGATTAGCCGCTCTTTGGCGTAAAGTGGATCGATTTGAATGGAATGATCCTTATCTTTGACTCATTCTTATGAAGCACTTTTTACGCTCCTACAAGACCCCCTTCAAAGTTTTCAAATATCTTCAAAATTTGAAACACTTTGAACAGAAGCGTAAAAGTTGAGATTTGACCAGTCAGCGTAAAATTCGGGATACTCAACAGTCTTCCGCGTAAAAGTGGGAATATCCAACAGTCGGCGTAAAATCAAGAAATAGTGTCGGTCAACACTTAACCGTCACAATGAATTTTCTTCTTGAAACTTTCGAATGCCTTTTCACCTCCCCGAGTTTGCATTAATAATGAGCAGTTTCCCATAAGGAATATGAAGAGTTGATTTGATTGTATAAATAGAGAGGAATTATTCCTTCTTGCCATTCATCTTCATGGCGCCAAAGAAAGAGATTAACAATGAAGAGGCTTCTAGCTCCAGGCTTGATTTTGAGCGAGCACGCAATTTTGTAGGGTACTTTGGACTGACTCCAGCAGTCTTCAGTCGCATCGATGGTGGTCCTCCAACTGCGTATGAGGGATCAGGAGATGCAGAAGCGTTTCTTAATTTGATGCGTCACTCCGGGATTCGCAACATGCACGACTTAGGTGCCACCCTTCTATCCCACGAAGGAGAGAAAAAATAATATTCCATGTATTGTGACTCTTTTATGTGTAGGGGTCCACTCCCCCCTTTTTATAAATAAAATCTTGATGTTAATCTCATCTGTTGGTACATAGAATTGTTCAACACTTCTTTAACTGCATTTATGGTTGTTTACTCTCAAGAGAAACAAAACAAAACATGGCATCTGCTTTGTGGTCATGAGCGCCTATCTAGTAGGACCTTTTCCCGAAATATACTCATGCCAACCGTTTCCTCAACCCTTATAAATAGCTGAATTTAGAGAATGTTTTATACATCCTCATTCTCATTGTTATTTTTCTGGAGATAGCTTTCTGCCTCTTTGCAAGAATTTACTCTTCAATAAATGATGATCCTTTCTGATGTCGTTCTTCTGTACGCTCGGTCACCAGATATTGATTCAACCAGAGCCGAACCATTTGGCCTTTATGGTAAGTTTGGTCGTAAACCATTGTTTGCCTTTGATCTTTTTGTTGAAAAACAGATACTCACGAGCGTAAATCCTTGATAGATGTAGAATCTCATAGGAAAGATGCACGAGCGTAAAAAGCTTTGTTGAATAATATACCCCTGAAACGTTGGCGTAAAAAGCCTTGTTGAATGAGGAGCACATGAAACAATAGCGTAAAAGCCTTGTTGAATAGGGTGCACATGAGACACTGGCATAGAGAGCCCTGTTGATTGAATGCTCATGAATCACGGGCGTAAAAATATCAAGCGTAAAGTCATGTTGCCTGTTAAAGATAAAACAAGATGCGTAAGCATCTGTTTTCAGTTTTAATTAATTGATCTGCGTAAGATGATACTTCTGTCTAAAACACTTCTTCTTTGTTGTTTTCTGCAGAAGTTTGGCTGAAGAAATTTTTCAGAACCGGTATTGGCGACTTTGACGCTGTGAGGAGCGTTGTTCTGACATCAACATCAGGGAGCTCATGCGCTTTTGACGCACAAATCAGACAAATCAGAACTCTTCGTGGGATAGAAGGGTCTTCCTCTGTTGGTAGGAAGAGCCTTTATACACGGAGAGTTGGATGGTGGAGTCAACTCTAACCCAAGAATTTTGGTAGTAGAGTTCCTTTCACGGCAGAACTAGGAATCGTATCCCAATGCTGGATACATTCCTATCTCCTTTGAGAGGCCGCCACTCCTCCACCAGTTGTATTGGCAGCAACACGTCTTCGGGCTGCCATACTCTAGGATTCTCCTCTCGTCTGAAAGAGAAGACCAGAGTTTGATTCCTTCTGTTCTGGTCGCCATTGTGGCTCAGACAGTAAGGAATTGACACCAACAACGAATCCGATGAAGAAGATCCAAAGAAGAAACAGATCTCGATTAGGTCATTGTTGTTGTATAGAATGAAAATCCAAGATTGTAATAGATTTTCATTTATGATTTGTAAGAAAGTCTAAGAAATGTAATAGACTTTTATGATAAAATGAGAATGGAAATGACAAGTCTTCTACACTCAATGATTTGTATCTATCCAAAAGTAGTATGGACATGATACATAATAAAGTCTTGTTTTCTGTTTAGAGTATACAATACTATCAGAGGTATTATAGACATGACAGCATGTAAGAACTCAGAGAAAAAGTACATTAATATCTATGCAGAGGTCAAATGGAAATGATAGATAAGAAAAGTAAGTGGATTTAATATTTATCCAGAGGTCATGAAAACATGATAAATAAAGAATCCCACTTTTTTTAATCAATTGATAAAATAGAAGATTTAAAATCCCTCTCCAAGGAAACAAGAAATCAGCTTAACCAGACCTTGGTAGCTGGGGAATAAGGAGACAAACGTCATGAGCATATATGTCCATATTAATGGATGAATGAACCAACATAACTTCTCGGGAAAAGAAAATATTGATTCAATTTCAAAATGGATGAACCTGATAAAATGAACGGATAGACCTTTTCGGGAATGAAAGGTTGTTTTCAAAGACCAGTTCATCAACAGATCTCTCCTATAAACAGGCGAAAGCTCTTTGTAACTTTTCATTCTTATTTTCACTCCTCTATTGGAAATGTCTTCCAAGGATATGCAGCAAAAGAATGAAGTCTCCATAAAGGTTGAGGACGTCATCGAGACACACCCCGTCGAGCCAATTGTGTCAGGCCCAACCGAAGTAAGCGAGAACTCTTCTACGCCCAAGCCACCACAAGATATCCTTGCTTTCTTAGTAGGGCCAAGGAAAACTCCTGAAAAAGAAGCACTGAGGATGGCTGTCTGCAAATTTTTTATGAGTTCTGCCAACGATGCTTTCTATGCATTGGCTGACTATGTATTCAATAAGGAAGATGAAGGCAATGGCCCTCGTCCTTAATCTTTTGTCTTGAACAAAAATAAAAGAAACTTTATTTTCATCATCTTTTTTCTTTATACGTAGTACTTCTTAAGAAATTTGCCATTGATTGGCATCATGAGTAGATCTCCATTAGGCTTTGATAACCGATAGGCACCATTAGAAAATACGGTCTCAATTACATAAGGACCTTCCCATTTTGCTTGGAATTTCCCTTTGCTTTTGTGAGTCATAATCATCGGTCTTCGAACGGCTAATACCAACTCGCCAATCTTGAATACCCTCTCTTTAACTTTACGATTGAAAGTTCGAGATATACGGGCTTGATATAGTTCAATATGCTGTTGTGCTTGAAGACGCTTCTCGTCCAATCCTTCAAGTTCTTGGAGTCGTAAACGATCATTGTTCTCTATAGTTAGCTCATTAGCAATAGCTATTCGAAGAGATGGTATCTGGATTTCCAAGGAAAGAACAACCACACATCCATAAACCAATAAAAATGGTGTAAAACCAGTAGGAGTCCGGACTGTTGTTCGATAAGCCCATAAATATTCTCCAAGTTTCTCATTCCAATCACGTTTATTAAAAGAGACAAACTTTTTGAGAAGTTTAATGATAGTCTTATTGAAGGCTTCGGCTAGACCATTAGCAGCTGGATTATAAGCCGTAGAAGCCAAATTTTGAATTTGATTCTTATCACAGAACCGATAAAATGCCTGACTGGCAAATTGTGGACCATTGTCATGAATTATCCGTCGAGGAATCCCGAAGCGATAAATGACATAATGTTTGATGAAGCTGATCACATTAGATGTTTTTACTTTAGCAAGAGGAACTGCTTCTGCCCACTTAGAAAAATAATCAGTTATAGCTAATATGAACCGATGTCCTTTAACAGAAGGTGGATTAATAGAACCAATGACATCCATGCCCCAAGCTTCGAAGGGCCAAGAAGCTGCTGTAGGATATAGAAATTCAGAAGGTTGGTGAATAAAATCGGCATAAATCTGACATGCTTTACATCTTCTGGCGTAATCCACATCATCTGCTATCATGGAAGGCCAATAATACCCCATTCTTCGAATGCAGTCCTGTAATTTTGGACCCGGTTGATGAGCACCACAAACACCATCATGAGCTTCTCGGAGTGTTTGTTTGGCTTCACTTTCTGAGAGACAGCGCAGCAAGAGTCCATCATATGAGCGACGATATAACATATGTAAAGATGAATCATAATAGAATCGAAATGATCGTCTTTTAATTGATGCTGCTTCTTTTGGGTCTTCAGGTAAAATCCTATGAACCGTATAATCAATAAATGGAGTTCTCCAATCCCTTTGCTGAGAACTTGATTCTGTAGTATAACTCTATTCAATACACAAGTTATTCTTGACACAGAATAAATCTCGGTCCAACAAAGTAATTGTATTTTGCCTTCGGATTGGAACAGCCAAATCTGCAGCTAGGCTAGCAAGGGCATCAGCCTCCACATTGTGAGAACATGGTACAAATTTAATGAAGAATCCTTTGAATGAAAGGACCAATTCGACTACTACTTGATGATAAGGGATGGGATCAAGATTTCTGACTTCATAGGTCCCTCTAACTTGATTAACAATCAACTGAGAGTCTCCATAGGCTTCCAGGAATTCAATATCCAATTGTTTTGCGACTTGGAGACCAATCAATAGAGCATTATATTCTGACATTATTAGAGCATGGTTCATTGAGAGAATAGGCACGGTATATGACCATTTTGTCAGGAGAGACCAAGACGATTCCTACCCCAGAGACAATATTACTTTTAGGTCCAACCCGTGATGCTCCGTCAAAATATAATTGCCAAATATCATTTTTCAAAGTCATATTGCAATCTAGAACTTCATCTGGAATGTCCTTATATAACTTTGATGTTTCAGGTATAGGATGAGCAGCTAAGAAATCAGCTAATGCTTGACCCTTCACTGATTTTTGAGGTATATAAACCATGTCATAAGGAGTGAGCAACATCGCCCAGGTAGCTAACCTAGAGTTAAGAATGCTCGGTTTTCTCATCAATACCCGAATGTGATTTATTCTGGAGATGACATGGATAGTCTGTCCTGTCACATAATGTCTTATCTTTTGGACAGCAAAAACCAAGGCCATACATTCTTTTTCTATAGGAGTATACCTGTGCTCTGCTCCGACCATCATTCGACTAAGATAATAAATCGCTTGTTCATGCCCTATATCACTTTTTTGTGCAAGAAGAGCACCAAGTGAATGATCCAAAGCTCGAACATATAGCAAAAATGGTCTTTCTATCACTGGAGGTACCAAAACAGGTAGATTTGTAAGATATAGCTTGATATCATTGAAGGCTTTCTGACATGCTTCATCCCAAACAAATGATACACCCTTCTTCAATAGACGGGAGAAAGGCTGGCATCTTCCAGAGAGATTGGATATGAACCTCCTGATATATGCAATGCGACCTTGGAAGCCACATAGTTCTTTTAAATTACGTGGAGGACGCATTTCAAGAATTGTTTTAACCTTATCAGGATCCACATGGATACCCTGAGAAGTAATGACAAATCCTAAAAACTTGCCATTGGAAACCCCTAAGAAAGACTTAGTAGGGTTCATTTTCAATTGATGTTGGTGCATCAGTTCAAATACTGTCTTCAAGTCTTGAATGTGATCATCTTTTGATCGACTCTTAACAGCAATGTCATCTACATAACATTCTACTGTCTTCCGTAGATGTTCTTGAAAGGTGTTGCTCATGGCCCGTTGATATGTGGCATCGACATTTTTAAGACCAAAAGGCATCACCGTATAGCAGTAAACTCCAAGGGGTGTACGAAAAGCGGTATGCTTCTCATCTTCTGGATGCATCTTAATTTGATTATATCCTGAGAATCCATCCATGAAAGACATGCGTTCAAAACCACATGTATTGTCTATCATGACATCAGTAATTGGAAGTGGAAATTCGTCTTTTGGACAAGCTGCATTAAGATCTCGAAAATCTATGCAAACTCGGACTTTTTCATTCTTCTTTATAATAGGAACAATGTTGGCAACCCAATCGGGGTGTTGTTCTTCACGAACAAAACCACACGTGATCAGCTTTTTGACTTCTGCTTCAATTGCATCCATCATGTCTGGCCGAAAATGCCGTTGCTGTTGTTTTACAGGCTTAGCATTAGGAAGAATATTGAGTTTATGAGTAGCAACTTTGGGATCTAAACCTGGCATATCCTCATAATTCCATACAAAAATATCAATATATTTTTTGATTAGTTTTATCAATTCTTCCTTTTCATCTTCAGAAAGATTCTTACTGATGAATATTGGTTTGGGCGTAGTTCCATCTCCAACATCAATCTGGACAATCTCGTCCTCTGCAGGTGGTTGTCGTTGTTCAAAACGAAGTTCCCATTGAGTGTCCATCTGTTGAGCCCAAGTATCATTCTCAAATGGCTCGGATTCATCATCAATTTGAACCATGTAAGCTAAAAATATTTGCTCAGATTCATCATAATAGTCTTCTTTAACACACGAGGAGTGAGAAATATCGGATTCAATGAATTGGACTTCTTCTGAATCTGATGATTGTGAAGAGCTAGAAGAGAATTCCTCATGTATATCGTCATTAAACATGAAGGACGGATCATATCCCAATCCATGACGAGTTTTCTGGTAAAACGGATCACCACATAATGGTAGTCGTCTACCTTTGCCTTGATTGAGACCTTGCATAGTCTTTAAATCATATCCCATGTTCTGGATAATTTTGAGAGATTGTTGACTATATCTGTCAATTCGGATTCTTCCTTTATCTTTATCCCTCAAATCATTTGTCTGAGCAGCATGGATATTTCTAGCTAGGCCAAACATAATTTGGCGCTTGTTTTTCTTATCAGACGGAACCACAAAATAAGATTCTTTGTGACGTCTATAAGTTACACAAGCTTGCGATGAAGCGGCTACAGGAAGAAGATAGGGAAAAGATGTTAGAAACCTTTGAGCATAAGGTCCAACATCGACATGAGGAGGAAAAGAATTTTCCTTATTGTCAATGTATAAGGTTTCCTCTGTGTCTATGTCGTCTTTATATTGATGACTTTGATTATCAGAAGTACAGAATGATCAATATTTACATCATTTACAATTTGACTGCTACGCTTTGGATTAATCACTAGTGGACTGTCATCCATCTTTTGCATATATTTGCCAAGATTGACAATCAAAGGAGGTTCTGGATCATTCGTACGAAATGTACGCCCTTTGACTTTGATCACAAGAGGTTGAACTTGGCTTTTAGCAGGAATATTCACTGATTCCTCAGATGAAGCTTGAGTTCTTCCTTTAACCTTGATCATCAAAGGTTGATTGTTGACAGGTTGGGGTTGGATTCGCCCTTTGACTTCGATATTCAAAGGTTGCTCTTCTGGCGGATCTTCGTTAATAGACTGATCTTCAGTAGATGATTGATCTTCAGCCATCTCTGATATCTCTTTTCACATGCTCTTGTTTGTAGATCCTTGAGTCAGAAAAATAGGCCTCAACACCTTTGAAAGGATTAATATCAGCAAACTCAGTCTTCATAACTCCTTGGGGATCCATATACTTGAAGCATTGGTGGAGAGTCGAAGGCACGATGTTATGCTCATGTAACCATGGTCTTCGAAGAAGAATATTGTAGTATACGTCTGAGTTAATAACATAAAATGTTGCCATGGTTCGAAGATCACCAATTTGAATCTTCAGACGAATCTTCCCCAGTGGTTTGCTCTTTCCAGAGTTGAAACCAACTATTGTGGTACTAGTGTAAGTCAGATCACTAGTAGGAATCCTCAATGGTCTTAGCATACTTTGAAGAATTATGCTAATGGAAGACCCAGGATCAATGTAAATTCTGTCAACTTCAATGGTTTCGATATACCCAGTGTAACACAAAGGCCTATCATTCTTGTTATGCTTCAACAGCATATCTTCTTGTGTGAAGGTGATGTTGGGAATTGCTTCCATCACACTATGACATTGCGGGCATGATACTGGTATATTGTCAGGAGTCTTGAGTTGAGCTAAGCAGGAATCAGCTTGCAGCAAAGCTTCACTCAAAGTTTTGCGGCTTTCTCTAGAAAGGCGAAGCAACTCAACAATAGATAATCTAGCCGGAGTATTAGCTAACTGGGCTAAAATATCAAATTTATAGGGTTTTATCACCTCCCCCTGACTGGAAGTAGACTTCAACGGGACATCGAAGCGTACCGCTTTCGGTTTTTCCTTTTCAACCACAGCAGGAGCAAGAGACGGTTGAGTTGATGGTGTTTCAACATTCTCAGCTTCCTTGGAGGATCCCTCATAATCTTTGTGGTACTCTTTTCCAGATCTTGTACCAGCAAAAGTTCCTTCTTCAGACTCAGAAGAAGGAAGTACCATATTGCAGGATTTAATCTTCCTTTCCTTAGCCTTCTTCTTGTGAGGATTGTTATGAGGAACCTCAGAATCTAATCCAACAGTGGATTTTTGACTTTGAATTTGTAAAGGAAGTCGTATCCTTTTATCATAATTCAAACCTTCTACCTTTTGAAAATCATAACCCATCTTCTTCATGAGAAGGATAGATTGTTGACTGTACAAGTGAGTAGGCTGTGGACTTTCAACAGAAGAAATCTCTGTAACTACGGGAGAATGAGGAATAACCGTCTCTGTAGCTACGGGAGGAAAAGGATTCGGGATACGAGGAAAAATCCCTGTAGGAGCCTTTTTATAAGCAGCGAAGACTTGTTGTGCCCTGTATAAGGGAATACTATTCATGGCTAGCCACTGCTGATGAGTAAGCTTGAGCTTGGTAGGAGGAGCTAGACTTGGAGGACATATGTTCAATCCTCTTAGTCTATCTTCCAAAGGAGTACCATCCCATAGATGATCCAAATCATCAGGATCTGGAATAATATGAGAAATCATGTTGCAGGTTTTGACTTTCTTACCTTTCTTGGATTTTGAAGTTTTACCTTCATCTTCCATTTCAGGTATTAAGTCAGGATGTACCCACATAATTTCACCATTCTTTAATGTAAGAGGCAACAATCCTTCATTTTCCTCCCTGGCAGGCGGGATATTCAAAATCTTCATCGTCGCCTTCGGAATTGGGACAATTCTATCTGGTACTTGTTATGGAGGAAAATCTCCAAATTAAAGAGAAACCATATTGGTTGTAACCGTATGGTCATCATTGGTTAAAGCAATGGCACCACCATTTATCAGCTCTTGGATTTTCTTCTTCAAAACATAGCAAGCACTGGTAGGATGATTAATGTATCTATGATAGATACAATATTTGGGATTGTCAGTCAGATTCACCTCATTGGGCCTCTTTGGCTCCGGAATCTGAAGTTTGCCACTCTTCACCAGACATTGGAATATCCCTGGAATATCACTTTCGTCAAAAGAGTATTCTTCTTTTGGCCTGGAAGATTCCTGATTATTCAGTGTCGTTTTATTCTTGGAAAGATTGACCATAAGAGTGTCTTTTTCTTTCGTATTACGATTGCCGGAATTATTACCAGGATTACTTTTCTTTCCTTTATCCTCAGAGGCAAAAATCATCCCATGTTTACGAGCCAACCTACCATTGGTCTCGACGAAAACTGCTGCTATGATAAACGAAGCCCAATCTGTGAATTGGGAACCCGTGAAGACAGCGATGGATGGTCGCAGATTCATCTTACATGTATCAATCAGCGCTGAATCTGGCATACCAGGGGGCACCTTTAAAGTTGCCTGTCGGAAACGTTCAATGAACGTCCGAGTATCTTCTTTCTCCTTTTGCTTGATTTCTATTAAGGAGGACATGTTCATGTCCATACCTCCTTCATAGAAACGGAAGAGAAATATTGCCTTAAATTCGTCAAAAGACGAAATGCAATTGTCGGGTAAACTACGATACCAGTCGTAAGCTGAACCCGTCAAGCATCCAATGAATACTCTAGTGAGAAGAGCATCATTTTTTTGCAAATGTACAATCATAATATCAAAGTAATTGATATACTGACTAGGAGAAGCCTTTCCATCAAACAATACCATGGACTGTGGCTTGAATTTCGGTAGAAACGGTACATCATTCCAATGAGGAGGATAAGGTTGCTTAATCCCTAACCTCTGGAGTTGATCCTTTTGCTTCAAAACTTCAAATTGTGCTTTGAGTTCACGCACTGCTTGAATGGCTTCACTGGTTTATGGAAGCACATTTGATTGAAAAGTTGTCGGTTGTACCGTAATCCTGACCGGAGATGGTACATCTTCTGGAATGATGGGATCTGGAGATGCAAAATTTTGGTTAACAGCAGGGTCTTGGATATTCAAAGGTATATCAACCCCTTGGCTATCTTGAGTTGGTGCTGCTGTCTGAACCGGAGTTACAATTGCTGGTTGAGCAGTTTGTTGAGCCGTTATTATCTGGTGTATGCTTTGCATCATGTTAAGCATGTCTTTCAATGATTGCTCAACAGCAGTAAGACATTGTTCTGTATTAACAGATGACATCTCTGGTTCATCTCCAATAGCGTAGGATTCAACCTCTCTTGAAGATACAGAAGGATTAGTATAGAAGTATGAATCAACACTATCAGTTTCGGACTCAAGAGATTGAGTACCCCCAGCTTCAGAATCAGAAGTCTGCAATTGTCTTTGTCTTCTTGATCGAGTATTCTGATATACTCCTTCAAAAGAATCAAGAAGTCTATTGAATTATTATTGACCTGGGGTTTGGGACGTGTTCCGTCTAGGACGTCGTCCTCTGTTGGTGTGAGATGCCATGTTGACTGACGCATATGACAACTCATCAGCTTGTTGTTGGGGTGCATTAAAATTCAATCGATCAAAAACTGACTGTCTGGAAGCCGAGCAACAACATTTGATCACAATCTGGTGACACTCACAGTGATGATTTTCTTGGGAGGGCGTCATGGAAGATTGTCTATTTTTACGCTTTTGCATTAGCAATTCACGTAAATCAGAAGGAGTAGAAGGAGTAGTCTTCTTTATTACATTTGGGGTAGCAAAACGTTTAGCCCCTTGTGTATAAAGAAGATTACTGGCTGCATTCGCAGAACCAAACTGTATATTTCTACGCGTTTGGAGTTGTGTACGCAAATATTGAGATTTTTGAGCACGAAGGACTCCATTTTTATTGCGTGTGATTTGTAGGTTTGGTACTTTGCGTAGAGCAGTATAAGAAGGCTGTTGGTGTAGAACTGAAGCTTTACCAATAATATTTTACGCTGTATGCATTTAGGTACATTCACATTAGATGTAAAAACATCGTTGCGAATTTTATCTACACTATCACAGACAGGAGACTTACCTTTACGCGTAGAGCGTAAAAATTGATTATCTACCACGTCACAGACGGGAGATTTTCCTTTACGTGAAGAGCGTAATTTTTGTGTGTCTACCACGTCACAGACGGGAGACTTATTTTTACACTTAGAAGCACAAGCATTAGAGTCTGCCTCATTACAAATGGGAGACTCGTTCTTATGCACTGAGCGTAAATTTTGGTTTTTACCTACTAGGCGTAAAACCTGATTATCTTCACCGTCACAAACGGGAGATAACTTGCCACACTTAGAGTGCAACGCTGAAGTAAGGACAGCCTCGTTACGAATGGGAGCCCCTACGACAGGAGTGGGAAGAATTCCCTTGCCTTCAGAAGCAACAGAGAGATCAGAAGCTATTTTGGATTTAGGAATCCAAACTTTTCGTGCTTTGCGAGATTTTTGAACATTGGAGCGGCGAGAACCACCCCCAGTTTGGAGCATTTCTTCATAAGCAGTCTGGTCGAAGTGTACAACCAGAGTCTTCTTTGTCGATCCAATCAACACATCATCATATTGAGCAATTGCCTCCTCGTCAGAGGAGAAGGTCATCCCCAGCAGAGTCGCCATTTTTGTTTCACTTAACAAAATGCCTGGAAATCGGATTTTGAAAATAAAACACGAAAAAGTACAAGAAGTACAAATTTGATTCTGGGAAGTATTACTATGGAAGTCTGATCTGTAAATGATCACTTTGTTCCTTGGACCATACGATGATGATGAAGATCACTGCTAGAAGATGAACAATTGGAAGACCAAGTCACCAGAAAGGTATCGACGTACTTGGGCATTGATGGCGAGGCCGAATGCTTTCCTGCTTTGCTTTACTCTGTTCTGGAAGAAAAGTTGAAGAAGAATGCTCCGAAAAATCAAAGTCTCTAGGCTCTGATCTCTATGTATTCTCTCCTTTCTCTCTGTCCGTCTATATGAGAAAAATCAGTCTATTTATAGACTTGGCTTCTTGTGCGTAAAAACTCAGCAAAAGTTTCGTCTTTACGCTAACAACTGCCACCCATGACCGAAGTCATCCTCTACATACGTTGACACGTGTCCCATCATTTCAATAAGAATAGGATGCACGTACACACGTTCTTCGAGATATGTGGCATGAAAGCCATGTAGGCAAACCACGTTCTGAATTAGAATAGGGCGTAAAAACAACCCAAATATACCCTGAGCGTAAAGTAGTAGACTAGGCGTACAATAGCCCTGATGTAGACTTTCTACGTAAAGTGGTTGTTAAATAACCTTGAGCGTAAAAGTAGCCCAAATAAACCTTACGCACACATCAACCGTTGAGCGTAAAAACTCGTATGGTCTCCGTGCGTAAAAGAAGCCATATTATGAGCGTAAAGTGGCTCAGTACACATACTAAACGACAAATGGGCCTCTGTGTAAAACAAATCCCTTTGATTTCTGTGATATATGCCATCATTAAATCTTCATGTCAGACTTTCCATTAAATGCAAGACTTGACAGCTTTATCCAGCGTAAAAGTGGCTAGCCTGTCTTGGGCGTAAAATCATTAGCTTTAACCCGGGCATAAAATGATTAGCATGTTTCGGGCGTAAAGTGATTAGCCGCTCTTTGGCGTAAAGTGGATCAATTTGAATGGAATGATCCTTATCTTTGACTTATTCTTATGAAGCACTTCTTACGCTCCTACACTAATCTTCCACCTCCTCGAGATCAGGCTACTGGTCTGGTACCCCTCACCACGTCACGAGGGGAGGTCATGTGGGTCCATCCAGATTTGGTACCAGAAGTGACTCAGTCCACACCACCCTCCATTAGCAAAAAGGGGAGTAGAAAGGTCAGATCCTGCCGCACAATCTCGACAGATGTCGAAGAAGCCACAGCTGTCGTTACTCGGTCTTGTGCTCAATCCCAACCTACGCCAGATAACTCGACTAAAGAGCATCAGCCGGCCACTGCTGACACTCCGGGACCTTTCCAACCTCCGACGACCGACAAGCCTAGGCCGAAGGATTCTCGCTTTGCCAAATCCCTCCGAAAAGAGGCACCTCATGGGCTGGAAAGGCCCTACAACTTTGACATCTTGGCGCAATTGGCGAACACACCGGCCAAATTGTCATTATACGAGCTCCTGAGACTCTCCAAGGATGTTCGTACGACTTTGAACGACGCACTCCAGAACGCCGACGCATATCTAGCTCAGGTCAACCTCAAGGGAGAGAGCCCGCCTGCAGATCTCCAAGACAGCGCTTGCATGGAAGCGATCCCCAATATTGTCTTCACTCAACAGGATATGCGCATCAAAACCAACCTGCACGATCGACCGTTATATTACACTGGATACATCGGCGACGTAAAGGTGGATCGGATGCACATTGATCCTGGTTCTTCCATAAGCATCATCCCGAAGGGTCTGTTACATCATCTCCGTATTCCTATGCATCGCCTGACGCCAACAAGCACCGCCATCAGCGGTTTCAATTCGGACAGGAGCTACCCGATTAGGAAGATTCGCTTGAAGTGCCAGATTGGCGATCTTCAGTCAGAAGTAACCTGTTACGTCATAGATGCGGACACTTCCTACAATATCCTCTTGGGGCACCCTTGGATACACGATTATATGATCGTGCCTTCCACGCTGCACCAGTGCTTCAAGTATGTCGACAAACACGACTTCGTGAGGACAGAATTTGCCGACATCGATCCCTTCAAAGGGGTCGAATCCTACTACTCAGACTCCTGCCTATACGAAAAGTCGAAGAGGCACGTTGGTGAAGGAGATGTGCAAGCTCGCACTGAGACGACCATAGGATCAGAAGAACCTCTGACGATCCACCTCCAAGCTCGCAAACCTGGCAAGTCCGCACCCCTTACGGCCGCTCTGCGTAAAGACGCAATCAGCCTCTCGGCACAAGAAGGGCAAATGATAATCCGGCTGCCAAGGTCCGGCCAAGCGCCAAGACCCACAACGGAGCCACTGACAATCAGGCTGCCTAGAGTCGGCCAGCCATAAACGGAGAAGCTCAATCCCTCCGACAAACCAATGACGATACGTCTTCCCAAGAAGAATCGTCACCCGATGCAAAGTCGGGGGCTTCCAACGAGCCAACCACTCCCCGCCCAGCATCAAGTACCAAACTGGGGGTCGCTAGTCTGCCAACAACTCCACGTTCTTCTCTACCAGTAGAACTTCTGATGATCAAGTTGCCCAAGTCATCCTCTCAGTCTTTATTTATACAGGGGGTGGCCAAAGAAGAACTAGAACTGGCCAAGTATGTGGCTGCTCACACTGATGTTCCATCCGCAGATGATGTAATCCTGCTAGAAAAGATACCTTACTTCATCAATAAAGGGCTATCTTTGAACTACACCGAGCTTAATAAGCTTTTTACAATGTATGCTATGGAACACGGTGTAGGCGCTCACCTACACACACAGGTGATAAATGTTTACACCGCAAATCAGCTCACTCCCGCGGAAGACGCTTACTGCATAATCGAGGGAGGGGACCATCCAATCATCTTCAGTCAGAAGAATAATCCGCAGCCCTTCACCATAGAAGAAGTCGATCTCGAATCAGACGTCGGGAGGCTGCCTCTCTATCTATATAGCTCCCAATCCAAATATCTCATGCAAAACCAGGGGTATGATTTGGAGACTAAGTCAGGTTTGAAGTACGGCACTGATCGACGATTACCTTTAAAGTCGCCAGTCCCAGCTGACAAACCACAGGACTACTACAACAAGATCCGATGCGGACTAGGATATGTTACGCCTATAACGACCCCTGAAAGCTCAGATGAGGAATGCGACTGGCAGTCACACTCAACCGGATCACCAACTTCTGATTCGGATATCAGCTTCGGGGATATATTCAGGTAGGTCTTGTCTGTCAACATGGCGTTAGCTGATGCTTACGAAGAAGGTAAAGACTTTCCTGAACTCCTCGAATTAGAGTCGTGGGCCCAACAGCTGGATGCACAATGGGAAAAGCGGTTTGAACAAAGAGAGCCTCCTACTGAAGATGAGGTCATGCAAGTAGATCTAGGCAGCGACTCTTCTCCAAAACTAATCTTCGTTAGTAAAAGCCTGGCAGACGAAGAGCGAGAATCACTACTGGAACTCGTCAAAGAATATATTGATGTGTTCGCCTGGAACTATGAAGACATGCCAGGGTTAAATCCCGATATTGCTCTTCACAAACTCAACATTCGGCCAGATGCAAAGCCAGTCAAGCAACAACAACGACGTTTCCGCCCAGGCATCATGGATGCAATCGAAGCCGAAGTCAACAAGCTGATAGCCAGCGGCTTTATTCATGAGAAGCAACATCCAGACTGGGTCGCCAACATAGTACCGGTCCTCAAGAAGAATGGAAAGATTCAAATCTGCATCGACTTTCGCAATCTGAACGAGGCATGCCCTAAAGATGAGTTTCCCTTCCCTATCACAGACATCATGATTGACAACACCTGCGGCTTCGAACGTATGTCGTTCATGGATGGCTTTTCAGGGTAGAACCAAATTAAGATGTCTCCCGACGACGAAAAGCATACATCATTCCGAACACCAATAGGCACGTTCTGCTACACAGTCATGCCTTTCGGTTTAAAGAATGCTGGCACCATCTATCAGAGAGCCATGAGTATCATCTTCAAGGTTTACTTCCGCAAGACCGTGGAGACATCGCCGTCAAAAGCCGCTCTGAGGAAGATCATCTGCATGATCTAAGGATAGTGTTCGACCTGATACGAGCGCACAATTTGAAAATAAACCCTACGAAATCCTTCTTGGGCGTATCCAGCGGAAAGTTCTTGGGTTTTATCATCACCTCCCAGGGTATCCACGTAGACTCTGAGAAGACAAAGGCAATCATGGAGATGGGTCCCCCGAAAAATCTTCGAAAACTCCGAGGCCTCCAAGGGAGGTTAGCTTACATCAGGAGGTTCATTTCCAACCTCTCCGGGTGATGTCAGCCATTCACCCATCTCATGAAGAAGGGCATATCATTCGTATAGAATATAGAATGCCAGCGTGCCTTCGACAGCATCAAAGAATATTTGTCGAACCCTCCAGTCCTGGTGGCATCGGTTGCTGGAAAATCGTTCCTGCTCTATGTACGAGCAATAGAGCATTCCCTCGGCGCTCTACTAGCACAAAACAATGATGCAGGCCATGAGAAAGCTATATATTACCTCAGTCGAATGATGATCGGGCCAGAGCACCGATATACCGCCGTAGAGAAGGAATGCCTCGTCCTGGTGTTCGCCATTCAAAAGACGCGACACTATGTCACGGGGCAAACCATACATGTGATATCATGAGTCAACCC
The DNA here is from genome assembly GCA_029216955.1 of Iris pallida. Lineage (NCBI taxonomy): Eukaryota > Viridiplantae > Streptophyta > Magnoliopsida > Asparagales > Iridaceae > Iris > Iris pallida. The sequence continues at coordinate 281,635 of JANAVB010001599.1, read as the reverse complement.
CCTCAGGGTCCTCATGACGAAATCAGGGGCACTCAACTCTCGCCTCGCTACATGGACAATATTACTGTCCCCCTACCATATGATCTTCGTCCCGCAAAAGGCTGTTAAAGGTCAAGCTCTGGCAGACTTTTTAGCAGCCCACCCAGGCCCGGAGTCGGCCAAAATTTACGAAGACATCCCAGATGAGGTCGCCGACTCGCATGTAACATCTCACGATGATATATGGTGAATGTTCTTCGACGGCGCCTCAAGGACCGGACCTAAGGGTAACATCGTCGTCGGAGTCGGAGTGGTACTGATTTCTCCTTCCGGACTAGTGATCAATCGCGCTTACTCCCTCACGGAACCTTGCTCTAACAATGTGGCCGAGTACAATGCGTTAGTCATTGGCCTCCAGCTTGCAAGAGAGCTGGGAGTAGAATATCTTGAAGCATATGGCGATTTACAGCTAATCGTCAATCAGATTCGGGGTTCCTACGAGGTTCGCCATGAAGACATGATCCCCTATCACCAAATAGCAATCAACATCATCTCATCATTTGAAGGTTTCTTCATCGAACACGTTCCCAGACTCCAAAATATCGAAGCCGATGCCTTAGCTGGCCTTGCCGCTTCCCTAGCGGTTCCGAACTATGCTCATCAATCGGTGGATATGATAGGCCATGAACTGGTCTGTCCCAAAAACAACGTTCAATTCGTGGCGGGTTATTCTGCTCAGACGATCGACAAAGCACCAGACTGGAGACAACCATTCATTGACTTCGTAGTTTACGACATCCTGCCCGAGAACCCAAAAGAAGCCACCTCTATCAGAAGGCGTTCTCTCAGATTCTTTTACGATACAGAGACGAAAATACTGTATCGCCGATCCTACGATGGATTATTGCTTCGATGTCTGTCAAACGTAGAAGCCAAAGAAGCCGTACGCGAAGCTCATGACGGTGTCTGCGGGGCCCATCAGCCTGGCCTAAAATTGTAAGATCGTCTTCACCGAATGGGCTACTACTGGCCCACGATGGTAGCAGATGCGATAGACTATGCAAGAAAGTGCAAAGCCTGCCAAGTCCACGCGGACTTCATCCACCAACCATCCGAGTTTCTACATCCAACAGTGGCATCCTGGCTATTCGAAGCATAGGGAATGGATATCATCGGTCCGATCACTCTACCCTCCTCCCGAGGACATCGCTTCATACTTGCCATCACAGATTACTTCTCCAAATGGGCGAAAGCTGTTCTGCTGGCAGAAGTGAAGACTTCAAACGTGATCAGCTTCCTCAAGCATCACGTCATCTATTGCTTTGGACTGCCCCGAAGGATCATCCATGATAATGGTCCGCAGTTCGCAAGCCATACCTTTTATCAGTTCTGCGACAAGCATCGCATCCAGAATATTGCTTCAACCCTATACAATCCGACAGCGAATGGGTTGGCAGAAGCATTCAACAAAACAATCATCAAACTTCTCAAGAAGTTTGTGTCATCTAACAAATACGACTGGAACGAGAAGCTTGGTGAATATTTATGGGCATACCATATCACAGTCCGAACAGCCACAGGGAACACACCATTATCCCTGGTGTATGGGAGTGAGGCAGTTCTCCCATTGGAGACTCAAATACCCTCGCTCCGTGTCGCTCTCACTTACCAATTGATGACAGACGATAACTATCGTCGCCGGCTACAATAGTTGGAGGCCTTAGATGAAAAGCGCCTCTTGGCTCAGCAACGAATCGAGCTATACCAAGCACGCATCTCCGGAGCCTTCAACAAGAAGGTTAAAATCAGAATATTCTAAGTGGGCGATCTCGTTCTGGCAGTTCGGAGGCCGATGGTCATGACTCACAAAACCGTCGATAAATTCCAGCCAAAATGGGAAGGTCCATTTATCATTGAGGCCGTATTCTCCAATGGTGCTTACCTCCTCGCAAAACAAAATAGAGACTTGCTCATGTTGCCCGTCAACGGCAAGTTCCTGAAGAAATATTATGTCTAAACGACATTCTCCAAATATCCCAGAGTGTTGAGTTATGTACCCTCCGGTACCGCTGAACTCACATTCTCCAAATCCCAGATTATTGAGTTATGTACCCACCGGTACCGCTGAACTCGCATTCACAAAATTCCAGATTGCTGAGTTATGTACCCGCCGGTACCTCTGAACTCGCATTCACATTCTTCCTCCAAATATCCCAGATTATTGAGTTATGTACCCGCCGGTACCGCTGAACTCACATTCACAATATCCCAGATCGCTGAGTCATGTACCCTCCAGTACCGCTGAACTCACATTCTCCAAATTCCAGATCGTCGAGTCATGTACTCTTTCATACCGCTGAACTCACATGCCGACTCCAATTCTTCCAGATCATCGAGTTATGTACCCGCAGGTGCCTCTGAACTTACATTTCGGTCACTCTTTCAGATAGTAAGTCATGTATGACCATACCTCTAAACTTATTTCTCTGAAAGAGCTCCTCCCTCATGATCCACCCGCACTCTCAGTGCAAAAAAAGGGTAACAGATCCACAAAATTTCCAAAATGACCACGTCAATGTTACCTCTGAGTCGTTTCACTTTTGCCAAAAACAAATCACCCCTCTACATAGAACTTCCATGTCCTCATTACCTCTGAGTTGTCCTATGTACCCCTTCATGGAGTCCACTCCTGCCATGTCCTCATTACCTCTGAGTGGGAAGGCTCCATCGAAGAAACCCTCATATTTGCCATGTCCTCATTACCTCTGAGTAAATATGTTGGTTCTCCCTCGACTTATTATCTGTACCAAAAAAATCCCAGGGTACGCTAAAGATAATAGGTCCACAAATGTCCTCTGTTGACCACAAATATCCTTCGTTAAGTCTACTCCTACCATGTCCTCATCACCTCTGAGTAGGAAGACTCTGCGGTAAACCCCCATACTTGCCATGTCCGTATTACCTCTGAGTAAGTATGTTAGTTTTCTCTCTCGTCTTATCCTGAACCAGGGTACGCCAAGGATAATAGGCCAACAAATGTCCTCTGCTGACTACAAATGCTGTACTAAGTTTCCTAGTACATGCACATTATTCCTCATCATGCCCCGGGAGCCCAGCTGCTCCATGGCATTCTTTCTCTCGATACCAGGAACGTCCATGACCACCTTACCATAGAATTGTTCTAGGTACCCCCATCAAACTTGTTATCCATATATAAAACCCAGATATGCCAAGGGTAACAGGTCCACAAACAGTCCCCCAAGCGGGGCAAACACCACCATAACACCACAAGCACAACAAGCAGTCCAAATAAAGGGTAGAACAAAGCAAACTCTTTTTATTTGGAAGGCAAAAGTACTACATGATCTAGGGACAACGTCCCAGGAAAAGAATGAAAACAAATAAGAAGGAAAAAAAGCTGTCTATGGTTCGGCGGTACATAATTCCAGGAGACGGTTCTTCACCAAGGCGGTCCCCCGCTCAAGCCGCTGCTTAGCTCGGCGCTCAGCCTCCTGGGATAACTGCTCCACATCATCCAAGTACATATGCGCCTGCCAGCCATCCTCCAGTTTCTTCAGGGCGAGCTCCAGGCCAGCAGAAGCTCGATTGACTCTGTCAGCCTCCTGGATAATTAGCCCCCCGTCAGTGCGGGCAGCCTCAAGCTCAGACTCCAGGAAAGCTAACTTCCTCTGAAGCTCAAGGATCTGCTCCCGCGTATTAATGACCCCACGGGAGGCAGTCGCTTCCCGAGCCATAACATTTTCACTCTCGCGGCTCAATTGATCATATCGATCAGACAGATCACGAAGGTCGTTCAGTATAACCGGCCTGGTCTTATCCCGAGAAGCCCTTATCTTCTCTACAGTAGCTGTGAGGAAACCGTGCTCCTGATCTATAGCAGTAGACAGATCAGCTTGCCACAGCACATGAAGCTGGGCTACCAGCTGATCAGCCTCCAGCAATTTTGCCTCCAGAAGCGCAGCTACCCCTGTCCCACCGGAAAGAGTCTTAAGGATATCAATATGACCCTGGGCACATTGCCGGGCCAAGACAAAAGAGATCCCTCGTTCCACAGCAGCCGCTACCCCCCTCTTCAAGTGGCGATAGAAGCTGTCAACCACGTCCTGTGACGCTTCGTCCAGAACCTCTGCAGAGGACGGTGTCAAAGGAAGTGTGGCCGGCAACGTCGAAGGAGGCATGCTAGAACTTGCCACAAGAGAGACAAATTCTGAGCGGAAAGATGCACGGATAGCGGCTAACTCCTCCTCCGCCACCCGAAGAGTCTGGACACTCGGCAGGGCAGAGAGGTCGACTCTCGGAGCCGTCTGAGCAAAAGAGGATGCAAGGACCACTGTCCCCTGTCCCGGCTGTCCCGCCACCTGACTTTCCGAACTCGAGCCAGCGGGAGGCCCCTCAAGACGAGCCGGAAGGGGAGGGTGTACGTTCCTCTCCGCCAGTGCCCTTTCGGCAGAGCCTGTCTCAACAATGTCCATCATCGGTACTTGAAAGGCAGGACCTGTATGTCCAGAGCAACAATCAATCGACGTAACCCGAAGGATGTGATGATAGAGCGAATGGGCCTCTTCATTAGTCAAAATTTGACTTATCTTACCAAGGAAGGATCGCGGATGCTGAGGTTCGTTCACAACCGCCATATTCCCTTCACCAGTGCCCCCGAAACCGAATTCGGCTGGCTCTTCTGTCCCAGCCACTCCGGAGGGAGGTACGACTCGATCAGCATCATCTTGATGAAATTCAGCAGTTTCGGGGACAAGTTCATCGGAGCCCCCGTCATCTCGAGTCACGACCTCAGCAACTCGAGATTCCTCTTCTTTCGACATCTACGAGAGGGAAGGAAAGTGATCAAGATCGAAGCTAGAAGAAAGGAAGAACTAAATAAAGATAGTAGTAACTCGTTTTACCTCCGAAGCAGGGTCGACCTCCTCACTTCTCTTCCTTATAGCTAGTTTGCGATGTCTGGTCGCAGCCTATTTTCGGGAGTAAGGAATACCATCAACAGGGGAGATTTGCCTGCTACGCTTCCGTACAGGACCAGATGTAACAGGTGGCTGATCCAACACCATCTCGTCTGACATAATAGGAGGCTGATCCGCCCCAACATCTTCCACCGGAAGAGAAGAGTTATCTGTATCATGCTCATCGTCCTCATCATCCGCAGTGGTGGAGTCCGAGTCTGGCACTTCGACTATATTCTTCTTCTTCTTTCTCTTCTTGGCCCCCTGGGGCTTCTCATCCAAGCCAGTACCAACAATAAAACTGGCATCCGGGCTAAAACCGACGGGGAGCTTGTTTGCCATGACATGGTATAGGGCCGCCATATACAAAATCTCTACCGATGCCTCAATGGCAGGAACCGAGAAAGTGGCACGGGTATGGAATATATCATAGTAGTGCCAGGCCCTGATACCGTCAAGAAGGCTACCTTAAAAACCCAGACAAGAGCTGGGACTATCCAGAAAAAGTTGGCTGTATCCAAACTGACGGGCAAACCTGCTGGACAGGTAAGGTTCCAGGAAGACAGCACTGCGGTTGCGATATACCAGGTGGACGGGGCGGATGTTACGCAACCACAGAAGCATCTGGCCGTCTAGAAGCTGAGGAGGCCCAATACCGTCAAGATGTACGTCCGCTATTTCCTCAGCAGTGAAACGAGGGACGAATACAAAAAAGTCGTACATATCTGCTCTTGCCAGCGCCATCCGACAGGCACGCATGGTCTCATATTCCCAAGACTCGTTGCGATAACGAAAGATAAAGGTGTCATCAGCAATCACGCCATCTTCAGAACCCATCCTCATCAAAGACGGACAATGCATCAGCAGCCACCCCATCAGATAATGATAGGGCAGCTCAGTCATTTCAAAGTTTTTTGTCACATCGTGGGCAATGACCTTAGACGTAAAAGTACGGAGGCCACGGTGTATGCTGCACACCATGGCCGGGAGAAGAGCTAGTTTTACTCCAAATTTTAGCTTCACAGTAGGAAGAATAAAATTACGGCTGATCCTCTCAATAGAACCAGCTCCTCCCGAGACTACGCAATTTTGCAGCCATACCATCAAAAATCCTGCCAGGAGCGCCTTCTCTGACAGCACTTGGGTATCCTGATAAAAATAACCAAAAGAGTCGGTCTTACTCCCAAATCTGTCGCTGGTGGTGGCCACCCTCTTTTTCGACGACACCAAGGCTTGAACCGCCTTCCGGGATTGAGGACTTCGGGAAGTAACTCGGCCTGAGGCTCCCGTCGAGAAGAGATAGCTTACCCAGTCCTTAGTGTGGGAAGCATTCCCTTTCGAGCCGCTATCCTTTTTGGCTATCTGCTGGCACGTGCTATAGTGGCACAATATCTCCTGATAAACAGCCACGAAGCCCGGATATCGTTCTTTCAGCTCTTCGAACTCCTCATTCGTAGGAGTGTATACCTCAAAAGCTTCACCCCCCAAGAAAGCTTGGAAATCACGTGCATCTCATGGAGTGCCAGCCCTATTTTCCCTACAGGGGTATAGAAGGTTCCAGTACGACGGTTGTACATCTCCAACAGAGCCATGAATAATTTTTTGTTGACAGGTAAGCCATGGCTGGTGCCCCGAATAGCGTGATAAAGACCAACCTCACACAGAAAAGTCTCATACTTTTGCGAGATCTACGTAGATAGATTGATCCATGAGGGGATGGGGTATATCCAACTTGGGAGCGCCAACCGGCCAATAGGATAGGAGCCTTTCCGAGCAAGTTGGTTCAGGAAAGTATTGGCTGAAAAATGTTAGGGTTATATACTAAAAGCATCACTTTTGTAGTAACCTTATTTTCTTAAATTTTGAATGAGAATCATATGGGCAAATGTTTGCATATTGTATTTGTTGCAAGTGTTAATACAAATGTCTGATATTCTATATTGTAGATAATATGGTGTGTGGTGTCACACAGAAGATCATATTATCAGTTTTCTATGGAGTATATAAATAGTTCACAACCTAGATGGACTTGGACAATCTATTGGAAAGGTTGTAGTGTAATCTGGTATTAGTCTATCTTGACTATAGGTTTACACTAGTACACTTTGTGTGTATTGAACAGGACCACTTGAGGTTGTTCTCTTTGTACTGACTACATAAGAGAACAAACACCTCTGTTATTATGGATGCATGTACTCTTAATCCGGATATAATAACGGACATGTATATGCAATGTGCATTACTTTGACTCATAAAAGAGTGAGATTCATTATGGATCAACAACCTCTATGAATTGGGTAATAACATTGTATGTATGATGGGCTGTTGATTATAAATGGAATCCATGTCCCGATACATCGGGTTGATGATCTCCTCTTAAGGAGCTCATAAGGATTGTCATGTAAACCCTGCAGGTGGATTATATTCGACATGACAAATAAATTTGAGCGGTACTACTTAAGGATAAAAGATGTCGAATCAATATAGTTGTCAGTAACTTAATTTGATCGACGGACATACGATATCTTAACATGGGGAGCCAAACGAGCATATAATAAAAGGAGCCCATAAACATAATTTGGGATTAGGGAGGTAGTGCAACAATAGCTCATTAGTGGACCGAGCTATTGTTAATGGGCCTGGATTGTGTGTTCGGGCTGAACACGGGATATCCAGATCCGTAAAGAGGCCTAACCCTAATTTCTCCTTATGGTCCCTGCCGTAGACTATATATATCCTCTATTCTCTGGTCGCCAGATTAATGATTAGAAATCTGAAATTTTTTCTAAATTCGTGATTCACGTAAGGAGAGAAAGAGAGTGCTGCCAAGGAGAAGAAAAAGTTGGGAGATCGTCGCCCACACGACGTCCAACTCGAGGAAGGAATACGTGCAGAAGATCTTGGGGTCGTCCGCTCGAGATTGCCAGAAATTACTTGTCTCCTTTCCGTCGCAGGTATAATTCGTGAACCCTAGTTTCCGCCTATGAAGGGTTAGAACACGTATTAGATCTGTTTAACTTTCTATCGATCAATACGCACACCAAAGGAAGGGTCCTGGGAATCCCCAGTTCTATAAAAAAAACGTGAAATTGGGACCCGGCACATTCAAGAAAGTACCCGGGGCTAATCCCATTACATAACGGCTGGCATGCACCTTTTCCGCACACAATGACTTCATGCTGTTGTGGTAATGGATGTCGCCCACAAACATCCCATTCCGGGTAGGGGTCAAAGACTCTTCCATCTTCCTGTCCAGCGGGAGCATATTAAACCAAGATAGCGGGAAGTGACGCTCCATTTGAGGGATACGGATCGCCATCCCGTTAGAAATAAAGCTCCAGTTCTCCGATACATCCATAACTTGATTGTTCTTCAAAGTCAAAGCGTCTTCGAAGAAAAACACAGGTTTCAGGTATTCTCCTTCCAATTTCCCCGAATTCATCATGGCATATAGGAAGTAGAAGGGTTGGTTCTTGAGGGCATTCAACCTCGTCAAAGGCTCATCACTAGGAAGCTGGTCCGCCACATACCGGACTATCTGGTCGTACCTGTAGCCCATGGTGGATTGAGCACGATCCACCAGAGCTTCCCCCGCAGCATTAACTGGGAAATTCACTGAAAAGAAAACAAAAGAAATAAGATAAAAAGATAGACAAAAGAGAACTGATGGGTGTTTTCAAGCTTATGCGGCTCCAACTTAATGGAGCCTCATGCGGCCCAACTCAGAAAAATACTTATGCGACTCCGTCCAGCGAAGGTTCATGCGGCAGTGCTCTCATATGGCTCTCAGAGTTCGGATAAGTTCATGCGGTTCACGCGATAAACAAATTTGTGCGAGCCTATGCGGCTCAGCGCAGCTTATGCGGCCCCATTGGCGAAGTGCTTATGCGGCTACAGTAACGATTCTCATGCAGCTCGCGGCTCGAACATGAGACGTACATGCGGCACACATGAAGATGAAGGATCGCGTATAAAGCATGCGACGTAGCCACAACAGTTAGGATTTTAAGCTCACATAGCGTCCTTACCAGCAATAGGGGGTTGACGTCAGGGTGAACTGGGGGCGTCGGCTGGCGGAGGAGCGGCCACAGTCGAAGTAGAAGCAGCTTTCTTGCCCTTCGCCACCGCAGCCGACGAAGACGCCGCCTTCTTACCCTCTGTCGCAACAGTCTTCTTGGGAGCCATCGGTGATCGAAGAAGAGGAAGATAATCGGGACAGGAAAAGGTTTGAATTTAAGGAGAGAGTAAAGAAGTTTCTTCTCTTAATTCCTCTTATTTATAGGAGGACAAAAGAGGAGGGGGCACATAGACCAATAACCGCTTCGGGTCGTGTGTTGCAGGCAAAACAAAACCGACTCCTCGGATTTTGCCCCCTCTCTCATAAAGAAGATTCACCCAGGGCATAAAATCCAAAGATTTAATGAACCGACCCTTGGGATTCCCCCAAAAGACGGCTCTAAAATAAATTAAAGGCAATTAATGACACGCACATGTGGTAGGGAGCCCATGCGGCTAGGAAATTTATGCGGCTAGACAGGCCATACGGCAAAAAAGTTCATGCGGCCAGAGCATCCTATGCGGCCAGCGGAGCTCACATAGCCATGCTTCTTATTCAAAGTATTTCAATTTTGCAAATTAAAAACTTTGAAGGGGCTCTTGTAGAAGCCTGGAAAAGAACATAATTGTCCATGCGGCTCAGAACAGGAAAACCCATGCGGCTCAAAAACAGACGAGCTTCATGTGGCTCAAGAGCATCATGCGGTTCAAAAATCACCAACTTGGACATGCGGCTCAAGCAAGACCACGTAGGCTTCTGCGGTTCGCTTCTACAATTAGCCATTAAGCAAAGGCCCTATTTAATGCTCTGACGTAAAGGAGAACTGACGGCTCTGACATAAAGCTGCAATAATGACTTTGCCATAATGGTAGACTCCTAGGGAAATGAAGGAAATTTCTGACACGATCCATCGAACCCCAAAATCTTTCATACGGCCTTGACACATGGACAGTCGTATGCGGCTCAGAGAGAGGCCACCTCATGCGGCTCAGGCAGAGGCCACCCTATGCGGCTCAGGCAAAGGCCACCCCATGCGGCTCAGGCAGAGGCCACCTCATGTGGCTCAGGAAGAGGCCACCTCATGCAGCTCAGGCAGAGTCTACCCTATGTGGCTCACAAGGACTATCTTCATACGGCTCACTGAGAAGCCACCCATCATGTGGTCGCCTATGCTCATGCGGCTCAGATCATTTTCATACGTGGCCAGTCTTATGCGGCTCAGTAGGGAACAATCCTTATGCGGTTTGGATTTCCTAAGTGGCTCACGGTTAAGCAGCATAATAATAATGGGACACGTGGCATCAAATCAATCAAGATTCATCAACAAATCCTAACAACCAGGTTTAGTTCCATCCTCATAATTACTGGGATCAAATCAGATCATTTTTCAATCATGCAAATTGAACACGTGGCGGAAGATCCGAGCTTAGCATAACAAATCATGAAGATTTATGACAATCATCATTAATTGCCTACGGAGATTTAATATAATCCACATTAATTGTATAGATTTGCTACAATCAGAATGAATGGCCCAGATTAATTGATCTCTAACTGCCGACTTCTCAAGGAGGCAATCATTGCAAACCCTAATGATCGCATCCCACTCCTATAAATAGCAATGTGCCATTCCCTTGCGAAAGATGACTTTTTTGCTAGAGCACTAGCGCACCTGGAGAGACTTGAAGAGAGAGCAGAGAGAAAAAGGCATACACAGAGGGTATCCTGAGAGCATTTCTTCCCTGGAGCCAAGGCTGCATCCGATCGTCCAAGGAGTAAGGCAGAGCTGTCGTCGCTTTCCCGAGCCTCTACTGTCACCCCCCAGAATCTAAAATAAACAATTGTACTTAGATTACTGTATCTAAGTTTTTGTTCCTAGGCTTTCTTTGTACAAGCGAGTTTGTATTGTGAAGTAAAAGTCCAGTCGTCCGATATAATTGTTCTGTTCTTTTATATTTCGTGACAAACAACTATTATGGAGTGCTTCGGAATATTATAGAATTACAATATACTGGCCTATATGATATGTATATTATGATGTTCAAATGTGAGTGGTTCGATACGACACCAAATATCGGTTGGAGAATCGATAAACAATTTGGATTTGTCGATATAAATCATCGTAGAAGGTATAGAGGGTCCGATACATTTGCGATAGCAAATCAGGCTGTTCAAGTCTACTATACAAGCTACCTAAGGCGTCGTAGAGATCGATTTGACTGGTGGGCAGTATGCAAGATTAAATCTAGAAATACATTCAACGTTGGAGACCTAGCATACCAAGAGGACCAGATCGAAAAGTCCCAATACTTGGGACAACACTCAGATACAATGGATGTTGAAGATATTGTTAAGGAAAATAGAGGGGAGAAAGAGGTTGATACACAAGACTTAGCTGTCAACCAGGGGAGAAAGAGGCGTCTTGTCCCAAATATTGAGGCAGAAGAAGAAGAAGAAGAAGAAGAAGAAGAAGAAGAAGAAGAAGACGAATTTGATGGGGATGAGGATACAGATGAAATCGACGATGAAGATAAGGATGAGGATGAGGATGAGGAGGAGGAGGAGGATGATGATGAAGACGAGGCCGAAGATGAGAACGAAGACGATGATTAGGTTAAATATTGTTGTATATTAAAAACACTTCCAATTACGTGAATTAAGTTTGACCTCATAAAAGCAATTACGTGAATTCATATTTTTTTCATTCGATTATTTACTTATTGCAGATGGCACTCCTAGTCTTTTTTGTCGCGACGGCACTCGTCTCCCTACTGGTGGTATGTATATTTTAGTTTAGAATTTTATATTCATTTACACTTTTATATTGTTAATTATGTTTATGTGTTCTATTTACAGGTCATGATGGCTGGCCGTGGTCGTGGTGCTGGTGGTGGTGGTGGTGGTGGTCGTGGTCGTAGTGGTGCTGGTGGTTGTGGTCGCATTCAATCTTCCCAGGGTGTGACCCCATCCAGCGACCCCGACCCGGAGAGTACCCCGGGCACAGACGCATCATGTCGTCGATCGACCACTTCATTGAGGCATGAGTCCGGATCTGCTAGCGGATCCGTTCCGCTATCGGACCCACCATCAGCGGATCCACCAGTGGATCCCCCAGTTTCTGCGCAGTGGGCCCCGGAGTACCCCCATACTCGGTTCTATCCGGTTACTGGGGAGTACATGCACGGACCCGCGGATCCTTCGATGGCACCAGAGGTGCCGAGAGGCGAGTTCCGATGAGAGCTATGGCCCGCGGGGACCTCGTAAGTAAATTTAAGATAATTTATTAAATTTCTTTCATTTATTCTAGTTAATAATCCAGTCGTTTCTTCTTTGTAGGTTTTTTCTATTTAGTGTTGCCAGGGCTCTTGGAGAAATTATCAGGGCTAACTTCCATGGTCCCTACCTCAACTTTTCGTTGGTGCCCCCAAACTTGAAGTATGCCTGGCTCGACGAGTTGAGGGTATATATCTATATCTTCTGGTTAATTATTAGTTACTCTTTAAACAACCATTTTTTAAATTACGTGATAATTAAATTTCTATGTTAGACGACGTACTAGTGGCCCCCCTCGCGAGGATGCGATCCGCAGGACCTACAGAAGCGCTGCCTCGAAGAAGATATGGGATATGATTCATGACCTGAAAATAGGGCATACGAGGCCGAATTGGATCCGGCAGGAGTATTATGAGGACCTCTTAGGTATGATGGATACTCCTGCGTATAAGAAGAAATCGGAGAAGGCAAAGGCGAACCGACAGGCCGCGGGGTTTCATACGGGGTATCAAGGCCCCTCGCAACAACGCTTGCAGATCTGGTGAGATACCGTAAATTCATTTCACTATCGAATTAGGTATTATTAATATACGGAGTTAATTAAGTTCTACGAAAATTTTGTATGCAGGCCCAACGGGCGGTGAAGGAGGGAAGGGCGCCAGAATCGGTCACCATGTACGATGTGTTCCAGCAAACGCACAAAAGACGGAAGGACGGGAGCTTCGTCGACGAGAGGGCCATGGAGACTGATGTAAGTACTTATGTTTATGAGATTTACGTTAGAATTAAAAGTATTCGGACTATAACGTAGGTAAACTTAGGATTCTCACTTAACTTAGTGAAACATAGGATTTAGATTACAACTTAGATAAATCTTATTATATAAACACATTCATTTGATAGGCTGCATATCGTGAGGCCCTTAGTCGGGCTCAGTTAACTGACACCAAGGATGTCGGTGAAACGACGCCCGCCCGGACGCCCTCTTCTTTGGCCGCTCGTAACAACTTGTTCGTAGATACCGTCGACGGCTTTAAGAAAGGGCTTCTGTATGGAGTCAGCTCCCTAGGGCCGTTGCACAAGGCGACGCAGAGATTTCCACTGACACTGCCTCCTCCCGCGGCCCCGGCAGATGATGATGTTAGGTCGCAGCTTACGCAGCTGCCCGAGGCGGTGTCGTCCTTGCGGGAGCAATTTGCCACGTACTTTTTGCCTCCGTCTGCTGCTGGTGTTGGTCCGTCTGCTGCTGGTGTCGGTCCGTCTTCTACTGGTGCCGGTTCGTCGACTGCTGGTGTCGGTCCATCTTCCGTAGGTCATCTTTCTTTCAACCCTGATGCCCCTCTGGTACCTCCTTCGAATGTGACGACACTCCTGGATCTCATGTTGCCAGAGCAGCTACGCCGACTTTCGAGCAGTGTCTACGATGCCTTGCCGCCGTACATAGTGGAGGAGTATATTCGTCGGTCGCAGCAGGGATTACTACCACCGGGCAATCGAACTCCTCCTCCTCGTTAAAATATTGTAATTAAGAAAATTTGGAATATTTATGAGAATTTTAGATTATTTGTGCTATGATCGGATTATAACGACGGATATTAGGTTACTCTTCAGGATAATTGATGTCTATTTTATATTAATTTGGTTTGGTCTATGTGATTCTTTGATAATTGGTGTGCATTAAATTCGTATGTGCATATTTAGTCTATGTGATTCTTGGATAATTGGGGTGTATTATATATTTGGTCTATGTGATTATTGGATAATTGGTGTGCATTATATATTGGTTTGGTTTATGCATATTTTTGTGAACAGGAAAAGTGCTGTAATTTTTTTCAAAAAATCTCAGATAGCGACGGACTAGTGACCGGTTAGCGACGGATATTTCCAGTTGCCGACTAATTTTTGACAAAATTTTTGTCGCTAACTGGAGATTTGAAACTGCTTCCAGGTAGTGACGGGTGGCCGACGGAATATCCGTCGGCATGGTTCTGGTGGTATATACTTCGACGGAAAAGTGAAGAAAAATCCGTCGCCAAGGCGACGGATAATCAGCCACTAATCAGTCGCTCTCTCAACGGCGTAGCGATGGACAATCCGTCGACAAGGTTGTGGAAATGCTTGACATTTTCAGAACCAAGGCGACGGATAATCAGCCACTAATCAGTCGCTCTGTCGGCAGCGTAGCGACGATTTATCCGTCGCCACATGGTCGACGGATAATCCGTTAGTATTTCGTCGCTAATCCGTCCTTTGTTAGCGACGACGATCGACGGTCTAGCGACGGAATGATACCCTCTGATACAATGTTACGACGGTTTACCGACGGACTATCCGTCGTTAGCGTATACACAGTTAAGTATTTAATACTTGAAATGGACGAAAGCCCGTCGAAAAGTCGTCGCTAATGCATCGTATTGTGAAGACGAAATGCCGTCGCTATTCCGTCACTCTTCGACTATTTAGCGACGGCTCATTGTTAGCGATGAGCTGATTGTCGACGGATTATTTTGGCCAAGATCCGTTAGTGATCGGTCGCTAATACTGATTGCCGACGGATGGGCGACGGATCTGGCCGTCGCTAAATAGACATATTTTGGTAGTGGGTATTTTTACACCCCAGCAGATTTAATCCTCCTCTTCTTCTTCTTCTTCTTCTTCTTCTTCTCTGTAACTCGTTCTTCAGGTTTTAAGGCACCTACTGAGTAGGGAGACCTAACTTTATTCTTGAGATCTATCTCATTTATGGCACCTACTGTGTAGGCTTGCTAAACTCCTTATTTGTGGCACCTACTGTGTAGGCTTGCTAAACTTCTCATTTGTGGCACCTACTGTGTAGGCTTGCTGAACTCCTATTTTCTATCTACATCCATGCCTCGGGACTAACAATCTTAAAGCAAGATTATTACGATGGAAAACATTAATGCTTCACTCCTTCAAACTGACTACTGCAAGTTGAAAAAGTTTGATGGAGAGCATTATCAAGTCTGGATGAGGAAGGTCTTTCTCACCCTTCAACTCCGAGACGTTGATCACGTGCTCTTTGAAGAGGAACCTACTGTTCCAGATACTGGGTCTGTTGCCACTATAACTGCGGCTACTAAACTTCAGGCCAAATGGAGAAGGGAGAATAGCATTTGTAGGCTTCTGATCCTAAATGCTATGTAGGATTTCCTGGCAGAATCCTACTCAAAGAAGGATAGTGCCAGAGAAATATGGGAGTCAGTGGAAAAGCTGTACGAGGAAGACAAAAATAGGAGCAAGATATTTTTTTTCGAAAAATATCACAAGTGGCTCTTTGAAGACGAGAAGGCGATGCTTCCTCAAGTGAAGGAGTTTCTGAAATTTCGTCAGAAACTGGACGATGAAAAGATGCCCTTCATCGACAAGTTTGTCGTTGGAGGGATCGTCTCGAAACTTCCTGCTGGATGGAATACGTTCTATGCAAGAATGCATCGGAAAAAACTCGAGATCAGTCTGGACTATCTCTTACAAAAAATCCACGTTGAGGACGAGATGCTTTCTCAACAGAAGATGGACGCTTTGTCCAAACAATTGGCCGAGGCTAATCTGGTGCAGACGAGAGACTCCAAGGGGAAGCAGGTGGCTTCTCACCACAAGAAAGACTTCACTAATCTGAAAGTGAAGGGACCATCTTTCAAACAGAAGAAGCCCAAGTCCAATGTGACTTGTTTTAACTATAGCAAGAATGGCCACTACAAGAGTGAATGTAGATCCAAGCCCAAGCAGTCACAGCAAGGTGAGCCTAATAAGGTTTCATTGGTTAATGACGGTATTGCTATAATTGCTCGGGTCACTTCGGTGGGGACTGACTCTGACTGGTGGGTAGATACTGGTGCCACCTGCCATATCTGCTCAAGCAAGAAATGGTTCACCATATACCAGCAAACCTCTGAGAAGGTGATGGTGGTGAACCGGGCACAAGCTGAAGTTCAAGGGATCGGGATGGTGGAGCTGAAGCTGACATCCGGGAAAACTCTGACGCTTCAAGGTGTGAAGTATGTTCTCGAGATTGCCAAGAACCTGATCTCTGGAGGCCTGCTCTGCAACGCAGGCCTGAGGATGGACATCAATGCTGGCTAGATGGTGATGTCCCTGGAAGGAATGTACTTCGAAAAAGCTTTCTATACCAAAGGAATGTTTAAACTCCATCTTGTAACCCAGTCAAAGAACATTAATGCAATTTCCAATTCTGCTGATACTCTTGAGTTGTGGCATAATAGACTAGGACATGTCCATTGTAAAAGGATAAACAAAATATCTAGTCTAGGACTTATCTCCAAATATGGGGGAAAGGTGGAGAAATGTGAAGTGTGTGCTCAAACTAAGATCACAAGAAAACCCTTTCATCGGGTCAATCGAAGCACAGATCTTCTGGAGTTGTTGCACTCTGATATCTATGACTTCAAACAATTCTCCACGAAGGCCTGAATGAAGTATTTCATAACCTTTATCGATGACTTCTCAAAGTACGTGTTCGTCTACTTGATAAAAACAAAAAACAAAGCAATCAAAAAGTTCAAGGAGTTCAGGGCTGAAGCTGAAAGGCAAACTGGACAACAACTCAAGAGGTTGATGAGTGATCGAGGCGGAGAATATCGATCTCATGATTTCACATCGTTCTACAAAGAACATGGAATCATCAACGAGACTACTACTCCGTATTCTCCTCAGTCCAACGGAGTAGCAGAAAGGAAGAACAGAACATTGACAGAGATGATGAACTCAATGTTGTTAACTGCGGGTCTTCCAAACTGCTTTTGGGGAGAAGCTACATTGATGGCCACATTCATTATGAACAGAGTGCCATATAAAACTTTTGATATTACTCCTCATGAACTCTGGTTCAATGTCAGACCCAACTTGAATATCATTCGAGTGAGGGGGTGTCTGGCATACGTAAAACTTCCGGATCTGAAGATTCAAAAACTCGGAACAAGGACTATGAAGATGATCTTCTTGGAGTATACCGAGAAGAGTGACGCTCGAAGATTCCTTGACTTAGAGTCTAACCATGTCATCGAATCTCATAACGCAGAGTACTTTGAAGATAAGTTTACAAGGCACAAAAATATTGTTCTCGCAGATATTTCGAAGAATAATGATGGTGCAAAGGAAGCTGAGGTTTCCAACGATGTCGTAGTCCAAGAAGAAATTGTTGTTGATGAAACAACGTTTGAACCAGAACTCGAAGAGCCGTCAGCCAAGCGAGTGAGGAGACCAAAGGACTTCGGAGATGACTTTGTCACCTATCATGTAGAAGCAGATCCGTTTACCTATGATGAGGTGATGAAGACCAGAGATGCTATCTTCTGGAAGGAGGCAGTGAATGACGAGTATGACTCTATCACCTCCAATAACACATGGGTGTTAGTAGATCTACTTGAAGGAGCAAAATCCATCAGATGTAAATGGATCTTCAAGAAGAAGATGAAGGCAGATGTAACTATTGACAAGTTCAAGGCCAGGCTGGTAGCCAAGGGTTTTTCTCAGAAATATGGGATAGACTACTTTGACACATACGCTCCAGTAGCTCGGATGACCACCATCAGAATGTTAATTGCTCTAGCAGCAATACATAAGTTGGTGATACATCAGATGGATTTAAAGACAGCATTCCTGAATGGCGAGCTGACCGAAGAGATATACATGCAACAGCCAGATGTATTTATCGTCAAAGGTCTTGAAGACAAAGTCTGTAAGTTGGTGAAATCATTGTACGGTTTGAAGCAAGCTCCCAAGATATGGCATGAGAAGTTTGACAAAGTTATTAGAACAAACGGCTACAGAGTTAGCGAGACGGACAAGTGTGTTTACACGAAGTTCGCTGATGGAAGAGGAGTCATCGTTTGTCTGTGCGTGGACGACATGCTAATCCTAGGAACGGATATAAGCAAATTCACGGAGACAAAGAGGTTCCTCTCAACCAAGTTCTGTATGAAGGACTTGGGGGATGCAGATGTCATCTTGGGCATAAGGTGAAGAACAGATGGCAACTCTAAAGGGGGGGGGGTGAATAGAGTTTATAGCGATAATAGCTAATAAAAAATAAACTCTTCCACAAGCTAAAATTAATCAGAGTAAATGCGGAAACAAATAAGGAGCAAGAAAGCATACGCAAACACAGCAGATTTTAACCTGGTTTCTCTCGTGGAGGACTAGTCCAGGCCTGAGAACTCTAGCTCAGGATTAAATCCACTATTTGTGAAATAGTAGTTACACCCGTGCCTTTTCTTCAGAAGAGCACGTCAACTTCTTACAAAGGATCGCAGTGGCGATGCTTGAAATTTTCCAAGCTACTTCTTGAACTCTTGCACAAGACTCCTAACTGAGAGATGCTGAGCACTCGAGGCTTAGGAAGCTTGTGGTTAGTAGATGAAGAAGGGTATGGCTTGTATTGAGCTTTTGAGAGAAGAGAAGAGAAGATTGGATGAATGAAAATGAAAGAATTTTTGGCCTATTTATAGGGTATTGGCAGGCAGAATTCGGCCATAATTTTGGTAGGATTTTTTAAATATTTGGCCGTTGGACAACTAGCAACTAGCCAATCCTAAAAATTAGGGTGCCAATTTTTAGGGGACAGAGTTCGGCCCGAACTCTATGTGGAGGCAGAGTTCGGCCCGAACTCTGTCTCCAGAGCACAGAATGGGTCTTATGGTCCAATGGGCTAATTTTGGATGTGTGGAGCTTTATAGATTTTGGGTAGGTTATAGGGCAAGTCTCAAGGGCTGAGCACGACTCAGCTTACATCAGTCTAGACTCAATAAATGTAAAATTACAGACTCAACAATGACTTGAAATTGCAAAACTGAGCTGTCGTCTGACTTGAGCTGGATGAAGTCGTCATGTGTCTAATTGAATTATTACAAGTATTATTTAGTCAATGTTATCAATATTTGGTTGACAGTGACTTTCTGTCAACAATCTCCCCCATATTGATAATTGACAAAATAATAATTGTATATTCAATATTCATACTTGGACACATGTAAAGCATAGCTCCCCCATAATCAGTACCGAGCTTAAAAAATAGCTCCCCCGTAAATAATGCTTCTGTTGACCGGATAAAAACATTCTTCCAAACACACATATAGACAAAAATAATATAGAGATATACATATCTCCCCCTTTTGGCATTTAGCAATATTAAGATAAACAAGTAATAACTGGCAAACACACCAAAAGATATGAGAAGAAACTGCATATAAACTGATATAACGACCAAATATCTCAAGAGTCATAATGACATAAACTGATAGAACTACCAAAGTCTCAAAAATCACAACCCATAATAAGTCTAATACAAACCAAGTACATAAAAGCAACTAAAAGCAAAATGCATAAACCATAATCTAAGATCCTCAGTAGCAATAGCAGGGCTCAGTCCATATCCATCATCGAGTGCGTGAAGGCCCAGCGTCGTCCGATGGATCAGTAAAGGAGCGACGAGGGTCCACGAAGGCTGCATCGGGATCCAAGTAGCGAATGACCCAAGGATCATCGATACGATAGCCCTCACGACCGGGATCTCGCTCCATAGGAATGGGCATGGAAGGATGGCGAGACATGGAATACCGAATATAATGCAGCGAGTTGCTGATAGCACTCATCTGCAAGGTGGTCCGATAATCCAGCTGAGTCCAACGATCATCCTCCAAAGTGAAGCGATCTCGGAGCATGGTCCGAATAGACTCGAGAGAGGCAGGAGGAGGAGGAGGATCCTGTCCAAGATGAGGGGCATCTGGCTCATTATCAGAATGCTCAGACACTACTGGTGAGCCAATGGCCGCCTGAAGCCTCCTTGCCTTAGAGAGAAAGGCAGGGGCAGGTAAGAATGGACACTCATCAAGGGGTATATGAAACGCACGAAAGATCATAGGAAGGTATAATGTATAAACCAAAGATCTTGGTTTCTTCCTAAAGTTAATCATCCAATCCATCATTATGCGTGGAAGATTAAAGGGAACATGGAAGTGGAGATGGTACAATACTGAGATCTCAAAATAAGTGACTTCAACGGTAGAACCCGCTTTGGGTAGAATGGTGTTGAAAATGATCCGATGAAGCTCATAGAAATAGGGATTGAGGAATTTAGCCAAAAGCTTACAAGGACGCGTGTTAGGGCTACACAAGTCGTCCTTGAAGCTTTCAAGTGAAATTCCTTCGAAAAATTGAAATGATCTAGCTTCTACAAGCTTTTCCCAAGAATTAGGCTCTTGAAGCTCAAGATATTCGGCCAATTCGAAATCGTCAAATGAGATATCAATTCCCGTAACTCGTGAATAAATATGAGTGTCATCATGGGTTAAGTTGCAGTAAAATATTTGAATGGCACTACGATAAATGATCGAATTTGTGGTAGTAAGTTCATCAAGGCAAAGGTCATGAAATAGTGCATCATATTGTGAGAATATAGGAAAGTTGACGGGGTATCCCGCAAACACCGAACGTTTCCGAAAATCACTAAACCAATCATTTGAGGCGTCTAGTGATACAAAAATTCGGTCGTCGTAAGTGTTTGGATCATGTGGACGTGGAGGATTGAACAACGGATGAATTTTTTGTTCAATGGCCGGTGCAACGGGTGGTGCAACGGGCGGTTCACCGGGAGGAGGAGCATTCGACGAGGATGCGCCCTCGGTCCGAAGTCTCTTTCCACGGTTGAACAAACGAGGAGCCATAACACAATAGATAATGAAAGAAACTGAGATATAAAAAATTATGGAATTATACCTCAAACTAGTGATGAACAATTAAAAAGAAGCCTTCTCCTTGAGTTTGGGAAAGAATGGAGCTCTAGAAAGGAGAAATTAGGATTAGGGTTTTGAGAGAATTGTGTTGGAGAAGAGAAAAAGGTGGTAATGAGGAAGGAGAGGGAAGAGAAACCGAAAATATGGGAAGGGTTTCTCTTGGTCGGAGTAAATAATGGCCATTAGATCTAACTTTTGATCAACGGCTGAGACTGTTCCCGGTTCTGGAACAGTCAGGCCGAATTCGGCCCGAACTCTGGTAAGGGCAGAGTTCGGCCCGAATTCCAGATCCTGGTCACAGAATAGGAATCAGGCAGAAATGAAGAAAAATGGTTAAGTAAGAAAGACTAATATAAGACAAGAGTATAAATACAAGAAAAGCTCCAATAAGTAAACAAATGAATGCCGGATAGTGAGTTCGAAGCAGCAATATGAAGTTAAAAAAATAGTATTTCAGCATGTGATAAATAAAAATGAACCGATATAATAAACAAAGAATTATATCGTAATTCAATATTTTGAAGCTGCCATGGGGTAGCTGCAGGGGCCGGATCCCAGCTAGCGGTAGTCCTGAGGACTAGTGCACCGTGTCGCTTAGGCTTTTACGCCTTGTTGTCAGAAGGACCCTTTCGACTTGTACCCATAGCAAGTTTATCATCAGAGAATCAAGATGTACTCGATATTTATGCAGGTTTATTTTAATTTACAACAGCTTCATCTAAAATTCCAAGTTCACGACAAAAAAATTGAAGCGCTCTTCGGATAATGGTTTTGTAAAGAAATCTACTAACTGATGATCAGTGTCAATAAATTCTAAGTTAATCGTACCATTTTACTGATGATCACGCAAAAAGTGATGACGAATTTCAATGTGCTTCGTGCGTGAGTGACAAATGGGGTTCTTAGTAAGATTTATAGCACTAGTGTTGTCACAAAAGATAGGAATATGCATGAAAGATAAGTTATAGTCTTCAAAGGTTTGCTTCATCCACAGAATTTGTGCACAACAACGTCCAGCTGCGATATATTCAGCTTCTGTTGTGGATAGTGCGACAGAATTCTGCTTCTTGCTAAACCAAGAGACTAAAGCTTTTCCTAATAAATGACACGTGCCGCTTGTACTTTTACGGTCGACCTTGCATCCGGCAAAGTCAGCATCAGAGTAACCAATGAGGTCAAATGATATTGACTTGGGATACCATAGGCCCACTGTAACCGTACCCTTAAGGTATCGAAAGATACGCTTAACCGCGGTCATGTGTGATTCCTTAGGATTTGCTTGATATCTAGCACACAGGCAAACGCTAAACATAATATCAGGGCGACTAGCAGTAAGGTAGAGTAAATTGCCTATCATACCTCGATACTTACGTTGATCTACGGGTTTGTCGCTATCATCTGGTTCAAGTTTGGTTGAAGTAGCCATAGGAGTGCTGATTGGTTTGACGTTGTCAAGGTCGAATTTCTTCAGCATGTCCTTTGTATACTTCGACTGACAGATGAAGGTTCCATTTGATATTTGTTTGACTTGCAGCCCAAGAAAGTAGTTGAGCTCCCCCATCATGCTCATCTCAAACTCGGTTTGCATACACTTGGCAAAATCTTGACAAAGGGTTTCATCAGTGGAACCAAATATAATATCATCTATGTATATTTGTACTAAAAGAATAGTGTCTTTAAAAGATTTTATGAAAAGTGTGGTGTCAATTTTTCCTTTTGAAAAACCTTTCTCAAGCAAGAAATTGCTTAGCCGTTCATACCAAGCTCTAGGGGCTTGTTTGAGGCCATACAGTGCTTTCTTTAGCTTGAATACGTGGTCGGAAAATCTATGATTTTCAAAGCCAGGAGGTTGTTTCACATAAACTTCCTCCTTAATAAATCCATTCAAGAAAGCACTTTTAACATCCATTTGAAATAATTTGAAATTTTGAAAATTTGCAAATACACAAAACATCCGAATGGATTCCAATCTAGCAACAGGAGCATACGTCTCATCGTAGTCGATACCTTCCTCTTGGTTATATCCTTGGGCTACTAGACGAGCTTTGTTGCTTGTGACTGAACCATCTTCATTCACTTTGTTTCTAAAAACCCATTTGGTACCATTAATCGAGTGATTAGCCGGTCTAGGAACGAGTTTCCATACTTGGCTCCTCTCGAATTGGTTGAGTTCCTCTTGCATAGCAGAAATCCAAAATTCATCATTGAAAGCTTCTAAAATATTTTTCGGCTCAATTTGTGAAATAAAGGCAGTGCTAGCAATAGAGTCTCTAAATGATGATCTAGTAGTTACTCCACGTAAAACCTCACCAATCACCAAATTTTCTGGACGTGATGGCTTGAAAGAGAATTTCTTTGGCAAGCCCTCCAGAGAATTGGTTTCGGTTGTGGTATTCATTGGAGTAGAAGTTGATGGCTCAACGTCATCATCAAGAGTAGCTGCTGCACTGTTATCTTCATCAAAAGTCATATTGGTAGACTCTTCCACAATTAATGAGCATTTGTTAAAAAACTCTATATCCCTTGCTCTTGGCAGTATAGCCAAGAAAAATACCATCGTCAGCTTTGGCATCAAATTTGCCTAAGTTGTCTTTGGTGTTAAGGATAAAACATCTACACCCAAAAACTCTAAAATAAGAAACATTTGGGGTTCTCCCAAACCAAAGCTCATAGGGTGTTTTCTTCGTAATAGGACGAATAAGCACCCTATTTAAAATGTGACATTCTGTACTGACAGTTTCAGCCCAAAAGTATTTCGGAAGTAAAAACTTGTTCAACATAACTCTAGCCATATCGCCGAGAGTCCTATTCTTCTGCTCCACAACACCATTTTGTTGAGGAGTTCTTGGACAAGAAAACTCATGATCAAAACCATTAGAATCACAAAATTTTTCAAAATCAGAATTTTCGAATTCGCCTCCATGATCACTTCGGATTCGAGTAATCATGTAGCCTTTTTCGTTTTAAACTTTCTTTGCAAAAATCTTGAAAACTGAAATAACATCACTTTATTTGTAAGAAAGAAAACCCAAGTAAATCTTGAAAAGTCATCAACAATAACAAAGGCATAGAGTTTTCCACCAAGACTGGCTACTCTACTAGGGCCAAATAAATCCATATGGAGAAGTTGTAAGGGTCTAGAAGTACTTACAGCGTTTATAGAATAAAATGAAGACTTAGTTGCCTTATTCAATTCACATTCGGCACATACCGTGTCCTTTTTGAATGTGATATCGGGCAAGCCTCTAACTAGCTTCTTAGTCGATAGCCTGGATATAGTATCCATGTTGGCATGACCAAGATGCTGGTGCCATAACAATCTTTCGTCCTTATGAGCATATAGGCATCTACCTGCATTGTTAGTATCTATAGACAAATAAAAAATATAAATATTATCCTCTCTTACCCCTTCAAAAGCAATGTCTCCCGTTGACCTATCATAAATAAGGCATTTGTTTTGTCCAAAGTTAATGTCATATCCATGGTCAGCAAGATGACTAATGCTGAGTAGGTTATGCTTTAACTTGGTCACTAGGCAGACATCCTTTATTACGGGTGAGGGAGGATAGCCAATGATACCATTACCTATGATATAACCTTTTAGGTTATTGCCGAAGGATACATATCCTTCTTTCTTCATCGATAGTGATGCGAAAAGATTTGCGTCTCCCGTCATATGTCACGAGCATCCACTATCGAGAATCCACTTACTCTTAGTTGAGGAGGGAAGGTCCACCTACATCAAGAGTAGATGTGACCTTTGGTACCCAAGTTCTTGAGGGTCCTGAAAAGTTAGTTTTTGGAAACCATGCATATATCTTTTTATCTACTAATCTTCTAATTCTATATTGTGGTAAAATGTGTCCATGTAAACCACAATAAGTACATGTAGCATTCCTATTTATATTAGGAGCATGCTGATGATGTTTATAAGTAGAGTGATGAGGAGAAGTATGATGATATGTAAAATTAGCATGGTGATGATGACTATGTGTAGAGTGATGTGGAGTGGCATGGTGATATTATCTATATGGAGTAGCATGGTAATGATGTCTATATGTAAAGTGATGGTGATGTAGTTTTTGTGCAACATGATGATGATTGTATCTATGTGTAGCATGATGATTTTGTGACATATGATAATTATTTCTACGTGCATGTGGTTTGTGTCCTTTGTGAAAGTGTGTGTATATGTAAGCATGATTATGAGCAGCATGTGGATAACGTGGTTGACTAGTATGAGTGGTGTCATGCTTTGTGTGTGTCTCATGTGATTGGGTTTGAGGTTGAGCAGCCTGTTTTCCCAATTTAGTCTCGAGTTTCTTAGAGACAGCTTGCAGTTCAGTAACCTTAGCATTCAAACCATGCATCTTAGTAATAGAAATCTTATGTCTACTCTCTTTTTCTGTAAGCTCCGTATTGAGTGCTGTGATTTCTTGTGTTTGTTGTTCAATACGTGCTTCGGCATCATGTAAGCTTATTTTAAGCTTAGATACCTCATCTGTTACATCCGTGGGTGAAGTGTCTCTAATGTTATCAAGCAGTAAAGAAAGTCTTTGAATTTCGACTTCATCACTTTTGATCTTGTCCTTGGCATGTTTGTATTTGCCAATGACCTTTTTGTGATCATTAAGCAAATTGGTAAAAGCATCGCCAAGTTCATCAAAAGTGAAGTCGTCAAGAGTTTCGTTTGATACCTTGTCGGATGTTGCCATTAGGCATACATTTGTAGTATCTTGAGGAGAATCCTTTTCTTCCTCGGAGTCACTAGCTTCACTTTCATGTCAAATGCTCATGTTAGCATATTTCTTTGAAGAAGTCTTCTTGTAAGGTTTCTCATAGCGGTTGCTCTTCTTAAGAATGGACAGTCTTTTCGGACATGTCCTGTCTTCTTGCAACCGTAGCAGGTTGGCTCTTCTTCGTCATCTTCTTGTGGTTCCTTCCTTCTTTGGTTGAAGCGAAGAAATTTCTTGAAGTTTCGGACGAGGAGAGCTTGATCATCACCTTCTGAGTTCTCATCATCCGTCTCTTCGGGGTCAGCCCTCCGTTGGTGAGCTTTGAGTGCGATCTCTTTAGCCTTAGGAGCAGGCTCTTCAAAGTCCTTGAGGTCAAGCTCATGAGTCATCAGCTTTCCTATCAAGGTCTCCATGGACATGGTTGTGAGATCATTTCCTTCTATGATGGCTGTCACCTTAGGGTTCCAAATCTTTGGGAGCCCCCTAAGTAGCTTGCGAATCTTCTCGTGATTTGAATATTGTTTGCCGAGTGAAGACAGGGGGTTGATGATGTCGAGGAATCTTATGAACATTTGCGTGATCGTCTCATTTGGCTTCATCTTGAAAGCCTCATATTCTTGAGTGAGACAGCTTATCTTTGATTCCTTGACTTGGGTGGTTCCTTCATGCGTCACTTCTAGAAGTCTCCATACTTCGTGAGATGTGGTGCATGTAGATACCCTGTTGAACTCATTCCTGTCTATAGCATAGAATAAAGCATTAATAGCTCTCGCGTCTAGACTTTCCTGTTTCTTCTCCTCGTCAGAATATTTGTCATGTGATTTTTCAACGAGATCACCATTGACAACTATTCTGGCCGGCTTTTTGTAACCGTCAGTGACGATAGTCCACAGGTCAAAGTCTAGCGACTTGAGATAAAAGCTCATCCTTGTTTTCCAATATGTGTAGTTAGTTCCATCAAATAGGGAAGGCCTATGAGTGGACTGCCCTTCACCGTGATTGGAAATCAAAGATTATGTGGTTGCCATGGATCAGCTCTAGGATGTTAGTCCTTGTAGAGAGAACAGAGCTCTGATACCAATTGAAGAACAGATGAAAACTCTAAAGGGAGGGGGGTGAATAGAGTTTATAGCGATAATAGCCAATCAAAAAATAAACTCTTTCACAAGCTAAAATTAATCAGAGTAAATGCGAAAATAAATAAGGAGCAAGAAAGCATACGCAAATACAGCCGAT
The DNA here is from genome assembly GCA_029216955.1 of Iris pallida. Classification (NCBI taxonomy): domain Eukaryota; kingdom Viridiplantae; phylum Streptophyta; class Magnoliopsida; order Asparagales; family Iridaceae; genus Iris; species Iris pallida. The sequence goes on along the minus strand of JANAVB010001599.1, from coordinate 254,610 downwards.
TTTAACCTGGTTTCCCTCGTAGAGGACTAGTCCAGGCCTGAGAACTCTAGCTCAGGATTAAATCCACTATTTGTGAAATAGTAGTTACACCCGTGCCTTTTCTTCAGAAGAGCACATCAACTTCTTACAAAGGATCGCAGTGGCGATGCTTGAAATTTTTTAAGCTACTTCTTGAACTCTTGTACAAGACTCCTAACTGAGAGATGCTGAGCACTCGAGGCTTAGGAAGCATGTGGCTAGTAGATGAAGAAGGGTATGGCTTGTATTGAGCTTTTGAGAGAAGAGAAGAGAAGATTGGATGAATGAAAATGAGAGAATTCTTGGCCTATTTATAGGGTATTGGCAGGCAAAATTCGGCCAGAATTCTGGTAGGATTTTTTAAATATTTGGCCGTTGGACAACTAGCAACCAGCCAACCCTAAAAATTAGGGTGCTGATTTTTAGGGGACAGAGTTCGGCCCGAACTCTGTGTGGAGGTAGAGTTCGGCCCGAACTCTGTCTCCAGAACACAGAATGGGTCTTAGGGTCCAATGCGCTAATTTTGGATGTGTTGAGCTTTATTGATTTTGGGTAGGTTATAGGGCAAGTCTCAAGAGCTCAGCACGACTCAGCTTACATCAGTCTAGACTCAATAAATGTAAAATTACATACTCAATAATGACTTGAAATTGTAAAACTGAGATGTCGTCTGACTTGAGCTGGATGAAGTCGTCGTGTGTCTAATTGAATTATTACAAGTATTATTTAGTCAATGTTATCAATATTTGGTTGACAGTAACTTTGTGTCAACATAAGGAACATCCGGACAGACACTGGAGTGGCGCTGTCACAATCTCATTACATTGAGAAGATGCTCACACGCTACGGGTATCAGAATATTTTAGGGATCGATACGCCATACAAGTGTAATCAGAAGCTGAAGCCAAATTTGAGGGAAAGCGTCAGGCAGCTGGAGTATTCTAGCGTTATCGGGAGTTTGATATACACAACTATTGCCACAAGGCCTGACATAGCTTTTGCCATAGGAATGCTGAGTCGGTTCACAAGCAACCCAGGCATTGAGCACTGAAAAGCTGTGGAGCGGGTGATGAGATATCTCAAGAAGACTCAGACATATGCACTGTACTACAGCGGGTATCCGACAGTGGTGGAAGGCTTCAGTGATGCTAGTTGGTGTTCAGAGGTGGAGAGCGAAAGATCCACTGGTGGATACATCTTTTTCTTGGATGGAGCTGCTATATCGTGGAAGTCGAAGAAGCAGACTATACTCTCTCGTTCCTCCATAGAATCTGAGTTCTATACACTAGAAGCTGCAGCAGATGAAGAAGAATGGCTTCGGAAGCTCATGTATGATCTTCCAGTGGTTGGGTCTCAGATACTGGCGGTACCGATATACTGTGACAACCAGGCGAATACAGCAGTAGCATCAAATAACCTCTTTAACGGGAAGAAAAGAACTGTACGGCTGAAGCACAGAACAATAAACGATCTTATTAAAAGGGGAACTCTTGCTGTAATTGATGTTCAGAGTCAGAAGAACCTGGCAGATCCGTTCACAAAGGGCCTCAAGCGCCAGCTGGTCGATGACACAACAAAAAAAATGGGCTTGAAGGCATTCTAATATTGTATCTGTGTAATCCTACCATAAAGTTTTATGCTATTAGTTCAAAGAGAAATCTACTAGGCATCTAGCTTTTGGTTCAAGGGAGGACCACTGATTGGGAAAATATCAGGTAACAGTGGGTACATAGTCCTAAGGAAAATGGAAGGGATACGGACCTATAACTACTGTTGTCTACTATAGTTCTCTACGGAGAACATGTCCTATAGAGAGGATGGCTTAAATACCTTAATGAGTTCTCAGACTGAGTGAATGTCTGTTGTGCTTTACAGGAAGCACGGAAGCATAGCACTACAAAGGAGCTAATGGACTCCATGCTACAGTGGGGTGACATCACAATGAGGTTCCCAGGTAGGGGTAATGCCTCGGCTTAGCAAGCCATGTCACTGCGGTGTAGCACCGCTTATAGGCAGGTAGCCTAATACTGTATATTATAAATAAAGAGTGGTAGACATCACTACAAAGAGGCCAGTGTCCTCATGTTACAGTGGCATGACACCACGAAGAGGTACTAGGTAGGGTAAAGCCTCAGCTTTGCAAGTCATGTCATAGTGGCGTAACACTGTACGGAAGCGCAAGGCTTCATGCTGGGTAGTTTGGCACTACAAAGAGGCTTGTGACCTCATGCTATAGTAGTATGACTCTACGATGAGGTACCCAGTTAGGGATAAAGCCTCGGCTTTAAGCCATGTCATAGCGACGTAGCACCGCACGGATGTGCAAGGCTTCATGCCAAGAACTCTTTAAAAGAACTCACCTAGAGTGTATGGATAAAGATACAGGCCGTCTCTTGAGGGTAAACTTGTAGACGCCCAAAATACATACACCGAAACTAGGCTGGCACATGGCCTTTAATGTGCACCCAGAAGCACTAACTATATTATGTGAGTGGAAAGAATTACAGCTATGGTACAGAATTCAAGGCTTAGTCCATTCTTGTATCATACTGTTATTTGACCCATGCGAGAAGATTCAAGTCGTCAGCGATATCTCTCCTAATGCAAAATAGACAGTTACTGTGGAGAACGCTCAACCCTAGACACATATATATGATAAGATATGTGGGGGATTATTGGTTCTCTTGCTCCTTGACATGAAGAGAGCTTTCTCTCAACATGCTTTGTAAAGTTTAGTCTCACATTAAAAAAGCACCATGAGTTAACTTAACATATATATGAGTATGTGTTGTTGGGATATGCACATGGAGTGGTGACCCTAAGGATGGAACCATGTGGTAATTTTACTAAGAGAAAAATGATTAATTCCAACAAGGACGTAAGTTGATTTTTGTTGTGCGGGCTCGGACTCGACACGGACTCCAGGTTGTCTCGTGCATGCACGGGAGTGTTCAGGGGGAAGGCGTGGGCTAGCACTCGACTATGTTGATTGTGGGATGATGTAAAATATCAAACTCTATTTTAGAGTATTAGTGTTTTAGTCCCACATCGGATATGAGAGATGGTGAGGTCTCACTCCACTCTATAAATAAAGCCCCCTTGCCTCCTTTCCAAGATGCACAAAAGAAGAGAGTTAAGGGAGTCCGTAAAGTTCAGGAAGCCCGTTCAAGTCACAAATATTGACTGACGAGCATTCCAGAAGTTCTCTTGAACTTGCTGGTTCCTGGAAGAGGATCGTATAGAGATGAATCTTGCTTTGAGCAATGGTGTTTTTACACCCCAACAGATTTAATCCTCCTCCTCTTCTTCTTCTTCTTCTTCTTCTTCTTCTGGTTTTAAGGCACCTACTGGGTAGAGAGGCCTAACTTTGTTCTTGAGATCTATCTCATTTATGGCACCTACTGTGTAGGCTTGCTAAACTCCTCATTTGTGGCACCTATTGTGTAGGCTTGCTAAACACCTTATTTGTGATACCTACTGTGTAGGCTTGCTGAACTCCTATTTTCTATCTATATCCATACCTCGGGACTAACAAATATTATACACCCCTACATTATATCTTGTATCAGACATCTACGCATAAGGTCTGATATTCTATAAGATGTACTTAAAAGTTTATAAGCCTTCAAATAATTAGATAAAACTTTCCTTAATACTAAGCAACATTTATTTTAAAAATTAGGCGTCAACCATCCATCTTTTATTTATTTATTTTATTGAAAAAGCCCAATGTAACTCTCGGGATTTTGTACGTCCTGTGTTGCACGACCTTTGGGTCCACTGCCTCCACAACTTCCACCATTTATAAATTGAAAGAATAATACGCCTCCGTGGCTCGATCCACCGATCTTCTCCCACCCAGTCAGAATCTTATGCTTCTCCTTGGTAACCACAAGAGTCACTCAAGTTTGGCACCAATCCGTCCATATCTAACGACCAGAGATGCTAGAAAGAAAATATTAAATCATAAATCTGAAAAATGTACTGGCTTCAGGTTATCATGCTCACGAAAGAAAATAATAAAAAGATTGAACGAATGTGTGCAAACTTTCTATGGAAAGAAGAGATGCATGCGATCAATTGGGAAGAGTTGTGTCACCCCAAGTATGAGGGAGGTGTCGGACTGAAATCGTACTCCTCTTAGAGACACGGCTTCATATAGATTGTTTTGAAAATTTATCTCTGGTAAGTCCTTATGGGAGGAGTGGATCAGAGGAATGTACCTTCGGAGGGGGGCGACTTCTAGTTGACTAGGGCCAACAATAACTATTCGATGATAGTCAAATTGCTCCTCAAGTTGGGAGGCTCGGCTAAATCTAGGCTAACATGGGTTATTTGCTCAGGGAATCAAACTAACCTATGACATGACCCCTGGTTTAACCACAAAAGCTTGATTGAGAGGGAGAGCTAGCATATGTATGAGCTAAAGGAATCTATTGAGCTGATTAGCTATCTTATCCGGGAGGGAATCTAGAATTTTCAGTACCGTCTGACTGTAGTGGCTCATGCTGAGGAGATTCGAATGGTAGACAATGATAGGATGGAAATGGAGGATTATTGGGTTTGGAAGGGCATGAAAAAATGCACATTCT